>NQII01002429.1:0-171927 GCA_002778355.1 Clitarchus hookeri | reverse complement strand
TCATCGCACTGGCTTCGTCCGGCTCCGACCCGGACGCCTCGCTTCAGGTCCCCCGACTGACTGCCTCGACGTCTCTCAACTGACTGAACTGTTCCTCCCTCCTTCGTGTGGTTTTGTAGCGTCCATCACCATATTCAACTTCCCCCGTCTCTGCACGTGGTCCGGGGTGCTTGTCGTCCCCCTGGGTCATAAAACACGTGGCCGCTGCTCGTGTGGTCCGCAGCCGGCCTGGCGTCGCCCCTTGATTCTGGCCTGGAAGTTTATTGTCCTGTTTTGCACGCATGCCCGCTAAAAGCTCTCATGGTTTATTGCAGTACAAGCCTGGGACAGATGCAGCTGGTGGTGGGATCTCGGTGTCCCTTGGGCAGCTGCAAAATGCAGCCGTGTCCGCGCCCTGGTGCCTTCCATTGTCTCCGGATGTCGTCTGCTCGTGCAGGAAAAGTTGTACGTGCAGAAACCTTTGGTAGCGCACCTTTGCAGCTGCGAGGCTCCTGGCGTCACTCTTCCGGCACGTCCAAAAAACCCTTAATCCTTATCGCGGTCGTCCGCCTGCGAGCTTCGCCAGAGCGTGTGTTCTGACGAATAAAATATAGGGACGCAGAATGTGTCACTATTTTAAAATAGAAATTGGAATGAAGTGAAAGTCCAAAAGTAAGAGAATTGTGGCTGTTAAGTTTGCAGTTATTATTAGTAATCGGCAGTGCCAACAAAAAAAGTTAGGCTTTTTAAAATACTTCTTTGAAAAAAATTTTCTTTACTATTTTAGCGGGTGGCGCCAAAACAATCAGGCTGAGTGGTGAAGAGCTGAGCCTACATGCAAGCACAACACGTAGAAATTACCGTTGAAGAAACAATCCTGCCTCGAATAAACTACTGCGAATTTGACAGTTTGCCCCTGCGACTTATTTATCGTGTTCGGGAAGCTGATTTTGAGGGGAAACTGCAGTCTCTTGAATTTAAAAGGGGGGTGATTGGGACTCGATTGAATACGCGGAACATGCACTGTTTCTCCGTGAGCCGATCCAGTTAAAATAGTTGCCTCGACTACATTGCGATGTAGAGCTTTAACTTGCTGCCTAGTGTCATTATAGGGTTTCTGTGGCTTCAAATTTCTGAGCAACATAACAGGCGTGCCCACATGCAGTGCAAGACTATGGTATGGGAGACCCGATGGTTTGATAACGTACAAAAATTCCTCAGGGTAATGAACTGCTTCGTCTTTATTTACCACCGCGTCTATTAAATTGTATACATTTATTCCCCTTCGAATAATTTCAGCAATATGTCATTGATGTCTGCTGCTGAGTCGTTTTTTGGGTTCAGAATGGCTATTTCACAAAACCATTCCATAAGCTTTTCCTATATCTGGGCGACGTTCGGATTAATGTTTGCTGTCAGCTCCGGAACTGTGGTTATTATATTGCAGAACTTGTCCGGGATAACTATCATGCCGTATGTTTCTGGATAATCGCCGTTTCCTAGTTAGAGCAGGAGGTCTGAAAATTGACCGACATACACATCAGCTCTCAGATGTACTCTCATATTTTTTAGTAAATATTAGCATATTAACCGAGATCAACAAAGAGGACCTCTTAAGGCACGCCTTGATTTCACCGGCACGCCTTGATTTCATCGGCACGCGTTCCTCTTGGCACCACAGGCAAAGTTTGGTGAAAATCTCCTCCAAGAAAAACTGTACGTCATCCATTAAAATTATGTTACTCTTTATGTCCTGCAGAGTCTTATTTCAAACTTTATTACTTATAATACTTTAACGAAGATTTACTGTAGGTTTATTTTTAAGAAACTCTAAACAGCGTGTTAAAATATTTACTTTATAGTACTTTCACGATGTTTGCAGTTAATAGAACCATCTATTATTTTTTGTCTATACAAACTTTGAACACAACTTTTACCCATTTAAGGGATTGAATTTTGAAGTCCTTAGTAGCTGCCTACATTAGAAAATGAATATTTCTTCTAAATTTTAGGTTTCTAGGATCAATGGTTGTGGCTGGGGGTTGATATGTTAGTGGGTCAGTCAGTGAGTCAGTCAGTCAGTTTTTCCTTTAATATAAAATAAATAAAACAAACGTACATTATGTGTTGTATGAATTAATTAATTTATATGTAACAATATAAAATAGAATGTTAAAACCAAAACCTCAAACAATTACAAAACTAAAATGATGGAAAAACAGAAAGAACTCAGTTACTCCTACCAGTAAGGACATACATTTTAGAGTTATTTTGCTTATAAGACATTTATTTCTTATACAAAATCGTTATTTCTTAGTTACGAGAATGATTACGGGCACTAATAATATATAACCTATTATAGTAATGGGTATCTCACATTCCATATAAATAAATCAGGTTACGAGAGTGCAAGAGCCTCTCCGCCCTTTATAACTATTCTTACTGATACCCGTGGACAGCATAGTGGTAAGACTAAGAGACTATGAATTTTCTGACTTGCATTCGAATTTCGCTTCTAAACAAAATTTTTNGACAGCATAGTGGTAAGACTAAGAGACTATGAATTTTCTGACTTGCATTCGAATTTCGCTTCTAAACAAAATTTTTTAATCTATAAAATTCCTTTTTTTGGTTCACTGGTAAACATCTGCATAACGAAAAGTTATTTTTTAAATCATTTTACAAACTGTACATAAACTAAATCTTAATTAAAAAAGGGTATGGTTTTGTCCTAAAAATTCACGGAAATTTTGTGAAATTTACGGAAAGCCCGTTGTTTAAAACAACTAAGTGTCGGTAAATTTACACCGANGACAGCATAGTGGTAAGAGTAAGAGACTATGAATTTTCTGACTTGCATTCGAATTTCGCTTCTAAACAAAATTTTTGAATCTATAAAATTCCTTTTTTTGGTTCACTGGTAAACATCTGCATAACGAAAAGTTATTTTTTAAATCATTTTACAAACTGTACATAAACTAAATCTTAATTAAAAGAGGGTATGGTTTTGTCCTAACAATTCACGGAAATTTTGTGAAATTTACGGAAAGCCCGTTGTTTAAAACAACTAAGTGTCGGTAAATTTACACCGATNAATTCACGGAAATTTTGTGAAATTTACGGAAAGCCCGTTGTTTAAAACAACTAAGTGTCGGTAAATTTACACCGATTTCTGGATTATTTTTTACCAGTACGTTTCCGTAATTTTCACTAACCTTTTTTTTCTGCCAGTTTAGTACGGAGAGGTGATGGAATGAAGGTGAATAATGACATGCTAACAAGAAAAGGATTTTATGGGCAGCGGATAGGTTCACTAGTGTAATAGAGCAGGAAAGCTTATTTCAATGTTTCTTTCATATGTGTATTTAAAGAACTATTAAAGAACTATTATTGGGGACCCAGTGATTTGAAGGGGGAAGGAACTTTAAAATTCAAGTCAAGTAGTCCAGAAACTCTTATATGTTACATAGAAGAGGAAACAGTACCGAATGATATGACAAATACCCAGAAATAAATTGGTGGTGGATGGGTTTCCTAAGCATACATTTGAGGGTTAAGCATTCAGAAATAATTGTTTTTAAATATATATAGTTTTGCCCAAAGCATGCATATTCACTTGGCATATATATATATANCATTCAGAAATAATTGTTTTTAAATATATATAGTTTTGCCCAAAGCATGCATATTCACTTGGCATATATATATATAGCATAAAATGTTCAATTCAGCAAAAAGTTTATAAAATTATTCCTTTAATTTATTGATAAAATGNATATATATATATAGCATAAAATGTTCAATTCAGCAAAAAGTTTATAAAATTATTCCTTTAATTTATTGATAAAATGTCTTAATATCTGCAATGCATTACAGTAGGGTTATCTATCTTTAGTAGTGGTTTACATTTTTTAACTGTAATTCCAATTGAAGTTTTTAACATTTTTATGTTAAAAATGTTGTAAAATGTTTTAGCACAAAACCAATACGCTGGAATCATCATTATTCTTTAACGTTAAATTATGTATACAACTAAACTATGAGTATAGTCCATCCGTTGTTACTTCCAACTTTTCTGAAGCCCTGCTCAAATTCTACTTCCAGGATATTTCTCCTCCTCGTGCAAACTAAGCTTAAACCAAGTTCAGAAAATTACACCAAAGGAACGACGCACCGCATTCGTGCCCACTCAGTGTAACAATAATTTGGACATTAATCATATCTTACACCTATTTTCTCCCTCTTTTTATTCATATTTAAATTTAACATAAACATAGGTAATTATATGTGTTTTCATGTTCACACGACTTTAAACGCTTGTGATGTGCAACAATTAGGAAACAACCCAACACCGGGCGATTTTTCAAAATTTTTGTTCAAAAAGTGTGAAGATACCGCCAATAGACTATACGGATGAATGATAAATTTTCAGCATAGTCGTGATATTCATCCGCCAATCCCAAAGTCTCTGGTGTTAACTGCAGTGTCTCCGCCCTTTTCACGGTGGCGGGCATTCTGAACAGAGCAGCAACTTATCCAAGTGCAATGCAGGTCGAAATCGACTCGCTGCGAGGATATGACACTAAAAGACTTTAAATAAGGAAAATTAAATATGTTTTTAATCTTAATCCCGTAGAGTTTTAGAATACTCCGAGGTAATCAGTTTCTGAAGTAGCACATTTACAGGGCAAGTTATAAGGATGCAAGAAGGAAGTTGGTATAACTAATATGGTAATTACGTGCTTCGGCGCATGTGCAACTCCAACCGTTGACTTATCTNCAAGAAGGAAGTTGGTATAACTAATATGGTAATTACGTGCTTCGGCGCATGTGCAACTCCAACCGTTGACTTATCTTCTGTCAGAGTGATGATGACCCTTCTCCTGTCGTGCTGTTAAGAAACGTGCACTGCACAAGAACATGACAGAAACAAAGTTTGCCATCGCCGGCAGAGTCAGTTTCATTCAGTAGCACCCTCCCTGCTGCTCTCGAAGACTGTTTTTTTTTACCTTGTTTATTTTTTCGCGCGTAAAATAACCTCTTCTCCTGGTGCACCCACGCTCCTCTACCCTCACCGCCGCTTTGCTGGCACAATAAATAATAAGTCTCTCCCTTTCCACCCTGTATCTTCGTTCTTCTCACCACTCAAGGGATCCACCTCCTATGTCCTGTTCTTCGCTGCCTGTGGAACGCTCGCTGCCTGACGTTTTTTCTCTTTAATCCATCACTCACCTCACTTCTTTCGCTCCTTCCGGCCTCCACGTTGCTGACTTTTCCCCTCCCTNCGCTGCCTGACGTTTTTTCTCTTTAATCCATCACTCACCTCACTTCTTTCGCTCCTTCCGGCCTCCACGTTGCTGACTTTTCCCCTCCCTTCTCTTCATCATCGTTTCTCTCCTCCCGCCAAATTTTTCCCTACTGGGAAAGCTGAGACAATGATAACTCGTCTCCTCACCGATGCGCACAATTTTTTTTCTGTTTGGTTAGGAGGTGTAATATTCAACAGTCATCTGATAAATGTACGCCCTGATATATTCTCGCGTATAAATGCAACACTACGTTCTTCTGAGACCCCAGTAGCACTTACTTCCCTCTAAGTGACTGGGCGAGGAGAAGAGGTGGTTTCTCACAAATAGTAGACTGGTTTGACACTGAACTTCATGTGGTACCTTCACGACAACATCGTATATGCGATTGTTCAAAATACTTCGTGAGGGCCGAAAGAAGAACTACTGCAATTTGCTCCTTCAGGAGACACATACTTCAAATCATGTACTTCCTGGTGTTTCTAAGTTTGCGGATAAGTGTTTTGATAACTAGATTTTAATTAAATCTGAGTCTAAGGATAAGAATCTTATATTTATAAATATAAAATAATTCTAAAAACATTACAATGAGTATTAGTGTAACTTAACCTTTCGGCTTTCTAAAATGCAATAATACGCTTTACTCTTTAATACAAAAATAACTATAAATGATAAAAAGAAAATTTATATGATGTATAACATATTTTAAAAAAATACGCTATCAAGGTATTTATATGAGTTATTTATTACGAAATATGATGCTAAAAAAACAATTTTTGTTATTTTTAATGAATTTGGTATTACTTAAGTTCATAAGGAAAAGATTTAGATCAAAGTAAGAAGATCATATCTTACAGAAATGTCTTTTTCTTTAATGTTACAATGGCTATTAACAAAATATTTGTTTAAAAGAAGATTTCCGATAGAAACAACAAAGATAACTTTTATGGTACTTAATAAATCCAACACCTCAAGCACATTTTAAGAAAAGGATGAATTTTCGAAACGAAGTAAGATCTATTGTCTCTGCTTTATAGGACAATATATTTCTGACAAATATGTTCAGCATGTCATGTAACACAGTAAACAGAATCAAACGTTTCACTTTTCACACTTTTCTCATAAGAAGATAATCTTAAACTTAAATTTGCTTCATTTAATGTTCACTTCACATTCCAAATCAACGTGTCATATTCTTAATTATGTTATTATTAACCCACGTATAAATACACACTGATAACATAAATAAAATTTAATTATCGGTTCATTGTATCATTATATATACACATATATATAATGTTTTTTGACAGCTAAAAGAATTTCATAGATACTTCATGTCAAAACCTCTCCATTACGAATGAGTTGAAATCGACTCTTCTGTTCAGTGTTTTAAATATACTGATTAAATCAGTGAGGGGTTAATAATTTTTCCCCCAAGGTCACAGTGAATATTAACTGCTCTGTACAACTGGTTCAGAACACAAAATACACTTTATGTGTTATATATAAAATTTTATTAAATATTTATTTAGAAAATGTTGTCTTCAGTTGAAATCTCTTGTAAATATAATGTTNATAAGAATCTTATATTTATAAATATAAAATAATTCTAAAAACATTACAATGAGTATTAGTGTAACTTAACCTTTCGGCTTTCTAAAATGCAATAATACGCTTTACTCTTTAATACAAAAATAACTATAAATGATAAAAAGAAAATTTATATGATGTATAACATATTTTAAAAAAATACGCTATCAAGGTATTTATATGAGTTATTTATTACGAAATATGATGCTAAAAAAAACATTTTTGTTATTTTTAATGAATTTGGTATTACTTAAGTTCATAAGGAAAAGATTTAGATCAAAGTAAGAAGATCATATCTTACAGAAATGTCTTTTTCTTTAATGTTACAATGGCTATTAACAAAATATTTGTTTAAAAGAAGATTTCCGATAGAAACAACAAAGATAACTTTTATGGTACTTAATAAATCCAACACCTCAAGTACATTTTAAGAAAAGGATGAATTTTCGAAACGAAGTAAGATCTATTGTCTCTGCTTTATAGGACAATATATTTATGACAAATATGTTCAGCATGTCATGTAACACAGTAAACAGAATCAAACGTTTCACTTTTCACACTTTTCTCATAAGAAGATAATCTTAAACTTAAATTTGCTTCATTTAATGTTCACTTCACATTCCAAATCAACGTGTCATATTCTTAATTATGTTATTATTAACCCACGTATAAATACACACTGATAACATAAATAAAATTTAATTATCGGTTCATTGTATCATTATATATACACATATATATAAGGTTTTTTGACAGCTAAAAGAATTTCATAGATACTTCATGTCAAAACCTCTCCATTACGAATGAGTTGAAATCGACTCTTCTGTTCAGTGTTTTAAATATACTGATTAAATCAGTGAGGGGTTAATAATTTTCCCCCCAAGGTCACAGTGAATATTAGCTGCTCTGTACAACTGGTTCAGAACACAAAATACACTTTATCTATTATATATAAAATTTTATTAAATATTTATTTAGAAAATGTTGTCTTCAGTTGAAATCTCTTGTAAATATAATGTTANTTATATATAAAATTTTATTAAATATTTATTTAGAAAATGTTGTCTTCAGTTGAAATCTCTTGTAAATATAATGTTAAAATTGTCATTAAGTCAAGAATGTGTGGGAATTTTAACAAGAACCGCAATGCGACAGTTGCTTCGATAAATGTGCACATTTACCGACATTACATGTGGTCATAAGGTACTTTAAAAATAATATGAATCATACGTCAGTCACGTAGGTAGACTCACGTGTCACATTTGTATATCAGACATCAAACCTACATCGGTATTCATGACTCAAAAGTTACCTGAAACGCAGCGTTTTAGTTTGCAAAACGATTTGTCTCACATATAGTAAATAAACGTTAAAAATATTACATAACAAGCTAATTTTCCTAAAAACAAGAATAACAAATTTTTCAGCAATAAGATTTAAATTAAATGAAGCTTTGAATTCATATTCTATTTGCAAAGGTATATCGAATTTAATTTTTTTCGCTAGATTATAGCATTCATTTATGGATGGTTATATAAATTTCATTGATAAATCGCTGATTTTAAGATCACTGTTTTATAATGAATTATAAGGACTTGTGGGGAAACCAGTGGCTTTCTTATCAACTATTTCCTTACGTAAAGGCCTGAGAACAGTTGCTTCGTCAGCGGAAGACCTTACTTTGTTGGAAATAGCGCTGTTTTTGCTTTAGATTTTAACAAAGAATCAGTCATGTTGTTGTTATAATTGCTGCCAGAAAGCAAATAAAGTCATAGTCTACCTTAGCGCACAGCTTATTTGAATGTTCTTGGTTTGGTTGTGAAATATTTTGTGATAATAATCAAAATGTTTTGTATTTACTTCTTACAATGCCTTCATTACTTCGTTAAACCAACGGCAGTGCATCAGAAAAGCGTCCTCAAGTTTGTTAAATGAGTGGTGATAGACGTCAGGTGAAATAAACAGAAGCGTAGAAAGCTGATTTCAACTGAAACGTATATCAGATCCGCCAGTCCTCAGTGTGGCTCAATTAATATGCACACCAATAAGAAATTTTTTTTTTTTGTTTTTTACATTATTTTCTTTACACAAGGGTGGTTATACTACTCCCCTCACACCTAGGCTAACCGGGTTCGATTCCCGGAGGGGTCGCTCCCGGATATTTGCATATGAGAATCGTGCCGGACGATACTGCTTGTCGGCGGGTTTTCTCGGGGATGTCCCGTTTCCCCACCTTTTCAATCCGACGTTGCTCCATACACAACTCGCTTCACCCTCACTGACTCTCAAGACCTTGATGTTAAGAGCCCAAACTCCACTCTCTCCATTCGCACAAGAGAAAATTGTTATCCTTGCAAAGTTGTTAATGCGGCCGTTTGTAACCGTTCCGTAAGTGTGAAAATTATGCGGATACATAAGTGGTAAAATAGTGATTGTGATTATAACCATGACAATCATTACAAATTCAAGCAATCATCTTCCGCCATATGTGGATAAAAAATTTTATTTTTACGGTCTGTTTTGAGGATGGGTGCTTGAAATCCCAGGATTTGCTTCAAAGTACATCGCTGTTCGCATACATGCACAATAGCAACAATAAAACACAAGACTGTGTCAGTATGCGTGTGTGTATGAGTTTATGTTGTGAAATTATGAATTTATTATATTTTTTCCTATATTAATAAACTATTGCATGAAATTTACGAATGCCCAAATAAATTATTCATTTGACAGTTCTATAAAGACTGAATAATTAAGGTTTTGTAATTATTCATATTTTTATATTTAATTTAATTATAGAACCAAAAATAGGGAGAGGACAAAAAATACTCCTCTTTGCAGATCGGTGACTATTAATTTTCGGGCTCNAAATACTCCTCTTTGCAGATCGGTGACTATTAATTTTCGGGCTCAAGAACATTTCCTTGGGTGGATTTTTTATTTTAATATGTGGATGTTCGTATCACAGAGTCAACGTTATAAAATGTATGCCCACACTAATTAAAATTTATTTATTCATAAATATTGATATATTCTACCTGCTAAAGTAGTTCTCATAAAAACTATTTATTGCACTTCCGTTGCAATATTAGAGTGTCAATTGCGATGCTATATGTGTGCCTCACATTATTCATAACTTCAGTCACACTTTTCAAAGTTCCTAACAGTAACTACTTTCAGTTCTGCGTTACCTGTAATAATAAAATAAAGTTGACTTTTAATTATTCAGTTCCAAATTATTGACCCTAAGAATAACAGCTATTAAATGTAATAAAAATTTAAATTTTGAAGTTAAAGCTTACACGTACCAAAGTAGCTTCACTAGTTACTAGATACTGAGTCGTTGAAACGGTTTTGTTGTAACATACCAGTAATAAATAGTCGACATTGGGCACATTCATCGGGCAAAGCGCTACTGCAACACTTTGCTCTCAAGCATTCAGTCATACATCTGCGAAGCAGCGATGGTGTTGAGGTATGCTCGTCTAGGCCCCACAGTTGGGAAGCCAAATTAACTTGACGTAGGCTTGTCTAGGCCCCACAGTTGTGCGCCAAATTAACTTGACGCATGTACCGCCACTGTAAAAGACAGGGCGGCTTATACGGTCAAAGTTAATGCCCCTCCAGGCCCTGACTATTAGGTGCGTGGAGGGTAGGTTGCCGGTTTAGTAATAATGTTGGCTAAGACTGTGGTATTTGGAAGTACGAATATATATTGTCTCATATGTCTTTTCACAAATACACAATATCGGAACTTCTGAGGTGCGGTACTGTCATAGTGTGTCTACTCGAATGTACTGGGTGAATTACTTCGTGAGGGCGGGGGCTTCTGTGGCGGCGATTTGCATACTTAACTCAGCGGTGATTGCGAGTAGGCCGTCATCTGGGTTGGCGTTCCGTTGGTGCTGATTCTCCCTGGACTGCAGTTCGGACTCGTGGAGACGTCTTCTCGCGATCTCTTCCCTTGGCTCGGCGATCGTCAACGTACTGGCCCGGACGATAGTAATCTACTGATCCCCCTTAAGGATGCGGCTGACGGATGTGGCCGGGTTCCGAGATCCCGGCCTTAGTAACTATTCTCTGACTTACTCTCTCGGCGCGGTAGAAATCGACTGAACCTGTGACGACCGATAATACTCACGACTGATTACTGACTGACCCCCTCCCATTCTTGGAAAGGGGTTTTTATACACGCCCGCCTGTAAGCCTACATTCTCGGCACGTGGCGCCCTGGGTGGGAAGGGGGTGAGGGGAGGGGTGAAGTGGTGAGCTTTGAACAAAGGATTCTACCACACGTGTCCTCGTTCTGAAGGAACTTGGTGGGCGGGGGGGGGATAATACCTCGGCACAAATTACTGCGAGTCAGTATTCTTCTGCGATGCGTACTTCTGCGTTCCGGCGAACTACGCCTGATAATTTTGGGTGATAACTCGAAAGCCCTGCACTCTCGACAGATCTGCTGGCGGGTTGGAGGCGTAGGTAGATGAAGGGGGTGTGGGGGGGGAGGCCTCCGCTTCAGCTTCACGTGTCTGGAGATTTTCCATGCCACGTGCCTATTCGAAGGCGACAGCAAAGTGCGCTAAAGGTTGAAGGGGGTGGGGTAAGGGGGTGAGGGAAGTGAGCCAAAGGCGTGCTATAATCCTCAAAACTGTCACGCGACAGTGTAACAAACGAAGGGAAACAAATACTTGCTGCACCTCCGCTGCAAACAGACGGCAGAGAATACGTAAAGTGTAATCATCGTTTCAAAAACGTGTAAATATTGTGCCGTTGGTGGGATTACGTACAGTGCTCTTGGAAATGAGATACCCACACCATAGGTCGAAGAAGGCGCATAAAATATGGCAATTTGCCGACGTTATAACAAAATCATGAGATTATTATTTTATTACTTTGGAAATGGTACTCACTTATAGATAAATTAAAAAATATTAACATTCAATATCACAAGACTCACGAAGCAGACACTCTTAAAATATAGTATTGTCGCCAGAATCTGTTTGTTCAGGAGAATCTGCAACAATAAGAGCGTTAGCAAAGAAGAAACTTGTTACATTATATTTGTACCAGATACTGTTAAACTTTTAGACATGATCTGAAATTCAATTTTGTTATAAAAAAAAATTTTCAGCTCATAGATTTGGCATAAATGCATTCCAAAGCAAAAATTTTATTGTTTCAGGAATGTGCAAATAATGAAAACTAACTTACGTACATAAATTTCATAATTCTCACTGAAAGAAGATGTCAAGAGCCACTTCAAGGCCTGCATAAAATCGTAGAAGGAAACATTTACGCTAATTAAAAAAAAAATTGCTGAAAGTAAGGAAATTATCACATAATTTTTATTTTTGAGTGCCCCTGAATATTTATAAAATAACATTTGCTCTACATACCTCAATATGAATTAAGACAATACTTTTCAGTTGTCCTTGTTAAATTTTCTGCAACTTGTTTGGATTTTTTTATTTCTACATTACAAAACCAATAACATGTTGACTTTAACATGCATTTTTGCAAAAACGGTGCATACACAAAAATTTTAAGTAAGAAATTTTTTTTTTTCTTCGTGGATAACGCCCTAACAGGTAACACTGCTTCGACGATTTGCTCACTGAACGTACCCAATATCTTCAAAAATTGAACTTACTAATAAATTGTAAAATTTTAGAAGGCCTTTCGAAAAATTTCAAGTATTTCGTGTGCCTGTTTCAAGGCAATGTGAAGCCACTGCAAAACCATCCTACTCTATAGACTTGAGCATGCTGTGATTTCCATCCCTGTTCCACTACTGCAGCTCCTACCACCCTTAAGCTCCTGTCCCACTCAGATGTTTCCGTCAAATTACTTCCAATAAGATTCCTTAAATAAAGTTGGAAGGTTCTGGCGTCATCGAAAAGTCATAAACGCCGCCAAATTTTTCTTAAAAAGTTGGATGGCTACAGTTGCCATTAAAAATTGTATAAATAAGCTCCTTTATAAAATTTCTTGGGTGTTTTATGTGCTTAACCATTCAGAATCGTGCATATAATAAACGCTTATTTTCAAGCCGAATATACTTTAAAATGGCGAGTAATGATACTTGTATAAACGAAAATATAAGTTTATATAGATAAATAAGTTCTATAATATCAATCACGACACGAATGCTGTTCGATGTGCAACTTGAACCAAAATAATAAGAAAAATCTGAGGCAATTATTTTAATGGTGCAACAAATATGCGTCATAATTAATATAAAATGTAGTTCAGAAGTGAAAATTAATTACACGGTTCTCCGTACTCATTCTGTAATTGACTGCATGGTAACATAATAGCATTATCAGACTTTCAAAATTACAGTCATACAAAAACCAGAAAAGGTCCGTTACTTTGACATTGTGACATATTTTCAAACACAATCAAAGTTATTTTACCAAATTTGTTGGATAGAATAATTTGATACCTTTACTTTGTCTTAAAATGTTATTCATAAATATATTTTTAAAAAAACATATATAAAAAAAATATATATATATATTTACTAATCCCCGCTTTTCTAAATTCACTGAAGACAATTAATGTGAAATAAATAAATAAAACACTACACTCATAAGCAGTTGAATTAGAGACACCTGTCATGTTACTGTGTTAATATAGTGAAGAGATTTGGGTGGCTCTTAACATCAAGGTCTTGAGGGCCAACTAGGGTGAAGTGAAACGAGTATGGAACGGCGCTGGAATGGCAGGGTGGGGGGAACGGGAGGTCCCCGAGGAAACCCGCAGACCAGCGGCATCGTTCAGCACAGTTCCCACATACGAATATCCTGGAGCTACCCCGCCGGGAATCGCACCCGTGTCGCCTAGGTGGGACGCGAGTAGTCTAACCACTAGACGATCACGGCCCCGTGCCGTGTTGGTGAAATGGCGCTGTGTTCGCCCGTTGAATGGAATAGTGCCCAGCCACGTATGACTGGAATATCGTCAGAGATTTTACAGATTTTCTTTTTAAAAGTCGATCACAGAATACGGAAGAAAAAAGATCTCAGTGCATTTTATCGAAGCCAGATCGATAGGGCCAGATGTATGGGGCACTCCAGCTCCAAAGTCATGCAAGCCATGGGATATCCAAGGGTCACCGTATCAAGAGTGTACCTTGACTTCATAGATACTTGAAAAACCACCGTCACCAGGGACAAATATGCTGTGGCGTACAACACATCGATGCCAGAGTTCTCCTGCGGCTAGTTCGGTTGTTAACGATGGATAGATAGGCAAAAACGCAACAGATCACTCACCAATTCAATTATGGACCACAACGTCCTGTGAGCAGCCATACTATTCAGAACTACCTCCTGTCTATGGTGTACATAAGCCGTCGCTCGACTAGGGTACTTCTGTTCCCCGCACGTCATAAGGCTCGAATGTTAACGTGGATGAGTATAGGTACACGTTGGTACACGCCGATGGCAGGGAACGAGTGCGCCGCGAAGCACGTGACACGATGGATCAATCGTCTCAGAAGGGTAAAATTCTGGCGGGTGGTTGTGGTATCCTCGTTTGGGGATTGCTTACCTGGGATTAAATGGGTCCCCTGGAACATTGCTATGTTCCTTCATCGGCGAACGATACAGAGACCATTTGGAAGATCATGTGCACTCATTTATGCGCCTACGGTACTCTGCAGGAGACCCATGCCTACAACAAGACAATGCATCGGCCAACTGCGCAGGAATTGTGGACGAGTGGTTGAATGAATACTCCACAAAGTTGAGGTTGCTTGTCTGGCCACTAAGGTTACCCGACCTCAATTCTATCGAACATATTTGGGATGCTGTCTAGATGAATGTGAGCACCTTGAAACTATTTCCGAGCAATATCCGTGTGGAAGGCTGTGCAGTGGTCATGGTTTAGTATGGCTCCCGGTGCTTAGTGGAGTCCTTGCCACGCCGTATAAACGCACTCATCAGGGCAAAAGGGGGTCCTGCACACTTATAGGCTTGTATGTCTCATGCAAGTGCTCATAAGTGAATGGTTGCGTGACATTATCTGCAAACTCCGTCCGTGCGATTGAGAAAAACGCTCTCAGACGTACATTCGGGTAAACTTAATTTTAACTATCCAACAGCAAACAAAAATATGCGAGAAACATTTGTATAACACTTCACAGTTTATTTATTAAGGGCTGATGACAGTGAAATAAAGTAGAGACGTAACAGCAGTGAAATATGGTAAAACAACAATGTGCTAAGTTTTCTAGTGATAAAACCCGGGATCGACCCCAGCCGGGAATCGAACACCGTTCGCCTTGGAAGGAGGCGAGCCGTCCGACCACTACAACACAATAGTACCCTGCATACAGCACGCCACACTAAGAGACAACAGCACCCTTTGCCCCGTTAGGCACTCCCGGGAACGGTAAAAATTTTCACAGCCTGGAATATCACAAACCGAGGCATTTAAAAACGGAACTGCCTTACATTGGTGGTGGTACTCGTGATGGAGCTAATGGTTACGGTGGCTACGTACTTTTAATTATTGCCATATGAATGTTCGTCAGTGAGAGTCTAAGTTTTATATAAGGAGAGAGATCGACAATAGCATATTTTTACACGCAAAGTTTCGAAAATTCTATCCAAATGTGTCCCTTGAACTCAACAGCACATATTTTGGACTACGAATTATTCCCAGAATATTTACCCAATTTTAGTTTCTGAAGATTATTTTACATGGCCCAGAATGCTTATCAAATCTATTAGTTGTATGCTCAATTTAGGAAATTTGTAAAGAAAATGCAGGTCATAAAAAATGCAACACCAAGTAGTACGTATGACATCACAGCCATATTTCTTGGACAGAATGCACTTCATCCACAGGTCACACGACTGCCCTCGCAGTTCGGTATAACGTAAAAAAACATTAGTAAATCAAAATTGTGCGGCCCCACCACGAGTGGCAACAACCGCTTCTACACGATGTTGTATTGAGAGGATGAGACTTTTGATGTCGGTCTGGGGTATCTCCTCCCATGTTGCTTCTATGTGTGCCCAAGTTCATGCGTTGTCGCCTCAGGTGTCCTTTTGGCAGGCCAGTCGTCGTCCGCCCATGGACCAAATGTTTTCCAATGGTGAAAGATCTAGTGAACGCGCAGGCCAAAGAAGCAGTGTAGCATAGTGGGCATCCAAGAACAATAAGATGATTTATACCACATGAGGTCACGCATTGTCCTGTTGGTACAATGCCTCAGGTAAGCCCTGAAGATACGGAACGGCAAGAGGCACAAACACCTCCACGATGTAACGATGGCTGGTCAGAGTACCAGTGATGCGGACTAGGCGCTAGCGGGGCTGGAATTCGATGGCATCCCATACCCTAGCTTCAGGAGCAGAAGCGAGAGTCGCCGGAGAAGACGATGACATGTCAATCGTCCCTCTAGGCACGGCGTTCTACGCGCCATTGCAGCAGCAAGCACCTGTGTTGAGCAAATAGTTGCAGATGCAGTAATAGATAAAATGCCTTGATGTTACAGATGGCGACGAACTATGCGTGCGGACACAGATTGATGTGCATCTTGCCTGAACTCCTGAGCGAAGGTGTTTCTTGTGTTCGTACGGTCGGCATCCGCAATGCGCACCAGATGTTTGTCCTCGCGCTCGTTGGTGCGACGGGGCCGTTGGCTTCCTGCACGTCACTCAGGCCATCACCCCTCGACCCACTGATCATATATCCGCTTCATTGTGGTTGCATTTCTTCCAACGCAGTAACCAGTTTCGCGGTAGGATAATGCACAATCCCGATATGCCACGATTCTCTCGCGTTTAAAGGCGGAAACCTGTTGGTATGTGCTTGCCGTGTTCTTCGACGCGGTATGGTCACCTTAGCTGTGCTATGTGTACACGAACGGCGAAGAAACACAATGCCAGAACCTCTCAGCGACTCCCCGGCCACCACTTTTAAACCGCTTATCTGTGTCGCTGGCGCACATGTTGCGCTACTCGGTTCAACAACTAAACACGTCTTTGTCCTGCCCTGCTCTACGAATTCCAGTATTAGGGCCTCTCAGGTAGATCATTTTTGGTTTTGTAATTGTAATGAACAGCAGTGTAATTTTACATATTTTTCTATTCTGGTGAAAACACATATAAGAAGGTCAAGAGGACTTATATACTCGTACATGGTATTAAAACATTCTTAATCTCAAACGTTCCTCGTACCTTACCGTATTGATAAAAACATAAGCTTTCTTTATCTGTAATTGAAAATAAGGATTATCTAAAAAAATTATGATACTGGGTAATAACACTCACTGCCATACTTTTTAGGTGTGTGAAACATTATTACTTATGTTACACGCGTCTTAGTACGGCAAGTTGGTATCCAACCGACGAACTAAATAATGCTATTTGGATATTCAAATGCATGACCAGGCTTGCTGTTATTACTCTTCGTGCGAGTCGATGATGTTGGTTACATACACGCTTGCTCTGAGATGGGTCTTGGCTTTGAATGCCCAGAAAATAATGTGCTCTTACATTTCCAGGATTAAGTAAAATTTAACTCGGTTTAAATGTTTCTTCCAACTGGATAACCTGATGTAACATAAATAAATATCTAAATGCTAATTAAGTAAAATTATACGTTTATTACCAGTTCTCCCTTAGGGCAGGTATCATTCTGCTTACGCAACGCTAGACTAACGGCTATTGTTTTATCTCTCTCCAACGAGCACCCGTATTTTTTCCTATAGTCGTTCTAACAAAAACGTAGGCAAAACGCCTTTAGGCAACTCGCATGTTAGGCAAAACACTTGCAAGGCGAAACTGCAGGCATGACGCCTTTAGGCAAAACGCCTCTACGTAAAACACTGCAACCCCTGTCGAATTACAGGCATCAACGTTGCTCGCGCAGGAAGTTCCGCAGAGTCCAACCCAAGAACGATCATCCACCCAGTCCACGCCGCTTCCCTCCCCCGGAATCCACCCTTCTCTTTTGCTTTGCACCCCCCTCCTTCAACGCTCCCGTAACACCGACGCATCCGTTTGGTAATCCTGGGCGCCCATTTCCCGACGCTCTTCCGGACTGGTTAATAGTTAATGCTAATGCCCTCGCCGGCGCTAATAGCCTGGGCGGTACACTCGACTCTCCGCAAACTGGGGACTCCACCGGTCAGCTCGGGGAGTAGCAAGCCTGACACTCGACCCCGGTATATCGCTGTCCGGATTGATCCACTTCGACGAGACTTTTCCCATAAGGTAGGCGTTTCCGAAGTCCAGCTTGTTTTATCTGGTTGACGGGACCGACGTGTAATGGTCAAACCTATCTTCTTCACCAAGGCTAATTATGTTTGAATCCCGATGGGGTCAAACTCGTATTTTCACGTGTGGGAACATTAAGGGTTCCGCCTGCCTTGCGCTTGATCTGCGTTGCCAAGTCTTTGAAATCCTTGTATTCTTGACGGAACAATGAACCTTTCCCCCAATACGTTTACCTACCAAAAGATATACCCTCGACGAGGAAGGAATGGTACTTTAAAGTTACCACTCATGCTATAAATATAATTTCGAAGCCCTCCAATAAAGTTAAAAACTGCTTCTTTAGATTGCCATATCTTAGAACATACTAGCCGGACACGAGTAAAACCGCGATGAGAGCCTGTATTGATCTTTTCTACAGAATTTTTATCAATGAAATGATAGGGTCAAAGCTGAAAGTCCCATAGGTACACACAATACCACGAGAACACTGCACTCCTGTTCAGAGCCCTGCGCGTAGAGGCGATGGCGCCTATGTAGTGCGTGCTAGTGAAATAATTATAAATCCCGCACTTAACGACCGAAAAAGGAAAAAAAACTATGCTAGCAGGCGGGACACTTAAGGACGTTGTCGTTTGGCAATTGGATATACTCGGGGCAATGTTTCTCTCGCCATTGCGTTACCTCGCTACTTCGGCTTCACTTTGCTTTACCTACCCTTACCGGCGGGAAAATTCTCAGCCCTTAAAGGCCGCTCAAATCTGGGTCTCAGCCAAGTGAACGGTTGAAGCCGTTCCTCAGATTTCTCGCTCCGAAAGCAGTCGCTTTTGTGGCAGCCACACTTTGGAGTCTTCTCATATCATATTTATAGCAACAATTTCTTGAATATATAGTTGTATAAAATACGTAATGGAATAAACATTAACGTTGTTCATTTATTTGTCTCATTATTTATTAAAATTTAATATTTTACTCGCGCTATTAAATAACAATAATATTTTGCTGATAAAATAATTCAGTTGAGGGACCTAAAGTCAAAAATTTAATTGTTTCAATTTTTAGAATTTAGCTAAAACTTTTAAATTATTTTATTTATCGACGCCATGCGTGGGCTGGGAATTCAGACATGTTTGATCATTACAGTAGCTCAAACTGCATAAACACTAGAAAACAAGCCGTTAGCGTATCTGTTAGTTCAATGATCATGAGCGTATTCACGGTGTCGTAATTTTATTTTTGGCTACTGAATTCCCTGGATGCCACGGTCCCTTCCGTGTATTTTTGCATTCTACTTGGTCATGTTATGGCCTCGTGCTTGGTACTGGTAACAAGTTATACGGAGCGTGCGGAACGTGCCATACACTTTGTTGATTCTGTCGTTGCACTCTTGTGGTCGTAAACACCACGTGCCATATAATGTGTTGAATCGATCGTTTCACTCTTGTCGCCATAAACTCACAATTTTAGTGAGCTTAGAATGATATAATTGCAGGTTCAGTTCTTTGTGTTCTGTGGGACGGTCTGGAACGATTGCCGACAATGAGTAGCAAGATTCCTAGTTTACTATGTTTGCTGAGTAGTCAGACTCGTATGAGGTGGATGCGGGACTGGTGATATAGTTCGTGCCCACGAACCAGTACGAGCTTATGGGCTCAATAGATTACCAAGCATTCCGGAGACCAATGCAGGATTGATCTCAACTTCAAATCTAAACGCTTTACAATTATTCCCTGTGAAAAACGAAAGCCAACGTTACTCTACACATATGCGCAAGGAATATTTAACAGGCTCTAAAGACACAGTAGGATCACGTGCGTTAAATATACGCAGAAAAATATTTTCCACAAGATTTGGTAGTAATCGGTAGAGAATCTACTTATGAATAATTAATAATTTTTGAACGCATTAATGTTTAAACAAAACGGCGATGTAATTGCATTACCATTATATGCCACATGCCAGGTACCACTGAACTATTTTGACTCAATCTCGGTGTGTTTAAATAATAGACTTTCCTTTATAACTATTTAGATAGCTTTACACGATACTGCTTGCATTCAAATGCAGCGGTAACGGTTTGAAAAATTAGTCAGATATATTTGTTTTAAATTTCAGTTCACATATATCAATAAGTAACACTAAAGATATTATCAAGTTGCGTTTTATATCACAAAACAAGAAGTGCCAGCAATCCGGTATGTATTCAAATAGCTTTAGTTTTTCCACATATATAATACGTAGTATGTATATATTTTNCATGCCAGGTACCACTGAACTATTTTGACTCAATCTCGGTGTGTTTAAATAATAGACTTTCCTTTATAACTATTTAGGTAGCTTTACACGATACTGCTTGCATTCAAATGCAGCGGTAACGGTTTGAAAAATTAGTCAGATATATTTGTTTTAAATTTCAGTTCACATATATCAATAAGTAACCCTAAAGATATTATCAAGTTGCGTTTTATATCACAAAACAAGAAGTGCCAGCAATCCGGTATGTATTCAAATAGCTTTAGTTTTTCCACATATATAATACGTAGTATGTATATATTTAATCTGAAGTTATTTTCGTAATGCATTCTGTAAAAGCAATACGAATTATTGAGATTCGTTTTGATAGTTTCAAAAATATGATCATAACGCTTTCTAACAAAATGGTGGACAAAAATTTTGTAATAAATGAAAATAATGGTCAGCAGATACTGCCAGCATACGAAATTTTGTTGAAGTAAGGATAATTTATCCTTACCAACTGTAAGTGTTCCAAATTTGGTGAAAATCGGTAAACGGGACAAACACAAACACACATGCATAGTTATACAAACATTATGGTGGTCTTATAATTTATCTACCATTGGATTAGTTGGATAAACACTAATAGCTCTTATGACCTAACATAATTACCAAGGGAGTTTGTCGTCCTCGAAAATCCAGAGTTTCAAACGATTTTATTTCAAAACAACAAAAACTGATGAAGCAAAAATCTCCGGAACAATGTTTTAGGGAATGAAAATTTTGTTATCTATATAAGTTTGGCCGGTCACACAACCCACCCGCCCTCTCTCTCTCTCNTATGACCTAACATAATTACCAAGGGAGTTTGTCGTCCTCGAAAATCCAGAGTTTCAAACGATTTTATTTCAAAACAATAAAAACCGATGAAGCAAAAATCTCCGGAACAATGTTTTAGGGAATGAAAATTTTGTTATCTATATAAGTTTGGCCGGTCACACAACCCACCCGCCCTCTCTCTCTCTTTTTCCAATAGCCATTTTCTTCATCATTATAAAATACATGTTACCTGCTACTAACGTACGTAACTTCGAAACTCTGNCTTTCCAATAGCCATTTTCTTCATCATTATAAAATACATGTTACCTGCTACTAACGTACGTAACTTCGAAACTCTGGACAGAGAATAAAGATTTAATGATGTATACGCACTCTTGGGTTTCAATTATTAAGACAGTTTGCCTTTGTGTAACATGCTCAAGAAAACTGTTCTCGAAGAAAACAGGAAAAAAATGTCTTCTTACTTTTTTGTTTGCCTGCCAACTATGCGACATGTCGGGTAACCTTTTAATTTAAAAAATAATAATACTCCATATCACCCAGAACTTTTTACAGATATGAGATTAAAATTTAATAAAGCCCTATTCTGTTCTAGGAATTCGTTGTTTCGCTATGGTAAGGAGTATATAAGCGCCCACAGCAGACTCAGTTGATTAGTCACAGACCTCTCAACTCTGAAGTTCCAGGTTCGATCCCAGGCCCCGGAGGAGCGGAAAAGTTTCGGATGGATGGCTCTCATTTGGAGCAATATGGCGGACACTGCCCTGTTGTGGGAGCTTTCTCGGGGCTCCACCACTTACTCCCTCGTCTTCATTCCTCTACGTATCAACGCCCATCTCGTCTCGCTTCGCCCATTCTTCGGGCTGGCCGGAGAGNCTCCCTCGTCTTCATTCCTCTACGTATCAACGCCCATCTCGTCTCGCTTCGCCCATTCTTCGGGCTGGCCGGAGAGACACGTCTGTCCCTAGGGTAGAGTTTCTGACTCCTAGAGGCGCCTCCCTCCTCTGATCAATACGTGACACTGCCTAATCCGGGAACCACGCGTGGATTTCCCAAGTATAGGCTGTTCGCGTGTTAACTGAGCTATTTTGAAATCAACTTTAGAAGAATGTCACTGCTCCTACTTGCATGTATTTTAACGGCCACTCTGACTATCACGCGCCAAGTGGGTAAAGCTGGAAGGAAAGTAGTTACGTCTTAACTTAAAATTAAAAGTGTTTGACAAACATTCGTGAATACTGAAATTATGTATTTTGCTTTCTGTTTTTAATTCATATAGATTCAAGAATTAGCAAACATGTAAAATATGAATTTTCTAATAATTTCTCAGTTTAACTTGATCGAAGAATGAATGAAGTGATCAGGCCCATTGTATTGTTAAGTTTACATATGGTGGAAGAACAAACAATGGACATATAAGTGTATCTTAAGCAGGCCCTTTAAAAATGCTTATTTTACTGTGAACATCTTATACTTAAAATTAATATTTAAATGAAATCATGTGTGATTCTTGGTTTCAGTGGTGGCTTACCTCCCTTTCTAATATGGCGGGTAATGAAGTTGGTTGCGTATTTTTATAGACCTATTACAATAGCAATAAAAGTAACATTACTGTAATTTTTCAGACAATTTCAAAGCGTAGATACCAATAACTATGTCCACGGAAATATTAATTGGTAAACGGAGAGGGAAGAATATGCCTAGCTTACGGAAAGAATGAAATAATCAGAGCTTTCAAAATTGATATATTTACCGATAGGAACGCATTATATAAGAGGTGGTGGGAATCATTCTGCTTGCAGTTAAAAATAATTTATTCATTATGTATTAGCAGGCCAAATCATGTGTCCTTTGTGCAATTTGTTTATTTTATTCAAGAATAATAATCTGTATANCTCCCTCGTCTTCATTCCTCTACGTATCAACGCCCATCTCGTCTCGCTTCGCCCATTCTTCGGGCTGGCCGGAGAGGCACGTCTGTCCCTAGGGTAGAGTTTCTGACTCCTAGAGGCGCCTCCCTCCTCTGATAAATACGTGACACTGCCTAATCCGGGAACCACGCGTGGATTTCCCAAGTATAGGCTGTTCGCGTGTTAACTGAGCTATTTTGAAATCAACTTTAGAAGAATTTCACTGCTCCTACTTGCATGTATTTTAACGGCCACTCTGACTAGCACGCGCCAAGTGGGTAAAGCTAAAAGGAAAGTAGTTACGTCTTAACTTAAATTTAAAAGTGTTTGACAAACATTCGTGAATACTGAAATTATGTATTTTGCTTTCTGTTTTTAATTCATATAGATTCAAGAATTAGCAAACATGTAAAATATGAATTTTCTAATAATTTCTCAGTTTAACTTGATCGAAGAATGAATGAAGTGATCAGGCCCATTGTATTGTTAAGTTTACATATGGTGGAAGAACAAACAATGGACATATAAGTATATCTTAAGCAGGCCCTTTAAAAATGCTTATTTTACTGTGAACATCTTATACTTAATATTAATATTTAAATGAAATCATGTGTGATTCTTGGTTTCAGTGGTCGCTTACCTCCCTTTCTAATATGGCGGGTAATGAAGTTGGTTGCATATTTTATAGACCTATTACAATAACAATAAAAGTAACATTACTGTAATTTTTCAGACAATTTCAAAGCGTAGATACCAATAACTATGTCCACGGAAATATTAATTGGTAAACGGAGAGGGAAGAATATGCCNCTCGGAAATATTAATTGGTAAACGGAGAGGGAAGAATATGCTCAGCTTACGGAAAGAATGAAATAATCAGAGCTTTCAAAATTGATATATTTACCGATAGGAACGCATTATATAAGAGGTGGTGGGAATCATTCTGCTTGCAGTTAAAAATAATTTATTAATTATGTATTAGCAGGCCAAATCATGTGTCCTTTGTGCAATTTGTTTATTTTATTCAAGAATAATAATCTGTATANAATTATGTATTAGCAGGCCAAATCATGTGTCCTTTGTGCAATTTGTTTATTTTATTCAAGAATAATAATCTGTATACATTCGGTGTTATATTACACTGCAATTTTGAATTAATATTTCTCGTATTACCATAAATAAGGTGTCAAATAACAGATCCATGGCTAACAGCAACGAAACAACCTTTGGAAAGGTCAAAGCTATGGTTTTCTATACTGCTGAGGATAAAGGCGATAACTGATAGTGAAGTCCATATCAGTTGACACTTTGCTACCAACAGTTGAGTTTCCTCAGTGTCTGTATACGAACCATTGCCCATCCGGTCTCCTATCCACTTCAGCGTACCGTCTCATTGAGCACGACCAATCAGGACACTATAGTGACAGGAGTTCAGGGTCAAGTTGATAAGTTTCGATCGGCTTTGGACATAAAAGTCTTAAGCGCCGGTAATGGTGAAATTAAGTGTAGATGGAGCAGCGGTGGAATGCAAGGACGGGGGAGATGGGAGTACGTCAAGAAAACCTTCCGGTCAAGGGTATCTGCTACGTTTCTCACATGCGAAAAATAGGGTGACTCCGATGGGAATCGAACCCTGTTCGTCTTGGTGGTTAAAGCTCTGACAGCTGCATCATCCCGCTATAAGGGTAGAAGGAAGGTGGGTTAGAAGATGCACGTCAGCTGCACAATAACCAGTCTTCGTGTTACAACGCTGAACTTCGTTTTTAACCAATTCGAGTTTCACACATTTTGTACATAAACATGTGTTTTGAAAAGTTAGTACACGTCGTCTAGCCGAGTTTTCAAAAAGTTAGAATATATTCAAGTTATACGATCAATAGGATATTCTTGAGCAACACCGACAAACTCCAGAAGGTTATTTATAACAAAAGTACAAAACAAAATCCTATGTCTCACTTTTCCCTTAAAAGTTATTGTTAAGAGATCTATGCGATCCAAAACATCTAGTTTTGGAATGCTCTTAGTTTAACTCGTTCGGTTCTAAATTAACTCATGAATTCAAGCATTGTAGATATGAAACATTTCATCGAACGTAGTTCTCGGAATCAGCAATGGGAAAAAAAGGAGTAATGGATCCGGACCAACAAAAATCTGACTGTGTACTTTTCTCAAGAATTTCGATAATGTAACGGCAGTTTAAATCGTAGAAAACAATTTTGTCTCTAAGCAAGTAAAGGCCGAATGAAAACATGCGACAATATGCAATGCCAAATATGCACGGAATACCAACATTTCCGTAACGATAAATAGCAATACAACTACAAGTTACAAGAATAGACACTACGCTTGATAATAAATATTCTATGTATAAACATAGCTATATAACATGTTTGTAAGGCCGTCACCCAAAATTTCACAGTTTACTGTTAACAGCGTTAGTAGCAATGTTTATGACTGGAAAGCCGTCAGTACAGCTCACCGGCTAACCTGTCATCACCTCCATGCGTGTCAGAGGTAGGACTCAAACCCATGACGTACGGTGAGTCGGACAGCCATTCCAATACGCACAACACTGGAAGTCAACCTTGTTGCACAGCCGTCGTGAGCCGCCTAATGCGCAGTTAAGTTATCTGGTTTCTCGCGTGCCCACGCGTAATCCACTAAAACGCAGTTCTGCGGACACGTCAATTCCTTTGCCGAAATGGGCGTCATGCACATGTATGCTAACAGTATTCTAAGTACCCCTTATCCCATCACCTCCACTTCTACCCAGCGCACGCCACCCGAAAGCCATAAACGACCCCAAACTGGCTACGTATTTGATGTAACAACGTTAACTGTGTACGATTATGCGCAGTTTCCTGGCCATCTTACAAACGTACTTACGTGTGATCTCGGCAGCGTATTTTTCTGAGTCAGATTTTCTGGGTTTAGCTCCCGAATAAGCAACTGATATAACGCATCCATTTTTGTACAGGTTACATACACTTCAGTAGGTAAATTACCTTTTATCTGTCGGTAATTATTAAGTGATCAACATGTGATAATACTTAATTTAAAAATTCAGCTACAGCCTCTTAAACTGAGACTGACAAAATTGAAAATACAAGTCTATCTCTATCAGTTTTAACCAAAATATAAAACCCGTGTAGATAATGGAAATACTGAAAATAGTTTTCACGTGTATCGATTAGAGATACTGTTAATCAGTATAGTAAAATTAACCCCACGGAAATAGTTTGTTATTTTTTAGACCTTCGCTTGAAAGAGAAAATTTCGAGAACAAGAAATAGGACCATTCAGGTCATGGTAATGTTCTATTTGAGGTATGCTCGTTGATGCGCGATTAAAAAACAAACAGTACTATTATTTAATCATAACCAAACCTGTATATGTTTATGTATCAAAATTATTATAGCAGTACCATTAATAAAAAATACAATAAAAGAAGTTTCCAGATTTATGTTTTATTACCTTGGTCAATATCAGTTGTACGTGCGCTAATTACGAGTGGTTTACAACATAAACTACAAAATGCCCATTAGGGTCTAGTTAAGGTACCTTCTCAACGATTTTACAGTAATATTTCAGAGAACGGGAGTGTTTCTTTCAATACCCCGGGTTGAGTTGTGCCCTGAATTTATGATTTTAAATAACTTTACTTCTTAAGCATTACGAAACCCTCATTCGTCGGTTCATATCCATTAAGCAGAGACAAATATTTTGCTATGATTTGGTTTTATAGTACGTACCCAAAATATATCCAGCTAGTAAAGTTTACTTCTTTTTTTTTAATTAAGGAATGTATTCCACGGATCTCCCAACGGACAAACAATAAGAACTGGGNATATTTTGCTATGATTTAGTTTTATAGTACGTACCCAAAATATATCCAGCTAGTAAAGTTTACTTCTTTTTTTTTAAATTAAGGAATGTATTCCACGGATCTCCCAACGGACAAACAATAAGAACTGGGTCTGTTTGAAGGTTAATATTCCTTAAAGGCAATTGTATTGAATTTGATTGAAGCTAGTAGGAATTAACACGTATTTTTGTAATAAAATAACCTCTAACATTTTAATTTAACATAGAGAAAATAAATTATTTGTGGGAATAGGCAGCAGAACAAATTTCGTGATTAGTTCAACATTAGAAGTTACATATGGGTCGCACTCAATAGTACTTACGAAATTAAACTTTGATAAAATATCTCTGCCCTTGACTACTTTTATTGAAACTGATAACACTGACCAAAACTTTTTCAATAAAGTAGGCAGCGATGTAAGAAAGTGGTTCCCTGTCTTAACGTCGTACTTATGAAAAGTGCGAACATTAATTTGAAGGTGCGCCAATTGTTTACGGTTTTTTCTTTACATGGTAATAACAGTTAACNATGAAAAGTGCGAACATTAATTTGAAGGTGCGCCAATTGTTTACGGTTTTTTCTTTACATGGTAATAACAGTTAACCCATAAATAATGTATATAAGTTCATAGTTACAATTGATCGACGCTTGAATAAAATGATCAACTTCATAGCAACGTTAATTTTACGTACGGCGGAAGGATAATACACGGGCAGAAAAGAAAATCGTAAGCAGATCTTTCAAAAGTTTTTTAATGCTATTATCATAAAAATTATTTAAAAAGCTTTACTTTTACNATCAACTTCATAGCAACGTTAATTTTACGTACGGCGGAAGGATAATACACGGGCAGAAAAGAAAATCGTAAGCAGATCTTTCAAAAGTTTTTTAATGCTATTATCATAAAAATTATTTAAAAAGCTTTACTTTTACTGATAGGTGCTGATATTTATTTACCTAAAAGTGTCCGTAAACTGTCCGTAATATTACGGACATGATGATTATCTAAATTGACTTTTCGTAAATGTCAAAAACTTTCCGTGAATTCACGGAACCTCTCCGTTAATTTCCAAGTTAGTTTACTGTACTTCCAGTTTTAAAAAAAAGTATGTATGAAAAAATCTTAAATTTTTGTAATGTGTATGTTTAACTGTGAATAAGAAATGTTTTTAAAAAATCAAAAATATTTCATACTTGATTAAGATTTGAACCCGAGTCATAAAATTTTAAGACTGGGATTTTTACCATGCACTCAAAGAAAAATATTACGTAACGTCTGAGGTGTAACTTAGTACAGTCACATAAGAAACTTTTCCAGTTTATTTAAAATGTAGTGTATTTCAAGTGTTGCAAAATGATACAGACATGTGATGCTACTTTTTAATGCTTGAAAGAATAGCTATTAACGTTGTGGATATCCCAACTGCCACAGAAACCATAATTTTCTGGTTACAGAGGCGAAGAAAGCTTCGTGAAGACTCGGCACTGCTCGTTCCCGAAACCCGAAGCTATAGGAAATGCGGAGACTTTCCGTATTTTATATTTACGGAGCTCAACCCCGTTTTTCGGCATTACGGATCGCGTTTCCGTATATTTAGTGTACAACAAGAATAAGGTGTCTTATCACTGCATATCAAGGTGTTGGGCTCATTCGGTGTCGTAACTTATAAAAGTGACCTTTGGAAATAACGTGATATCAAAATTCTAATGTGTTTCTTATCTAGTCATTTTCCGGAAGCATTCTAATGCAATTTACTGTTCAGTGGGTTGGAGACATCCGAGTTTGGCTGGACAAAGTTTTAGCGTAATGTAAATAATAAAAAAACACTTATAATAAATTGGTGCAAGATGAGATTTCCTCAAATTATCTACGAAATTGGTGGCAGCATTTCTGTTTCTATTGCTATTTCTTCTGTAGAGACAGGCTAAAATTCCGATTCCCATTCTGATGGTGGAGGGCAGCAAATGTTTGCCTTGATAGTTTCTGAAAGAATTTTCAAAATAAACTGTTTTATACCAAACGAAGTAGTTCTTCACAATGTTATCTACCATGAAATATAATATTTTCGTGAATGTATAGAGAAATTCGCCTAAGTTCATAAACCAGGGTATCTATAAAATTAAAGGGACGGATTGAAATTATGGTTTTGTGTGCGATTCCAACGTTTTGTAGTGATAATACCAATAACATATATTACTTTAGAACTGCTATATCGATAGGTCTACAATTATTATTTACTCAAATGCAATGGCATATTTTCTAAACGCTAGATGAAAATACGTGAACACTAATGCATGGTTGCACTAAATGTTTCTTAAATAAAATTATATTTTCCTTATTCTAAGGACAGAAGTTCGTTAAGTATTAGTACAATAGCATACTACGGAAAGTCAGACGAAATAAACTTGCATACTCATATTTTTATATCTTAATGTTTAAAATATTAATAAAATTATCTGATAACTTAATTTATTTTTAATAATTCTAGGAATATTTTAGTTTTTCTGACGATATATTCTGTTTAGCTTACGATAATATTGAAAGTTATAGGCCCAAATATTGGTTTTCAGTTTGTCGAAAAATTTTTCCCAGTGAACAATTTTGGTTGCTCATCTTTCACAGTACATTTAAGAAGAGCGAAGCTGGTGGAAATGTTTTTCGTTCCATTCTCCTTATCTCGGAAACCATTGAAGCAAACATACCACGTTATTTTCCATCGTACCAAGTGTTAGAGCACTTTGAAGAGAACGAAGGCACGTCAGCCGACTCGCCAAGCTGCGGCAGGCGCTTCTCGTTTCGAGCTGATGAGCGGGTATCCTCAGAGCAACTGGCGCACTGTTCTCGCGTGGTTCCCGCGGTTATCCACTAGGCGGCGCTGCGGAGCTCCTCGCACCCCAACTCTGCCTGAGGTTTCTTCCGCGACCTCCCGCGGATCTGCAGCGCACTCGGAGCTGCTCATCTGAGCGCAGTCTCTGGAGACGGCTCGTCGTGGCCTGGACCCAGTTTCCCAGCCGCAAGACCGAGCGCTGAATTACGTCCGCCCACTCTAGCAGTACCGTGGGACGCTCCGGCGGTCAGCCAGCGGTAGTGTTGCAAGTTACTCTTGCGCTCCAGCCACTGTTTGCGTTCGTCGGAACTAACAGCTGAGTTTAGACCTACACGCGGAACACGACTGCTAATGAGATACCATGTAAAGTTTACAAATATTTTCATACCACCGACGCTTACATTTCCCGCTTACCAAGTGTAAAATTTGCCAAAAATAATGCAGACACCACTAGCTATAGTATATTCGCGGGTTCATCACACTTTTTAAAATCAAACCTATTACGTGTCGGGTTGTTTCCTAAATATGCAATACATCACAAGCATTTTATACGTGAGTGAACAAAAAACTACCTTATTTTGGGTTAAATTTAACTTTACTTATATTTGATCCATACATTGTAATATTCAATTTACAACTAATTTGAATGAAGACAGAGAGAAAATAGTTGGTAATGCCTAGTAAGAAATAGTTCTTATGCAAAACGTCATTACACTGAGTGCGCACGAATACGATGTGTTGGCCGTCTGGTGTAATTTTCTATTCTGTGTTTCCATGAGGCGGAGGAATATCCTGGAAGTAGAAGATTAGCAGGGCTTCATAAAAGTTTGAAGTAACTGCGAATAGAGTATAGATTAAAATCCGTACCAAGGACTATTGAAATAGCTGTAGTATGTTAATTATGAATCAATTTTATGTGCTGCTTAAAAATGCCGTTCGTAGCTGGGTATAACCATGAAACTAGGAGCTCGGAAAAGAAGGAGCAGACAAACAAGAGCTACTGCTAAGGTTTATTATATTCTACTTGGTAAGAAAACGGAATTCCATATGAAAGAATTTTGCGAAGGAAAAATTTATACTGCAAGGTGCGCTGGTGTTTCCAAGAGGCTGCTTTTATGCTGGCAGTAAATAGAAAAATTCGGTTTATTTGTGTGTAAAAGATTATGTTTGTTTTGATCCGTTATATTATACTTGCCAGTGCCAAAATCTTAAGTACTAGCCTTACTTTGTAATTAGTATGCACACCCTCCAGTAGCGTTTATACATGTAAAAAGGAGAAATACAATTGTGTTTGGGATGAAGTTTTCTTAAACATGAATAATTTTGTTAAAAAAAAAGTAATTTATTGGATTTCAAAGTGATGTAAAGACATTGGCTGTTAAGATTTTTTGTCACATTTAAATAAAGTAACTGTTTATCCAACGTTTCGCTAAATATAGTTTTACATCGGTATAGCGAATAACATCAGCACATATTTCGTTATTTTCCCACTCTTTTTACGCAGAACAAAGTATATATTACAATAAAAATCAAACTTTTTTTAAAGCAGTATATTTATTTAATAAACGTTGAGACTATCCCACTTTTTTACATACGAATCGGAGAAAATCTGGTAGAAATTCATCACCAGTGCCGCCTGACAGCGAAAATTTTGTTTGCCACACTATAAGCATTCAGCTTCCCAGCCCGAGTAGAATCAATTTTAGCAATGGCCTCTAATGATTCTACTCTGATGTTCACCTGGTGTGATTTCGGAAAACCGTGGCCATCGAATGAATGTAAAGAATAAAAAATTAGCATTTGCCCGCTGGTTAATACATATGCTTACATTAAATGATATTATGAAATTTTTATCAATGTAATTTTATTATTGTTACTTAAATTATAACTGTTATATTCTGAATAAAAAATAACAACAGTTTCAGTAACCATCAATTAAAACGGTAGGCTTTAAATAAGACGTAAAGTAATAGACCTGCTTTTCCTAACTCGTTGTAAACTTCACTTCGAGCAGTACAATAAATATTTACGTCAAATACTAGTACTTAAAGTTACATGGGTATATTTCTTTAAATATTTATTCCTTAAGTAATAACTAAATTCCAATAAATGTACGTATCAGAACCCGGGAATCACACTTGGTAATATATTAGGTGATGTGATGTATTATGAAGTATTACTGTATGGTTGAATAACAGGAATGAATTTGTGTATTGGTCACTTGCTTATAAAGTTTAAAATAAAATATTTCACTAATTCATGGCCTATTTGGCAAGACATTTTAGAGGAACAGTAAATGATTGCATAAAACTGTATGCGCTTCTGATGCAAACTTTCTCCTCTTTCCCATGCAGTGTTGCGACACTAGCGCTCGCTGCATCAGATGTCTCCAGTATTTCCAACTCTCCGAGGTGGCTCCCTTTTTACTCGACTTGGCTCACATCCCATTTCCTCCCCTGTTCCCCTCTTCTTATTTCCTCTCCCTAAATGCGTCACACTTTTTTGGTAATGGAGCAGTTTATATAAGTTGCGGTTCACTCTGTGCCGCCCCTATTCTACACCCGATCGTCGCCTGCAAGGCACCTGGACAAGCTGCAATGTGATTTTACACTGTTAATTCGTCGTTAATACGATGTTCGTTGAAATGAGGCACCTTCTGTTTAATACTGGTTTTTAATATTGTGTGGCGTTGTTGTATAGTCTTGGGCATGCAGTGAGGTAGTCTTTATTCTATAATGTGGTTTTGGTCGCCAGTCGAAATTTGGTTCCGGTCTAAATTGATTTCTTGCTTTGATGTGTGTTGCCAGTTTTTTAACGTGTAGTGTCTGTCTGGTTTGCTGCGAAATGTTTTGTATTGCATTTTGCCTTGCGTCTACGACTCACGATTGGGCATAATAGTGTTTCCTTCTTTACATTTTTAATCGTTGGAGCTTTGTGTAGGGTCGTTTCACTGCCTCCAACGACGATTCAATTATAATTTATTATTTTATTAAAGTTTTAGTTTGTCCTTTTATTATTAAGACGCTCTACTGGGCTTATTAGGCTGCCCTCATTTTCTTTAATTCCTCACGTTGATGATTTATGTCAGCTTTATGCTAATAGGGAATTTTTAAAGGTTTTCTAATTATTGTACCTTTTATCAACGTGGGCTTTACTGGGCTTATTAGGCTGCCCTCCTTTTTACTTATTCCTCTCGCTTATTATTTAAGTCAGTATTATGGAAATATGTAAAGATTAAAACGGTTGTCAATAATTTTATTCAAGAATAATGTTGTGTACAGTGTTTTAAATTAATGTTAAATTTTGTGAGCAATTTATTACATGATCTTACTTCTTTTTGNAATAATGTTGTGTACAGTGTTTTAAATTAATGTTAAATTTTGTGAGCAATTTATTACATGATCTTACTTCTTTTTGTAACACGTTTTTTTATAATCTTTTATCATTGCATAGTCATTTGGAATCAGAAATGCTTGTAAAATTGACTTTCAATGATTGTGAACTTTAATTACTGTTAAATATGGCACTGTATTTGTTTATACACATATTTTCTGAGAAAGTAGAAGCTCTTAAAATTTGCCCAGTGTTCATAATTATTTGTGTTTGTCACAGTGTAGAACACATAAATTCTGAAGAGTATAATTATTTATATTTTTATCATATACATTGATTTACACAAGAATAAAAAAAATACTAAATGTTTATAATACAGGAATTTTTCAATGCAGGGGTTTTTTTTTACTCATTTAAATACAAAATTGCATCTATTTTTGACCATTTCGTAAATATTTCATAACATAGAAACTTAAGTTGTGAGAGCCAGTGCTTTTTGATTATTCTTTACGATTATACTGCGAAGAAACTGAAACATTTGATAAGTTACTTTAATCTAATTGGCGATGCGCTTGTCGCGAAGCAAACGCTTCATACATTTTCAACACCGTACTTCGCATACACTAAAACCCCCCTTCTTTTTTAAGGAATTAAGTTTAGAAAATGCTGTTATATAGTAAATATATTATAGAATAATTGTAGCTCCCGAAATTTAAAAAATATGAATACCGGTCAGCCACTAACTAGCAGAGCGACTTCTAAAACTCTCTACTACGGGATAATTAACGACTGTACCGGATCAGAGAAAAATAATTATGAAAAAATTGAACCCTTAAGGCAGTTAGTGGCCTGTGGATTTATTCAGAGATCTNTAAGGCAGTTAGTGGCCTGTGGATTTATTCAGAGATCTATAAGTAACAGATTTGTGATTACTACTTATTTATAGAGAATTCTAACGCATCTGCTCACCTATACTTGTTCGTGTTCATTTCACTAAATAATTTATCAGATATTTAAAATTACTGAGTTTACAGCGGCTTTCAGTTCACTTATCCAAATAATTAATTAAAGGGTCGATAGTATGTACGCTCAAATTTGCACTCGCTACAAGTTAAAATTTTCGTACCTTAACAAATGAATTGGTGGTAAGTACATGCCAAGTATTTTAATGGAGTTACCACAAGAAAACTCTTGCAAAATTAAAATGTATTAATTTTTATGCAAATTACGCTAATAAATTTTAGAGTACAAAATTATTAGACAATATTTTTTTTAAACGTAGAAAATATATCCGTCCACGCACGAATCTGTTTATTTTATATCAACAACAAAACAAATATTNAATAATGTTGTGTACAGTGTTTTAAATTAATGTTAAATTTTGTGAGCAATTTATTACATGATCTTACTTCTTTTTGAAACACGTTTTTTTATAATCTTTTATCATTGTATAGTCATTTGGAATTAGAAATGCTTGTAAAATTGACTTTCAATGATTGTGAACTTTAATTACTGTTAAATATGGCACTGTATTTGTTTATACACATATTTTCTGAGAAAGTAGAAGCTCTTAAAATTTGGCCAGTGTTCATAATTATTTGTGTTTGTCACAGTGTAGAACACATAATTTCTGAAGAGTATAATTATTTATATTTTTATCATATACATTTATTTACACTAGAATAAAAAAAATACTAAATGTTTATAATACAGGAATTTTTCAATGCAGGGGTTTTTTTACTCATTTAAATACAAAATTGCATCTATTTTTGACCATTTCGTAAATATTTTATAACACAGAAACTTAAGTTGTGAGAGCCAGTGCTTTTTGATTATTCTTTACGATTATACTGCGAAGAAACTGAAACATTTGATAAGTTACTTTAATCTAATTGGCGATGCGCTTGTCGCAAAGCAAACGCTTCATACATTTTCAACACCGTACTTCGCATACACTAAAACCCCCCTTCTTTTTTAAGGAATTAAGTTTAGAAAATGCTGTTATATAGTAAATATATTATAGAATAATTGTAGCTCCCGAAATTTAAAAAATATGAATACCGGTCAGCCACTAACTAGCAGAGCGACTTTTAAAACTCTCTAATACGGAATAATTAACGACTGTATAGGATCAGAGAAAAATAATTATGAAAAAATTGAACCCTTAAGGCACAATCACCGGACACCTAAATAAGTCTCTAGAATAAGTAACAGATTTGTGATTACTACTTATTTATAGAGAATTCTTACGCATCTGCTCACCTATACTTGTTCGTGTTCATTTCACAAAATAATTTATCAGATATTTAAAATTACTGAGTTTACAGCGGCTTTCAGTTCACTTATCCAAATAATTAATTAAANAAAATAATTTATCAGATATTTAAAATTACTGAGTTTACAGCGGCTTTCAGTTCACTTATCCAAATAATTAATTAAAGGGTCGATAGTATGTACGCTCAAATTTGCACTCGCTACAAGTTAAAATTTTCGTACCTTAACAAATGAATTGGTGGTAAGTACATGCCAAGTATTTTAATGGAGTTACCACAAGAAAACTCTTGCAAAATTAAAATNACAAATGAATTGGTGGTAAGTACATGCCAAGTATTTTAATGGAGTTACCACAAGAAAACTCTTGCAAAATTAAAATTTATTAATTTTTATGCAAATTACGCTAATAAATTTTAGAGTAAAAAATTATTAGACAATATTTTTTTTTAAACGTAGAAAATATATCCGTCCACGCACGAATCTGTTTATTTTATATCAACAACAAAACAAATATTANTTTTTTTTAAACGTAGAAAATATATCCGTCCACGCACGAATCTGTTTATTTTATATCAACAACAAAACAAATATTAGTTGAAAATTTTAACTATTTATAAATGTGTTACTTTCTAAGACAGCTGTGAACATCAAACCTTCAACAATTATCGGAATGTGTTAACTCTCCTGTAAATTTAATGGCATGTTATTACATATGGTTTCATCAATCTCTTACGCAACAAAAATATTCTGTTATTTCCCGCATATGTTATACCGTTATGTGTAATAAAATACTACAGACACAATACGTGTATTTATTTTACTCTACAGAATGATGTAAATCTACAAGAAAAATTCATTTACATGAAGACAATATTAATTTATTTGTGTAAATTGTTCTCTGGGGTAAATAAGTGTGTGTGAATTTTTCACTTTTCGAATAGCTTTAAATGTATTCCTTTAATTAATCTTGAAATAATTCAACTACGGATAGCGGTGAATATCGAATCGCGGATTTCGCATTACGTTTTGTAACTGCTTATACTTCAAACGCAAGTCTAAGAACATCTTGAACGTCACTGTAGTGTGTGGCTGCCTACACTCGAGGCGCCAGTCCAAGAACTTCTTGTACGACACCGTAGTGCGTGGCTGCCTACTTTTGGGGAGCCAGTCCGTTCACGAACTAGATTAAGGTAGTATGCCGAAGAAAGGGAGAATCTAAACTTCTGGAACAGATCACATGAGTGAGCTAAATACTTAGTGTTAAACTAAAGTTACAAATGTATTTTAAATTAAATAAAAGCAAATTATTGGTTGACTGGTTTAGCACCTACAGGACTGAGAAGACTAGCATTAATAACGGTGTGGTCTACATGTATGAATCCATCGCTCTTTGCAGATGATCGGTCCCACTTGTATTTATTTTTCGCTGACAAGCGCAGACACATTTGTATTTATTTTGTCAATTCATCATAGTACTGTATATGTTAATGAACTAGGGAATTTTTTAATTTAGTATGGTGACATGCTGAATCATTACAAGAGCATTTATATACGTGNTATGTTAATGAACTAGGGAATTTTTTAATTTAGTATGGTGACATGCTGAATCATTACAAGAGCATTTATATACGTGATATAGAAGTTTACCAACAAACACTATCACAATATTTAACGTTACACCAATGTAATTTAAGTAATGATTATGGCAGTGTATTGGGTCTTCCCAACTCTTACGCAAATCAATTTAAACACATTTATCAGACAATGCCATAGTGATAAAGTAAGTTTTCTCGTATATGCAGAATATAAAAAAAATATTTTTTTTCTGAAATAGGCGTTTTCGGGTTATACCTACATGAAATTTAACATTAATGTTAAAATCTATGGTTGTTTTTTAAAAGAATATTTCGCTACAAAAAACATGATCTTAAAAAGTTATAGGGTCGTAAAATTGCAATATCTTAATGAAAACTATGGAGCAGTCAACTTTACGTTTTTCACTAATTGATCCGTGTAACATAAAAAACATATTTTATACAAACCACAAAAGTTTCGTTTAGATGACGTTTATGTAAGATATGAGTTTCACAATTGACTGCAAAAGCACTGGCCGTCGTGGATAAATGTTGAGATAGCTAAGGCATATATCAAAATCCAACATTTGATCACAGAAATTAAAAAACGCCAGTGAATTCAAACAAACGTGGACAACCTACGTGGTCAAGGTTGGTAATATATTACCTTCTTCATTCGAGACAACAAATATGAATCCCAGATAAGAAATTGATGTGTGTGCCTTTTTGGAAATGTTAGCTGAAGAGCAGTTAGTTGTAGGCCACCCTAAAATAACCATATGGTAGAAAAGTGAAAAAAAAAAAATAGGTAAAAAATTACAAATATTTCAGTAACATAAGTAAGAGAACAGCCGTTTCGAAAAAAAAATTACGCAAACAACTATTTACCATCAAATACTGCAGTTTAAATTGCTTGTCTGAACTTTCTATTTTACATAGTAAGTTAAGTGAAGAAAATAAAAATTTCGTAATGTGTGGGTACACAAAAATTATGTCAGACAGTGCAATACTAAGAAAACTATAAGACTGGAAAGTTGAATTTTTAAGAAGGAAAGGATATACATTTTTAGACGGCATATTTAATAATTATGAAATTAGCAAAGGAAATCCATATAACAGGTAAAAATAAAATAGGAAAAATATTTTTGTTTTATATTAGAGAATTAGTGTAATAAGCAATACTATTTGTTAAAATAACAAGTTAAATAATAAAAGTGATTATGTTTGTCCATATTTCGATACTTCTCATCCCCAATACCTACAAATGTGAAAATTCAACTTGAGACCTTGCGCATCCGAGGTCGTAAAGGCGTTGAGAATCGCAAGTTGAAGTACTAGAGGTGCTCGCCGTTTTCATAGAGCATGCGAGTTGCCTTCTCATAAATAAAAGGCTACTGAAGTGGAGTGCCAATAAACGTCAATCGTATTAGCACTTTGAGACTTAGTTTTTACGTTGCCACGCACGCAAAATTTTCTTGTGGGAGGTGGCAGCGTTTTTACTAGCACGTCAACAACCCCTATCCGGTAGTGCTGTTTCAGCCGCGGCGATACCGCACGTAGATTAGGGTTTGTTTCCCAGAACCCGCACACCCCCTCCTACCTAACTCGTAGATAAGTAAAGGGTGCCTTGCAGAGGGGTCACGGCACGACACCGGCGTAATAAACCGTTAAATTGAAAGCGCAATTAAATTTTGCGTTCGTGCATAATTTCGTGTTACTCTTCTTCCTTTCCCCCCATCGTCCCTTCCAGTGCCAACCCATCCCTTACTTTCCCGGGAGTTGCAAAGTAGGGAAATTAAAAACAAAACAAAAAATGTCCACACTACCTGCACGCGCTGTAAACTGGGCGCGATAAAACTTTATGAAACTGCTTCGGCACACCCTCCTCTTCCTGCCTTCCGGTTTTTTTTTTGCGAATGGGCGGATCCTCATGCTTGTAGACTTCCCTCGCCCTTTCAACTCTCGACCCCCAGCCCCCGCGTCGAACCTTTTGCCATCTTCACGGATGACGAAGGGGATGATGACCGACCCGTGCCTGGCAGTACCACGCTCCGTCTCTCCGGCTCCTCCTATAGCTGTCTCTCTCTCTCTTCTCTCGCCGGGGCCCACCCTGCCTCCCCCACCCGTGGAAAGTGTCTTTCTCTCTCCCGCGAAAAACAAAAGACGATCTGTGTCACGACATCGCACCCTCATTAGTGACTCCCCGCCACCCCCCTTCTCATTCACTAGCGATGGACTTCAGCCTTGCCTGCGGCGATTTTCTCTACCTCGCTCCTTCGTCGCCCCCTTATAAACCATTCCCCTCACAGGTCAGAAGCCCCCCACCCGCCTACATGCACCAGGCCGCACCCCCGTGCACTCCGCCATTAGTACTAATTTTCCCTCTTGCCAGCTGCGTGCTACATGCCGTGCCTCCGTATGTTATACTGGGCGAGGGCTCCTTCCCTTAGCTCGCCATTACCAGGGTATGGTGGCGGTTGGCAAGGGGAGGAGAAAGCTGGGGCTCACCGGCAAATTGGACAACGTACGAGAACTTTGGACGGTCTCATATTGGGCGTGAAATATGCCCCTGCGTGCCAACAAGGAAGCATCGTTATATGTTTTACGACCGAGAATTAGCTTCGAGATTTCTGTACGATCACGAAATCGTCACTATTCGCTTCGCTCCTATGCAAAAGCTCGAATTATTGTGTACCGTTTGTGAAATTCTTCTTCGTGTTTGATGTTCACATTTTCCCTAGCGACATATTTGCTAACTTTTTTCCCGAAGTGCAGCAGGAGATAAATATCACTTGGGTGGTGTTAATACACACTGTTATACGGTTTAATCAGTTATATTCATACACGTGTTACGAATAGTCTCTTTGCGGCAAATAACGTGGCCCTGTACGTAATTTCTTTTAGTGAAAGCCTGATTTCGTGATCTGCAACCGTTCCGGAAATTTTGGTGGTGTCCACGTTCGGCGGACCAACCTGTGTAAGAATCTATAAGTTACTGAATGGCTCTTTAGTTTTACATGAAATACTATAAGACCGTTACAAAATGTTTACGTTTACAAAATTATTATAAGAACCTGAAAGAGAATTCCCATGTAACACATTCAAGACATTAACACATCTATCACATTGATTAATTGATTGTTTAAGTTTTAATTTTATTCAAGTCCTGTATGTTAATCTACTTGAACTCGCTTGGAATGGAAATACATGTGATGGAATTGAAACATATAAGGTATTTTATGATATTACTATAAGTAAAATAAACTTGAAAACTGTACAAGAGTGCAGCTGCATCATCCTTTGGATCAATTGATTTTGAGAGGAGGGGAAGGTATACATCGTAATAATAGCTTTACTCTAATACACAGTTTTAAATCTAATACAATTAAATTCGTTGATACACCACGAACAAATTTTGGTGAAATATACGGCGTAATATAATTAATAAACTAGTTCTTTTATAATTTTAATTTTTTTGTGATATATGGCTTATGCCGTTTTATTATTGACATTTATTTGACATGAAAACAATTGAATTTAGTTATAGTATATAACTTTTTGTTTGATTTTCTGCAGAATATTTATTTTTCTTTTAGTACAATACTGCCGTTTTTTTTTATTCTAATAAAGGTACCTTTTATGGTGTTTCTCTTGAACTTTTGTCTGGTTTTAATATAATAGTGACACTTACGTCTTCAATGCAATTTAAATAAATAATTTATTTTTGATGAAGAAGGAATCTAAATTTTACTGTGGAGGCCTCCCATGAGACTGTTGTGTGTTACATAGGATAGATCCACATTCTTATTCACAAATTGCATACCATTGATTATAACTTAAATTATATTTTATCTTGTAAGCAAATACTTTTTATTTTTTTCCGTATCAGTGGTTGTGTTTCAACATAAGCTTAAGCTTGCTGAATTAGTTCTATGGGAGCTTCTTATTGCAAATAGTTTTTGCGCAGATGTATGTATTGTGTGTTACCTGCAGGGTGACGTGTTTGGTGTGTAGTAGTAGAAATGCTGGTTACCTGGTTTGGATAATTTTCGTCTCGCGGACTGCTTAAAATGGTAACACTGCTGTTGAGAAATGTCTGTAAGTGCGGTGCTGAGGTGGTTGTGCGTGACGTCACGACAGCTGTTCTGCTGCGGCTGCTACTGGCGCCTCCCTACGACGGGACGTAAGACGTGTGACGTCACTGAACTCGGTGCTGCAGTTGTGTTTCGGCCGTCCGAAACTTACAAAGACAGTATGAGTTGAACGTTTATTGACATATTGTTTAACCTTGCGGGAGTTAATACTGGTTATTAGATAGTAATAGAGGACCCCATGTATGATTTATTATGTTTGGTTATTGAGTTGGGTTATTGAGGTGGGTTTTATTAGGGGGACTGTAAGTAATTTATAAGTTTTCTTTTAAAATGAAGCCTGATTATCAATTTATTCCAAAAGTTGTATCTTCTATAGCCAAGCTGTTCATAATTTTTTTTTATTTGTTTGGCAAATAAAACAGTAAGAATTTAGAATTGAAATAAAATGTAACTTAGCAGATTATTCATTTATTGAGAAAGGGGATTGAACGTGCCAGAGAAATTATTGAAATGTAATATAAATTAATTTGTTTTACCGTCTGTGTGCACGGCAATAGAGAAAGAAATATCAGGTGATATTTAGGAAACTATGTGACACCGTTAAATTCAATGAGTACAAATATATTAAACATAAAGTAATCGTGTACATATTATACAGATTGTTCACATGGGTATAGATATTATACAGGCAGGAGACGAGGGTTCACGTTAGTTGGAAACATGTAATAACATGCTGGATTATCACACTTTAGCAACAGAAATACTATATGATACAAGGAAAAATACTGTACGTTTGACTTACCCCAAGGAGGTCGGAAAATGGCAAGTGCACTCGTGTTACACCTCAAAGGCACTGTGTCGCATAGAAGGACCCACAGCAAAAGTCCAAGACATATCCTAATTGCGTCCCTACTTTCCTGAAACTCTTTCAAGGCCAGTAGAGCACAGAAGACAGGCCTCTCTGGTCGGGCCACGACTCCGCCAGAGGCCCAAAGATTGCTCCGCGTCTCCCGCGAAACGTACGGTTGACCGCCTGGGTAAGGCTATACTCTACTGGGGCAGATGCGGGAAGAAAAGGCACAGCATTAGCATAATTCCCTTTCGTAAAATACCCTTCACATCTCACTAGAGCTTCCATTCCACGTCGTTTCGCAGTTTGCATATCCACTTCAGAACTGGCCTGCATATCAGCACATCCGAAAGCCCCGTGTAATGGTCCTTGAATCTCAAAACTAGTTAGCTCCGACGGGATTATTTCCATCCGTGTTCGTATTCGTATAAGTAGGAAGTGTGTCATAATCTTGAAATTGCAACTTTATGATGGCAAACTAGCGCGTAATGTCTGATATTGTGATTGATGAATTATTAATAAGTGTGCTAATTCTTATGCAATACTTGATAATTACTACTAAGCTTCCCTTATAATATTTAATAGAACACCCTAAAAGCATTTACTTGTCAAATTTACATTTGTATAATATTCAGGCACTACTCATTATTTATTTTAACAGTCTGTGCATTTAAAGTTATGCACCGAATTTTCGTGTATTAATTAGAAATTGATTTATTAGAACAAAATATAATTTGAACTGAATTAATTTACATATTGGAAATATATCACGATCGACGCACACAGCGGTATTAGCATATATATTACATCGGCTTGAATGATAAGTGATTGATCTCATTTCTTAATTAATGTATTAGGCTATTGTTATTTAACTGTTACAATGATTTAAATGTAAAAAGTAGTTAGAAGAATTAATATGTGACTTTAAATTTTTTTTATTTCCACATATTACTTTAAGCGCGGGTGGGTGGGGAATTTATTTTAATAAGGGGGTGGATGGAGAGTAACTGATGCAAGGCTACCAGAGGATAGGGAAGAACCTAGCCTCCACAAATATTATGCTTTGTTTATATTGTGGTCAAACTGTACTCGTTACAGTTGGGAGGCATTTGAGGTAGACAAATATAAGAATCTATAGGTTATACTGAATGGCTAAATAATAAAACATCTGGAGATTACATGAAATGCTATAAGGTCGGGGGAGCATTGTTAAGTTAACTGCATCCAGTACCTTAACGTTAGTTAATTGAAATTGTCTCACCTTGATAAGTATCCCAAGGCTGATGAATTATGACGAGTTACGACGGGCGGCACAGCAGGCTTCTTGTGACTTCCATCTCGGTCGGCGTCACATGGAGAAGACCTCTGCTGCCGCTTTGCATTGCCCTCATATCGGTATGGCATAACGCAACATGGCCTCGTCCCTGGCTGGTAGAGGAGGTTTCCTGCTTACCGGGGTTTGGACAATGCGAGTCCTGATTGCGGCAACTATCTGTTCTGATTACAGCTCATGTGTGATGGCGTGTTCAGGCAGGCCTTCGAATTAAGGCCTCTTTACGCTAACGTAAAAACACACACATACACACATTATATATACATATTTATATATCGTAAATGGAATATGTATGACATAGTTTAACACTTGAGTTTCAGTTTCTAAAGTAAATATATATGCCCAAACAAAAATAACACAGGAACACGAACTATTTAATTAAAGTATTTCAACAGTGAAAGCAAGGAAACTATAGATGTTTCTCATTGCATTGACAAGTCATTGAAATAATTACTTTTACCACTTGGTATGAGGTCCCCCAACATACTAATATATTTCAGCACTTTGTAAAACAATAAGAAATGCGAATAATTCTGCAAACGGTAGGTATCCACCACCATTATTACGCCAAGTGCCTTTCCTTGGGATAAAACTTCTGGCCGCTGTTGGTGCTAACCATTTTTGTAACTGGCTTCCGCCACTTTAATGCAGCAACCCACACAAACTTTAACTGAACCACTAATCTTAGCATACGCTATTGCAACACTTTGTTATAATTGCAGAAAAATCCCTCAACATGACATAGAAAAAACTAGAAAGCCAAAAATAATAAAATTAAAATCGAAAGTGTATGCATTGTTGCGTTTGCTGTTAATACATTAGTCGGGAATTTATAAATAACTCTTAAGAAAGAAAAATACCAGTCATTACAAGAAAAGACAACACAAATGCGCCGAAATGAGTACCCACAAACAAACAACAAGGATTATGTATTTTGTTTACCTGTTATTTATCCTTGTGTTCATGTTTACTTTTTTCTTGTTTTAACTGACTACATTCATCCCATTGAATTATGTGTATTTTACACATATACTTACAGAAAGAATAACCGCCAACACCGGATTGTTTAGTATTTTTTAAATTTAGTGTTTTTTGTGTCCTAACGTTTTAATGTTAGATTGTGGGCTTTCTGCCACTTTCACTGGTATTTTTCAAAATTAATGGTTCAATTAATCACTCGCCCCCTTGCAAGAATCATTCAAAATCATAAACAAAAGTTTTTTTGCATTTTTAAAGGACTGCAAAAGTGCATTGTTCAGATCAATCGCCTCCCACCACGGATAATCGGGTTCGTTTCCCGGTGCCGTGGACCCAGGATTTTCGCTTTGGGAAATGTGGCGGACGTTGCCTTTGGCCGGTGTTTTATTTTCCTCGAGTTACTTTAGTTAATTAATTCCACCGCTTCTCCATCTAAACTTCACTTCATTCCCAGGTTAAAACTCTTCCGAAATCTTTCAATTTCATAATTTTTTGTATTTGTGCCTCTGTGAAATGTAGACTTAAGATTGTGTGTTTGTGTTTGCTACTAGGAAATAAAATTATATTGTTGGAGTGCCTGAAATAAAAATATAATAAAATATGATATTTTAAGTGTTAAATTGTACGACACGTAAAAAGATGTGCAGAACGACTTAAACGCTAAAAAATTGTGTTTTGCTGTGTTATTTTGCTCCCAGTTTGAGCAGACGCCACAACTTCCTAGGGTTTGTGAGTATGTCTGCGCGAAGAGACACACATCCGCCTAAGAGCGAGAAGTTTCTGGAGAGAGGGAGAGGGAGGGGGAGCGAACCGGACAGGAACAGCTGTAATAGGGTACGTCATCGCGGTTGGAATGCCTCTTCCCCCAGCATTCCTGCGCAGTTCAATTACTGAAGGAATCTGCTTACAGGCGCCCCTCAGCTCATCACGCCGCTCCGGAGCTCCTCACTTAAACAAAGCAAAAAAAAAAAATATTGTGCTCGTAGTGACGGGTTTCGTGTGTCCCGACGATCCACGGCCTACTACCACGTTGATACCCACCGCTTCTCTGGCGGGGGGTGTCTCGTGTCAAACGGACGGCAGCGGGGCGTCGAGAGGTGTCTCTCTTCTGGGGGGTGCGCGTCGCAGTTTATGGCGCGCCGACTAGTGTGACGCTCTTGGACGCGCGCAACACGAGATGCAGCCCCCTCCCCTCTTTCAACACTCTCCCCGCAACCCCCTTCACAACACTCCCGTGCTACAGCCTGCACCCCTTCGCTTCGCTCCGTCGAGTGCGCGCGGGGCGGCCTTCTCGCGTGATTCACAGGTTCAGCACCCCATCAGGAATTCCGGAGTCGAATTTGTGAATGGGGGAGGAGGAGCAAAATGTGTTGCGTGTAGGACAGGAAGACTGTGAAAGGCTCGCACCAAATACTACAGCCTGTTCATGGTTAATTGAGCGCTTTTGAAGTCTAACTTTGAAAAATGTTATTGTCCCTACCTGCATGTATTTTAACGGACACACTATCTGACGTGTGCCCAGTCAAGTTCGTGACTACGGAGAGAAAGTACTTACATGGCTTATCGACGAAATAAAATTATCAGGTAGACATCTGTGAATAATAAAATTATTGATTTTGTTTTATATTTTGTAAAGCAAATGCAAATAAGAATTATCACGTTTGAAAAATATTTATTTTTTAATAATTTCCACTTTTTCTTGACTGACGCATGAATAAAATGATATGGCTAATATTAAGTGCATATGTGATGGAAGAATAGACAATGTTCATGCAAGTAAACAGCTGATACTTTCATAAGTGTACGAGCCCTTGTGTTTAGCCAAATATCACTTTTTCTTTCCTTCTGTTATGGTCCGTCTATATTAACAGTATAGATGGTTTGTATATAAACTGTTAAATTAGGGACAACAATCAGAGCAGTTGTTGATACCATCTAAACGATGTCGACATACATCGAAATAATAGCAACATAACTGTATATTATATTCCTGTCAATGATTGTATCTACAACTATGAATATAGTTTCTACAGCAGAGCTCACTGCCTCTACTACAAAGCAGATAATTCCATCTACAGAACAACTTCAGCAATGTTTCGATGGTTTTCACGAGAAATGGAACTGTAGTACACAAACAGAACGTTCTTGTAGCTGGGACATCAATTTAGTTGCTGCTATATTGAAACCAGATTTCATAACAGCTCTGTTGCCACATATCTCATAATTTTTTTTCAGTGTGGATGTTAAGAATATGAACCGTCTGTGTGACAGATGTTACAGTTAGGCATGTTTGGTATTTTAACGATATCTGAGAGCTGATATCTACAAAAATTAACTGAGAAACTGTGATTAACTGAAGGCTTATGTGCGCCAGGTAAATGCCTCAATAACATTGGAAATGTCCCACCTTCGCGTGACTGTGGATACAGAACCAGACATAATTTATAGATGTGTATGGCGATTGAAAACAAACATTTATAACACATGTATTTAAAGTGATCTGGAAAGAAACTGTAGTTCTCAAACTAAAAAATTATGAAATTTTTATTTTAGAAATTTTTGCCGCATTCTGTATATATGGCAACTATGGTGTAATATCACCAACTTGACTTCAGGTAACAAAAAAACAGCTTTATATTATACAAACTTTATTTGAAAAACATTTCTCACATTTCACATTTCAAACTAACTTTGGTGTAGGAGGAAATGTCAGCTACACCTGCTGGGGACCGCAGTGGCGCAGTAGTTATGCAACTCGCCTCCACCTAGGCGATTCCCGGCGCGGTCGCTCCCAACTTTTTACATGTGTGAATCGTGCTGGCCGGCAGGTTTCCTCAGGGATCTCCTGTTTACCCCGCGCTTGCATTCCGGCGCTGCTCCATGCCTCACCTCGTTTCACCCTCAACGGCTCTCAAGACCTCGATGTTAAGAACCGCCCGAATCTTCTCTTTGCCCTTTACAGACCCACTTCAATTTACCGTTTTATGTGATGCAAATAAGGAATCGTGTGGTGCTTGCAGTACTTAAGGATTCGCCTAGATGTCACATGTGTTACGTCATAAGCAGTTGTACCTATTATATTTTTTATATAAAAAGTTATGGAATAATTAAACGTATAAATTTTTTCAGGGCAGAAATGAATGTCGTCATTTTGTTGCCAATTCATAAATCAGATTATTGAATCATTCATCTGGTCGTTGGAAAGTGTCGTGTCAGCCAAAATCTCTGTAAGTATCCCTATGTTAACGATATTTATCCTTATGTAAACCAGTGTTTTAAACAAAAGGGACAAGAATGTAGTAACTTTCCTGAGCGGGTTGCTGTATTAACACCCTATTGACACCGCTTAAAACTTCGAGGAAACAGAACACACGCGAAGCTTATTTACGCTATTTTCCACAGCTGCGCACCGTCGCAATGCTTCCTTACGGCTGGACGTGACCTTGAGTGGTTTATAAATTGTTGTGCTAGGGAAGCCCTTTAAGCCAACGCAGCACCTCTTTCCTTATCTCAACACGCGAGCTTTACGTTTTGTGTTCTGTGCCTTCGAATACGAACCACCTATAACCTATTGAACAGTTTAAGAGTAAGTTACCCACGGCATGTCATTGTAAGTTACCCAGGACATGTAATTGTAAGTTACCCAGGGCATGTAATTGGAAGTTACCCAGGTGTCAGTCCAGATCAGACATTATTTTATTGTGCATTATGTACACAGCTGTGTTCACTGGGTTCAAACAGGTTAAACTAAGTTTCGCATATAGGCCATTCACGGCTACTTCACACTTTTCTGAAGCCCTGCTAAAGTTATACTTTTGATTACCGATTACGTATCCTTCCGCTATATGTAAAAATAAACACTGCCATGTGACTTCTATGTTTTAGCTGTCAAATGATTCGTTTACTATTTTTCAGCAGTTCAAAGAATTCTGTCATAAAAAAAAACATTACGTACGATTGCTTACATTTTAGGACAATATCCATATTTAGGTCAGGTTAGTGACTTTTTAACAATGTATGTTTTGACGATAGGCAGTTCTTCAATAACTATTTTACATATTATTAACATATTTGTGTTATACTCGATATAGGACGTTACATATAATACACGTTAATATTTTGCCACGACTGTGTTTAACACTGTTACAACTGTGGGGGAAAGAACTTTAGGATTTAACCTCTTGTTATCGTGTTGGGTTATTTCGTTGAAAGGATGGTGTCAATTTGAATAAATATTAAAACGAAGGCACAACCAGTCTAACGAAGTAGACAGTAAATTCAAGCACGCAACTCGTGTTGCTTTTTTTTTTTTTTGTACGTAGCAGCAACAAACGTAAAGAATACTGATAAACATGCACACAAATAGCCCTACCTTAACTTTTATTCCGCTTATATTTATTTGTACAGGTACTTAGTTTTTACAAGGTTTATTTATTTATTTAAAATTTTCTGGCTGAGCTTAATAATTTGTTGGGATTATGGCAAACATTCAAATCTCAGAAACGTAATCACGTTACACAACAATGTTTCAAACACCTAGGGCGAAGTTACATAGTTGTTATAAACANAAATCTCAGAAACGTAATCACGTTACACAACAATGTTTCAAACACCCAGGGCGAAGTTACATAGTTGTTATAAACACACGTGACTTTCAAATAATTAATTTCATTATAAAAACAGTTTACGGTTTAAACGTATAAATTTCGCACCTTAAATATTTGCAATCACTCACAGAAGGCCAGCGTAACGACACGACTTGACGCAGACGCAACGATGCCGTTTCACACGCAGCGGATATGTAACCGTGCCGTCACCTATTATATAAAGTACTGAAACATAAAAATTTCTTCCAGACATAAATTACAAAGTCAAAAATCATTGTGTTTGCTCTAACTAGAATGAAAGATGATAAAATTAAAAACATGTATAATTTTACTGCTACTATAAGCGGTGCGAAACTTCCCGAAAGAGAGAGAGAAGATATATATAAGCTCCGCTCAGCTATTGAAGTTTTTTCCTCGGACGGAAAAAAAAAACACCATGTCACTAGGGCCTACGAACCGAATTTTGCGCTGATATTTGTAGCTGTAATAATTAAATATGTTTCCATCAGTGGTACCTAAAAATTTCAATATTTTTATAAACAACGTTTAATTTACAAATAGCATATCAAAAATGTTGGTTAAAAGAATATTTTAACTGTGAACCATTTCTTACTAGCCGTTGTTAGGAAATCGCTACTCTGACTGTTTTTAATTCATATTGAATACAAAGTTATTCACAGTGTTTTGCATTTTTGGTATACAAGTTATTTAAAAATACGGGTTGACATGTTACTGCTAGCGTGATTTTTCAAAGGTTTATTTCAAAACATCTGAAGTATCCGTGAATGATTTATAGTTACGCGCGGAATAGCTAAAAGTATACGAGCCTCTGCATACTGGTTTTGAGTTCAGGAACAGCTTTATGTTGTATAATAGCCTGCCAAATAAGTGTGGCGAATTATCATTAGTCGAAGAGCATAACAAAATATAAGTATGTTTTGCAATCACCGTAAATGCACGCTTGGTCGAGCCATGCCGGGCCTACAACACGTGACCTTCTTGAAGCTGACGTTATCACAGAGTAAGCAAGTATGCAGATACTAAGAAGCGAGGTGGTTCCTTTTGAAGTAAGTATACTCAGCCTTTCATTGGATGCGCGAGGCTCAAGGAGGCCCGGGCTTCACGTTCGATTTACTACCTCGTGTTACGAATGATTCCCTATTGGTTGGGCTGCCGTGTGGAAAGTAAAGTCTCGAAAACCCTGACTGGTGAACAACGTTCAGCCATATTACTGGCCTACGAGGTCATCTTTCGAACGCGTGTGACTGGAGTTCACGATACGTGCTGCTGTTTCACACCTGTGTTCTCGAGTGTTCTGAGGCTTCATCGTCACGGCGAGGACTCACTAGCCACGGTGGATGAAGGAAAGAGTGAAGTGGGGAGATTTGGGTGGCTCTCAACATCGTGGTCTTGAGAGCCGATGACGATGAAGTGAGGTGGGCGTGGAGCAACGTCAGAATGCAAGGGCGCGAGAAACGGGAGACCCCAGAGAAAACCCGTTGCCCAGATACATCGTCCGGCACTATTACCACATGCCAACATCCGGGAGCAACCCCGGTTCGTCTTGATGGGAGGTGAGATGTCGTAACCACTACACCACTGTGGCCCTTCAAGAATTGGTAGAACATTACCATTGTTGCTGAAACATAATGGAATGGATTAAGTTAACGTCTACCCTCGTGCTAATGGTTTAAAAATATTCTAGTTCAATAGCTGCGTTCCACTTTTATTAGAGTTATAAGCTTAATGCAATTTTAGAGGCGTTAACAAAATTCGAATATATGTTCTAATTTTTGACTTGCGGAGATAAATTATCCTTGCAGTGACGTTTGGCAGAGCGTTAATTAATGACGTTCGTTTATAGCTATGCAGTCATCTAATGTAGATGTTTATAGCGTGACAGCAAAATGACAACATCTTCATTGCTTCATTTACTCAGGCATGAAGGTGATAGTATGCCAGGGCATACTTACCACAGTGCTCTGAAATGGTTGGCATACTTTAACCGCAAGGTTACCAACTTTAGTGATGTACAGCTGTAATTATGCAAGCAGCTCGAATATAGCATTCGCGCACGCTATAACTGGATGTACCACGCCATGAATGCCGCACTCATAACAACAAACTCCCCTCCCCCCTTCTAAAACAAACGTCTTTTCAACCTGGTCCTTTTTTTTTCTCTCGCTCTCCCGACTGCCATAACGCACTGCGCCCAACAAAGCACCCACCCGAGGCCTGACGTACGTATTTATATATGAACTTGTTTTCGCCGTTGTTCGCATGGAGTTCATACCGCGCGGACATAATTTTTGCAATATCGCCAAATATTGCCGGCACCGCAACGAAATAACTCGTCCCTGAAACAATAAGGGCCGCGTAGTGCCTTCGGGGTAAAATGGCTAGGCAGTCAGTTTTTCATTCTTCTTTTTTTTTTCTGAATGAACGGCGGGAACATCGGTGCGGTGATGGTAAGTAATTTATGAATGAAAAATTTTCCCCGCAGCCACAAAGGTCGAATATAGGAGCGGGAGGAAAAGGTATATTATTTTCAATGGCAGCGTACAGGCAGAAATACGATTTCCTTCGGGTGTTCGTCGAGGTGTAATAAGAGAATAAATCACGCGCGGCATACCTATCGCAGGATACATCTTTTCAGAAACTGTCAGTTCACATTCACATAAGCGTAAATCGTCTCGAAAGCAAGAATCACTTTAACTTCACGTACGTGTGGCGAAAAACTCTATGAAATAGGTTCTAGAACCACTGGCAATATGTCACGAGATTTTAACGCTGAGTCAATTTCCAGGAAATTTGGTGTCCGCTTTAATCAGAAGAGCCTTTTCCTTTTACAATTAATTGTCATGTGGAACGTAAAATAACTCACTAAATTATAACTCAACATCCACTTGTAGTTATTTAACACACAATTACACTTTTTTGTAAAAACTATGGTATTTCACCTGAACGTAGCTGTTAAATTAATGGAATTTGCTAAAACACAGATAGTCCCATATCAACATGTTGACAGTAAGAGCCCACAGGTTACTTAGTCTACTATTCATTGAAACAATATTACTTATTGCAACTGTAAAAGATTTTTGGAAGCTTTGTAGCCATCCTGACATGCCAGTTTTTAACATATAAAAATCAAACAGTAATTTTGTGATCAACATTTTTTCATTTGTTTGTCTAACATGACTTTTATATAAGGTACGAAAAATAACTTGGTGATAAAACTGCTAGTTTAGTCAAGGTATAGTGCAGGAATGTGGAATGAATTGTACATGTTCTACATTTTCTTACGTCATCCTCCGAATTGACTGCGTTTTTACTTGTAACACATTGTCAAAAATTGTATTCTATTGTTCTATTCAGTGAAATTAATCACTTTACTATATATTCTTTAAATGACTACATAAATATTTCATAAACGTACTTCTTTGTAGGCCTATTAGAAGACAGAGTAACTAACCCAAGGCAAATTGGTTAATGATACTATATTAATGGTTCTTCCTGTTTTACAGCAAGTTTATGAAACATACCTTTATAATGGGATTTTTGCTATTTAAAAAACTTCCATGTGTTGCGTGAAATTATTTAATATCGTCATATATACCTAAAAATAAACATCGTGACGGTAAGATAACATTTTACAATGACCCATACTTAGTTACTATTTTTTTTTATCGTCTTTCGGTATGAGAAAGTCTGCATGTTTTTTTTTATTCGTTGGGCTGTCATGAAAACTTCACGTAAGTACAAATGTGTGCTGTACTTACCTTTTTGCATTTTTGCAGAGGGTTCTTTTTTCATAAATAAATAACAACTTACCCGATTCTTGGACTGATGTGATCTTCATATTGACTCATGATGAGCAAAGATTTTCGAAACAACAGTGTGAAAAATACCCTTTTTTGAATATCATGATATTAATTCCTGACAAAATAAATATGTAGGCATTCAGTATCGCGAAAACAGTATGCGTGTTTTATTTGGAGATCGCATACATATTTTGTTACAAAAAACGTATAGTTCCTCGGGGTTTTTTGTGAAAATATAATCAAGTGCGACCACTCTATATGGCTGCATGGTTCACGTGGCGTTTCCAGTGACAGAAAATGTTTCATTACTTCCTGAAAAAAAATTGCAGTGCCACATTCCATACAAAAACCTGTGAAGTATTTTATCGCTTCTATATTTTCGCTCAGATATATGACGTTACGTAATGTGTAACCACATTCCAGACTCCGCTCCGGTTAAATTCGCAATAACAAAATATTTAATTAAATTATATTACTACAGCGAGAATTAAAACACGTGTGAAATGTATATGGAAACTAATTCAGTTTGTCTGCTGGAATATAAAGAATTAAGAGATCGAATGACAACTGGTAATGAAATAGCACACGAATTTGGCTAATAATTGTAGGCTAAAACTTTAAGCTAAATAACTTATCAACATCAAGTCGTATTCCCATTAGTGTATGTGAAGCGATATAAGTTACGATGCACAAAAATTCAACACTTCTTTTAATGATTTATTTATATTAAGGAGTCCTTTACAGGCATACGCACATTTTTCTGAATTAATTCATTTGTTGTCTCCTGCATTTATTTCTGCTTCTTAAAGAGTTCTGCAGAAGAGAGACATATCCCAAGAAATTTATGGTTGCATTTATTAACTTTCTCGCTTGCGTAACAGCGCAGAAAAACTAACAAATGATGTGCCAAAACCTTTTTACATAATAATATATGTAACATTCTTCCAACACTAAAGCTAAAGGAAAGAGATTACTATCGGCGAAGTTTATTTCATTGCTACAAACGTCAAAAATGGTTTTGGATCACCGGGATTACTGAGATACTCGGTTTATCACGACCCAAGAGAAATTATGGGATGAAAATACACACTGTACGTAAAACTACCTCTGTTTTTTCAGAGGTATCCTTGCTATATTCTGTTCACGGAAAACTGATCACTTTTGAAAGCCCTGCTTAAGAGCTACTTGTATGCACATTGTGTATTATTTCGCCATATGTGAAATAAGCATTGCCATGGGCCTAATCACTTTATATATGCGTCGGTCAAGTGAAATTGAGAAATTTTAGAAAGGTATATATTTCACAGATATGCTCATTCTTACACTTAGAAGAATAAAAAAACAGAAGCCTTAAGACATAATTTCACTTTTCACTAATGTTTCCCTAACACTTTGAATTTGACGGTTAGACATGGGACTACTTTCTCTTCATCGTTATGAACTTTACTGGGCGCATGCGACTTAGTACATACATTAAAATATATGCATGTTATAGGCAGTGACAATTTTAAAAGACTGATTTCAAAACTGCTTATTTTGTCGAGAACATTCTTTATGCGCTTTCTGTCACGGCGAACATCCATCATGAGCAACCAAATTGCACATGGTCCGACATTTTTTTAAGTGTGTATTATTTAAGTTCTTGATACACAGCTATTTAATACATATACAAAATTATGTTAACACAGAGATGAATTACAATGGAATTTTAAAATTTATTATTTTACTTTTATATCCATTCATTCATGTTAAAGCATTTGCAATATTAAAAACAAAACATTTTCTTCAGCTGCAATTTGACGCGTAACAAAATGTACGGTTGTAATGTCACTGGGGTAAAAGCCATTAACTGTGTTGGATGTAATCATGTGATCAAGATTCTTTTTTAAAATGATATACAGTACAACCATTTCCGGAAAAAAAACAACGTGGTGCTTAAAACATATGTTTATTTCCATGAGTATGTACCAGCAAGTGTCATTTTCAGCTTTCACAAAATTAACGCCAATTACCTGCCCCCTTGCCTCTTCCGCACAAGCCAATAGCCAATATGTCAATTTCTGCGGATGAATATTGCAACCGTGCCGATGAAAGCGATGAAGGTAATATAGCAGCTCTCTCGTTTCCTCCTACTTAGATTATTTAGGTACGTTACAATTTTCCACCCGTAAATTTTCCATTGGGACACAAAGTGTTTCTCTCGTTATGAACCCTAAGTATTTCATAACATCCCTTCGCGTTTACAAATAAAGAGCTTGTGCCAATACTTACTAAGGTGGCCCGTAAAAATATTAATTAAATTTTATACCACCAACTATGCTAAGTAAATACTTACGAGGAAATAATTGAAGTACTCATGTGGATTCATGCTCTAAACTAGTTAATATGCGAGTTACCATTAGGTAAAAACATAGCTGACAAAATTGAGAATTAATATTACATTAAAAAAAATTTCAGATGAGAATTAATCTCTCTGTGTTCCGTTTTCATTTGCGAGGGCACATGAAAGCTGCATAAATTATATCTCTTACAAATCACCACTATCATCGAATGCTAATTTTTGTACCAAATTTGCTACCCTTAACGGGATATTACTAGTTATCTCGCATTAATAAAACAATTTCACAGTCAACAAATATTATCTCCTGGATAGATTACTGTAATACCCTTAGCCACATGGTTTGTAAAGAAAACAGGACACAACATTAATTGAAGAGCTGTTTTTGAAACATGGCAGTTATACAACAGTTGTGGTACTTTGGTTGAAAGAAGTGCTGACTGCCAAGAATTTAAACCCCACTGTTACAATTTCTGTCCCACTATGTAAAACATTTGTTATAAACGATATGAAAGACAGTATTTTAATACATTTTTCAGTAGTCCATAGAAGAAAACATTTTTACGGGGGTATACCACCCTTAGAAACAGAGCTCACCTTAAGATATCTTCAAATTTTCCAAGCAAACAAACGTCTACTAAAAAGGTGATACCTGCCCAATGCTAGGGTTTCTAAGTAGGTATGGAATCTGCTCTCTGCGTAAGGTGCCAGCAATTGATGCTAGCCGTCAGTGTTAGGGCGTAGGAATATGTTGGCACTGTTATCCCTAGGTCCAATTTACCAAATAAATTCACCTTCCTTGCGAGTTACCATAAGTCAGTTTTTATTAATGCTTAACAGGGTCACTTCTACATGTACACACGAGACAACTACTCCCCCCCCCCTTTTTTCTACGTAGGCTACGTATTGCTTGACGCGGCGATTTGCGTCGTGGGGAGCACGATTATTCACACTTGCTGTATGACTCTACTTATCTGACTCGAGGTGCTGATCTTCTCTCGGCCGGCGACCTCTGGACAGCTTCGTCACTCGGTAGGCAGACTGGGACGTCTGGGCTGGGACAGGTCCTCCCGGTTGGCGTCTCGACGCCTTCTCGAACTCCTTCCTCCTGACTTCGATCCGCACTCCTCGATTCCTGTCGGCCGACTGCCATTTTCTCGGACTCTTCCCTCCCGCTCCGCTCCGCACTCCGCGTTTCACTACGGCCGACTGCCCCATTCCTTCCTCTCTCTCGTGGTTTTGTATGCTCGTTCGCCATATTGAACTCGCATTATCTCTGCACATGGCCGGGCTGCTCGCCGCGTCCTTTGGGTCGTAAAACACGTGTTCGGCGCTCCGGCGCATGTGGGTCCAGCGTTGTCCCTCGATTCTGGCCTAGAAGTTTAAGTGGTTCGTCCTGCACGTGCGGGGACACTTGGTGGGTCCCTTGGTCAGCGCACGAGTTTCTTCCGCTGCCTCCGGATATCGTGTCGCTATTTGTTCCAGCCCGCTCGCCAAAAGCTCTCATTGTTTATTGCGGTAGCCAGCCTGGGACAGACGCAGCCGATGGTGTGAGCTCGGTGTCCCTTGGCAGCTGCGAAACGCAGCTGTGCCTGCCTTCCTCCGCATGTGGTCTCTACACCATGTGTTAATTCCGCCGAGCCATCCTGGCGTCATTCTTCTGACACGCCCGCCAAACCCTTAGTATTTATTGCGGTCGTCCGCCTGCGAGTTCCGACAGAGTGCGTCTTCTGACGAAAAAATATATTTTAGGACGCGGGAGGCATCAAAGGTTTGTCAGTCTAATTTATGCCCTAACGTACATTTTGTGTATATATTTATTTGTTAGTTGGGTTTATATATTTATGTTTCGTCGCTTCTATTAGGTACGAAGTCAGCGAGAGACGCATATTCCTACTGCTGACCACGTTTACAAAGTCATGACAGTATATCTATTATAAAGAATAAAGTCGATATAGTCCATTCACTGTTACATCCAACTTTTATGAAGACCTTCTAAAGTTTCACTTCCAGGATATTCCACCACCTCATGCCAACGTAGCATATAACTTTACACCAGAGGGCCAACGCTCCAGATTCCTAGGTACTCAAATATTTTGCATAAGAACTATTTCTTACTAGGCATTAACAATCTTCCTATTTTCGCTCTGTTTTTATTTATATAAGTTATTAATCTATATATATATATATATATATATATAAACATATATATATATGAAAGTGTGTTTGGATGTTTGTTTGTCCCTCTTTCACGTCGCAACCGAGTAACAGACCGACGTAATTTCTTGCACAGAAATAGTTGGCGGGCTCAAAGGTGATATTAGACACATTTTATAGCCAGAAAATATTTCAAAAATTTTACAAACAATAATAATAGTGAATCAAGTCGGAAAAAAAGTTTGCCGCCAGCGCGCTCTCTTGCAACGCGCTGTCTAAACCGTAAAATATGGAACAATATCACGTAGTAAAGAATTGTGTAGAATAAAAACCTTAAAAAAAAACTTTACGGTAGCATATATCTATACAACAGAGAAATACTAATACGTGTTTTTACCAGAGATAAAACTTTTCTCTCCTTCATTTTAAAATTTACTGGACTCATGAGACTATTCGCCTGGAACGATTTCGGGAAACCATGGAAGGCCAAAATGAGGATGGCCGGACTGGGAATCGAACGCCGGCCCTCTAGAACGCGAATGTTTTGGCGTACCCCTGCGCTACTTCGCTCAGGCCATACCATGAAAAGTCGGCGGCTGCGCTTCTGCACTGCAGTAAAAGTTGGCATAGGCTACTTTTTATTAGGAAAAAGTATCTCATTCACTGAAAAAAAAATGTAATTGTAAAATTAGCACTTGGAGTACAATGCTGCGTCAATGCTCGATATATCGATACTTATAGATGTATCGATATGAAAAATAACTTACCGATTGATATGTAACTGAAAAATATATCGGTCCTTGCTATATATAGCCTAACTATTACATAAAAGCGAAAGTGTGTTTGTTTGTTTGTTGGTTTGTCCTTCTACGTCGCAACGGAGCAACGGATCGACAGAGATAGTTGGAGGGCCGGGAAATGTCATAGGCTACTTTTTACCCCGAGAAAATTTCTCTTTCCCTTAGAGATATTCGTATTGGAAAATAAAAAAGTACACAAACACAATAACAATGCAACGTCGCAACCTAGCAACAGATCGACGTAATTTCTTGCAAAGAAATAGTTGGCGGCTGAAATATTGGCTACTATTTATCGCGAGAAAATATCTGAAAAAATGTACTTTCACGAGTCGGTTTACCGTACGTGGACGTGGAGAACAATGGGACGGCGGGTGGAAGCGTCGANGGGGGGATACTTTAAAAAAAAAAACCTAAACAATAATTCCGTAGTCCATGCGAGCGGAACCGCGGGGATAGCTAGTAAAATATTATAATTTAAAAATAATATATAAGTCAAAGTTAAATATCATTAAACACAAGGTAATTTTACTATAACGAAAGTATAAAATACTTGACAAAAAAGGCGAATTTAGGTAAATAACAAACACGTCACACATGGAGTGATTGGTGATTTTTCAAATGCTCTTATCAAAAAGTGTTAAGCAACCACGAATAGACTATACAAAAACTAAAGTTTTCAATAAAAATATACTAAGTAATTGAAGGTGAAAGATAGAAAGGAATAGGGTACATCTGTCAAACTCACACGAAGAGTCGTGCTATGAGTAAGCTGTTAATCGGTAGTACTGTACAGGTGGCGATGTATTTTTCTGCCGATGCTTGAAAGTGGAGAAGATTCCTGATTTTCCAGTAGTTTGGTACAGCTCACTCCAGAGCAAACTGTTTTGACTGCAGAGGACTATATCTTAGGCAAGAATTTCAAGGTGTTGTGCCCACTCTGATTTCTCAGGAAAATTTTCAGTTGTTTCGAAAGCACGGTTGAAAATACAGGGCGAGTATAAAAGAATACCCCAACTTTGAAGGTATATAATATCAAAACCAAACAACCTACAACCTTGATTGACCAATCAAATGAACCGTGGAACCGTATAGTTTGTTTACCATTCATTCATAAATGTTCAATGTGACCACCATGAGAGGCCCGAACGACATCTACGTGATAATCAAACTTCTTCCACGCTCTTGTCAGCATGTCCGGTGTTACGGTTTTGATGGCGTTCCTAACTCTCGGTTTGAGGTGGTGAGGGGGTAATGAGCTCGCATTTGACACGTCAATGTGAAGGGGATGGTCTGATGTTTAATTTATGGTGTGCTACTCCATTGGCTTCTAGATGTTCGCGGATACCGGAACGAGACGTTGCCGCAACACTGGATTGGTCGAGGAGCAGCTGGTGACCAGGCTCTTCATCACTGGCCACCAAGAAGCCCTAATCTTACCCAATACAATTTTTTTCTATGGCAGTACATAAAGGATCAAATGTTTCGTCCACCATTGCCGGCTAATATTGACAACCTCAAAACGAGAATTACGGACGCCATCTACATCGTAACACCTGATATGCTGACAAGAGTGTGGAACGAGTTTTATTATCGCGTAGATGTCGTTCGGGCCGCTCGTGGTGGTCACATTGAACATTTATAGTTTAATGGTAAACAATCTCCACGGTTCCACGGTTCATTTGCTTGGTCAATCAAGGATGTTGTTTTGGTTTTAATATTATATACCTTCAAATTTGGGGTATTCTTTTATACTCGTCCTGTATACAAAGTGTAAATTGCAAACCATTCAACGGAATTTCTGACAATGGCTTGTCAAGATTTTAAGTTAAATTTTTTTGACAACAAAATAGGCCTTGAAGATAATCTTGGCATTTGTCTTTTATAATTTTCTATATCAATAATGGTTTTTGGGGAAATTGGAACATCAAATTTCGCCTTCCTTTGGTTTATTCCGGAGAAATTTCACGTAATGTTTTTTCTAATTGGTTTAAATATTGTCTGGTAAAGATGTTTGACTCTAATATACGCTATATACATATTATACCTTATTAACGTGAAGTACTCGGTGTTGGGTACATGTATTTGAAATTTTTTTTCTCTAAATATATGTTTTCCGCTTTGTTATCAAGCCCGCTAATGCAACCCTTCTCGCCAATGAGACGGGAAGTGGTCACGTTATTTTGAAAGGAATAAATTCTTAACAGGTTTTATAGGTTTACTGATTTAAAAAAGGATTGTTTAAATTTGTGTAATATGCTCTTTTACTGGCACCTTCTTGCGACACAAATATTTAACTTTGAAATATATGTATGTTAATTTTTCGGTGTATTTACAATAACGAAAAAACAGGCAGAATGAATCATTTATGTGTATTATTATGTCACCTAGCCATAGTTACAAACATTTATAAATTATTTTCGGTACCTAAAATATATTTGATATTGTAACTTGGTTGTACATACGCCGACGTCACGAAAATTGACAATTTTTTATTTTTACAAACACCTTCCCCAAAATAAATTTAACTGTTCTATCCTTGAAATATATTTATTGACATATTTAAAAAAATTATTTTTGGAAATCTTTAAAAGTTTTAGAGCATATTCAGCGTACATAATTTTAAAAAACATTTTTATTTTATATCTTTACTTATTTTTTCAGTATGGACTATTTGACGTTAGCCAAAATTAATTACGTAAAGAAATTTTTATGTAATTTGGTGATAAGAGATTTAAATTTTTTTAGGTATGGTTGAATAATAAATAAATGTTGACACAAATGCTTTCTTTGCAGCTTTTCATTTAAAATTATTTTCAATAAAGCGACTGTAAAATACATATGTAAGCAAGTTGAGGTTGACTTGTTGATAATGTTTTACTAGACGTTTTACTGACAGAATAAATCTTAAAAAAACAAAATCTTGGAATAGCTTGTCCTTCATTAATTTTTTTATTTATGTATTAAAAACACACCTCACACTACGTTAATTTAACACAGCAAAAAAAATTTACAAAAAATTTTTTCAGGTATTTTTGGACCTTCCTCCGTATTCTCCTTCATATATCTTGCCGAGAACTGTTCTGTAGAATATTTAACCCTTTCAGAACTACCTTAATTTACGGTTTAATGTGTAAAAAACAAAAGAAAATTATTATGCGTGCAGTACTTAAGTCGACACAACACTTGTTGCGATGTTAAACCCAAGGAGCCATAGGCTGTTTTTTCGGCTGCAGTTGTATGAACCAATTATGACCTTGGCCAGGAAGACTGTTTGTGAATAATTTACATACAGGTAAGATCATTGGTATTGAGCTTCACAATGTTCAGTACAAACCAAAATTTAACTTAATGTGCGTAATGTACACAACTGTTTGCACTGTGTCTGAATAGGTTAATTGATTATTGTAGTTTTATGGTAAAATGATGATCGACAAAAAATTATATGATTTTTTGCCTTCCAGCATACAAAGTAATGCGTCAATCACCACTGAAATTATTAGTAACATAAGTATGTTCTTATTCCGGCTATCATTGCAATTTGTATAAAACAAGACACCGAATATCACACCCATTGTTTACATATCTTGCTCTTAACAGATCTTTCAGAAAAGGCCTACTAAAAAAATATTCTGCAAGGTCAACGATCTTGCTACAAAAATTTATTTAATTTGTGCTCAATAATACAAATTCTACTGGGAGCAAAATTGTCAATTGATATTACAGCATTTAGTTACAGATGTATCCTGCAAAATTATTTGAAGTGTTAACAAAAGTTGCTTGGAATAAACAAATCGTTTTTATTTCAAAATAATTTTTTTACTTTTTTTTTTTTTGCTACATACTTTACACGAAACTAAATCATTTAATTTTAAAATAATATTTCGTTTTAACAATACAATTAAATTTTACTTGCAATAAAACTCAATATTATCTACCAGTTTTATTACACGTTACACAGCACCAAGGATTGACTTGATATTCGTTTAAACTCATCTAATTTTTCTAGAGAATCATTAATTATTTCCACCCTCGTATTCTGCTGGCCAATAGGGTGAAACTTCAAAAGGCCTCGGTCGGAACATTCGGAGACCACCCCCTCCCCCTAAGCTTGCCAGCGAGGGAATGTTAAGAATTCTGGCTCCACCCAACCTCCGGGAGGAGAACTTTATATGTTTATTTTGGCGCCCGTACTTCTGATTTCGGAGCAGGAGTCCGTGCCGCCTATATACTTAGCCATGCGCTCAATTTGTGATTCGCACTCCGTGCCGGGAATAACGACTCTAGCTGGCTGTGGGGTAAGGGAGCGTCCTGGGGAGGGGTTCTCGGGATGTGGGTTAGGGGGAAGGGTTGGGCGGGGCTGGCAGAGGTGACTGCCAAGCTGCATACTGATGCCGGGCTCTGAAGGAGGGCTGGAGGATTCAGGTGGCGCGAAAGTGCACCTCCATATACCCACTTGCGTGTGGCTCCCGGCGCAGGGCTACAGCGGCGTAAGGCACTCCCGTTTTTTTCGTCCTTTCGACTCCGCAGGGTCGCTTCAAAGCGAGTTGTTCACAGCTGAGACGGAATAAACGGCCTCTCGTGGTAATGGTGCGAAGAGTCGTTACACTCTTACGTGTTTCTATTAAGCTAATAATATTCTTATTAATTAAACAAAAAGAATTGAGCACAAATCTACATTAAATCTCTAACACGTCTTACCTATTAATTACACTTTACTTTAATAAAATGCACTTTCATTTAGCAATAAGGAATTACATACACATTATTAAAATAATTACATCATAAAGCGTTTAACACATCATCCAAACTATTATAGAATTGTTTTTTTATTTTTAAAAAATTTAACATTGTGGATGTTCTGCTAAGAACACACAGTTTATTTACATTATTTATTTTATGGCAATCACTGGGTATAATTTACGCAGAGTTGAAAAATTAAGATAATCGAAAGTCGCCGATATGCTTTTACGAAGATATGTGTATGTTTTATGTTTACACTAGCAAACAGGCCCAGTTTCGCCTGGGTAAAATTGAGTTTTACAGTGATTCACTAATAAATAAATTAAGAAAAGACAATTCATTTATGTTGAAACAGAATTATACAATTATACTATGTTGGTCTAGGTTTTTAACTACTAATGGCAACCCAAAAGGAGGAAATATTTCTTACCCGATAGCCAAGAAGTGAAATATTTTTTGGAGTGTATCTGTGCATTTATCGTGTAGTTACCACATTTCCGCTTTCGATTTATGAAAATAAAAACTTTAGTTTCATCAAGTTGTAGCTTTAGAAATAAGTGTACGTAAGAACTACTTTTTGCGCTTGCCTGAGGGATCTTAATTGATCACCAATGTTAAGCAACGTTCCCAGCGGCACACATTTGGATGGGTGACCGTTTAGTGGCATAACATCTGAGCGCTTCCGGGCTTCGGAGGGCACGTTAAATATTCTGTCCCCGACGTTATCGATTAATAGCAGTCGTTATGCCATTTCAGAGGTCCTTGGGGTGCCTGACAAACTCTGACATCAGAGGAAAAAAATATTTCGGTCACTTTCCCAGCCGTTGCCGAATTAGGTTTTGTTATTATTCCACAGGACCCAAAACAATTTTCCGGAATAGAAAGTATTCTATGTCCTATTCCAGGACCTAAAGTACCTATATACCAAATTACATCGAAATCCGTTCATTCGTTATGGAGCTGAGTGGTAACAAACATACACACACACACACACACACAGACTTTCTCATTTATAATATAAGTATGATACACTTTGTCAGTATTTTAATCAGTTTAATAGAAATTATGTTATATAAAATGAACAAACAAAAATGTCGGAATATTTAGTGATAAATTAAAAATGATTTTCTGAGTTTGTGTACAAGGCACGGTTTATGTAATAAGCAAATATAAGTCATTATTCTGCACAAGATTCCTACATTCCCATTTTGTACGATTTAACAATAAAACATAGTATATATAACATATTATATTATATGTATATTTTCTGCAGAAACACAAACTAAAAACATTTGAAACAACAAATATTTGAGAAAAAAAAATTATTAATATACATGTTTTTGATAAATTCCTAAGTGAATTATTAAGCTGAAGAATTACTAGTCAATTACCTCTAGTCGTAATCAGGTTTCGTGGGATGATATTTAGTGCCACAGGTGAGCGTACTAGATGGATCAACTTCGGTGTCAGCAAACATTTCTACACTTTCATAGTGTACTTACTACACTTCTGAGAGTGACGCACGATGCTTTTCAAGTTAGTATCGAGAACCTTTTGTTCTGAGACAGGAAATAAAATTTAAGATGTCAAACAAAAATTTAAAATTGTTTGTTTTATTTGTTTGCTAAGGAAATTAATATTTCACGATAGTAGAAACAAAGAAAATGTATGTATTTATTTGTGCAACTTCCAAGAATACTCTCGATTAAGTGTTTTGAGAACAAAGCATGATATATGTGTTTGTAAACGTGGAGAACGGTGTGTATTATTATTATATTGTAGTTTTAGAAACAGCTTTATCTCATTTGCGTGTACCTATAGGTAAGTGCGCCTCAGAACTTTAATATACTCTATTGGATAATGAGAGAGTAAGTGAGGTGCCGTTTGTTAATAATACATTAAACGTAAAACAGTGTTCTACATGTTAGGTAATCTGGAAATGTCATTACTGCAATAAATAAATCATCATAAGGTTGAGAATAACATATCCGCCCCTACTAAGACAATAAAAGAAAGTCGCTTGTATTTCTTTTCCTCGACGCTTCCCTGTTACGAGATGCACCATCAATGTTGCACGCCTGTGATCCCATGTGTTGGCTTTAAGCATTACCATCGAATATTGCACGAGACTAAGAACCCTCGAACCAGCCTCCCCGCAGGTCTTAACCCAACAAAAGAGACCACCCTCCCCCTCCCTAGCTCCACATACTCGCTCCTTATACATCACGATGCTACCGATACAGAATAGAAAGTTTATCTCGAGAAGACTGCGCAGCATCCCAAAGGAGCGCGGTCGCTGGATTTCCATTCCCCTCATGCACGTCTCGTGTGTGCAAAGGAGCGACCCTACGACTAAACTCATTCGTTATTTACCGATGTCATTTCGGGACAGCTCTGGCGAAGTTTTCCGGAGCACAGCAATTACTTCCACAAACAGACGGCAGATTGTCTTCCCAACAATGTGTCTTGGCACTGATAAAAGCATAAGCCGATAAAGGCAGAAAAATATTGTTTTGTGTAATTCTACAAATACAAAAAGGAATATATATTATGAAAGAATCTTCCGAGTAGTATATTGTGCCAGAAAAATCATATCAACCCTCACTTAGGTCTATCTAACAACACTCATTAAAAAAAGAGTTAAGATAATATCTATAAACGTCATGTCTTTCAGTATTCTCGTGTTTGTCTTTCTTAAACAGAAAACTCGTTTAACATACTCACCCAACCACCCACCACCTCTCTCAACCCACACACATATGACCATACATAATCAGCTATCAGTAAAATTTACAAATATACTTTGGTCACTTTATTTTAAAAATCCATATATTATCTGACTTTCCCATATTATTTGCGCACCACTCAAAATATTTACGTATAGTTTGTGTTTCGTTTTTTGAAATTCATAAATGATTTTGCAAAATTTTCTTTGGGGAGATTTATGAAACTATCAGTAAAATAATTATCATCAGATTCTTCATCAACTTGTATGTCATATTTCCCTTTCTTGGCAATTTCTGTCTCGTAATCAGCGTCACTTTTTAAGGAAATTGGAGAGTCGGGAATTGTTTTATACATTTTACATATTTAACTTTTTTTTTAGTTGTTACATAAAAAAACAGTCGGATGAAAGCGTGCCAGTGATGGAAAATTACTTTACAAAACTAATGAAATGAAATATACGATCTAACCATTTATATGTTTTGTCGAACAAATATTACATTTTTTAAAAATTAATACGTTAGGCTACAGCTCAAAATAATTGTCCATGACATCAGAATGTCATAATAATATTTTCTTGAACAACTGTAATGCGGTTCGGCCATTTTTCAATTTCACTTTGGATATAACATTTAAAACAAAAAAGAACATAATTTTGAACCCTACCACAAATAAATAAAGTGAAGTAGAGAATTTGGCGGCTCTATTTAGAGCCGATGAAGGTGAAGCGGGAATGAAAGGGCGGAGGAATTAACGGATTTCCAGAGAAAACCCGCCGACCAGCGGCATCGTTCGGCACGATTACCAAGTGCGAAATTCCGTGAGCAACCCTACCGAGAATCGAAACCGTATCATCTAGGTGGGAGGCAAGCAGTCTAACCACTACACCACCGTGCACCCGAAATAAGTGTAGGATTTGAAATAAATTGTAACCTGTTACTCCTATTACTTCAAGAAACACCTTAGCTGAAGGTAACTTCGTGTTTAAATATTTTTTTTTATTTGTACGAAAGGAGATTTTAAGTTAAAATACATATATTTACTCAAAAAAAGTTGTCATAAATGTTATTTATTATATGCTTTGGCATTTTTAACAATGTATTATTAATGTCATGAAACCATACATTATCCTCGAAATCTCGAAAAAAAAAAAACAAACGTGGCCATTCAACAGCTTTAAACTAATGATGTTTTGTAATACTTTAGGAGCTTGTCAGAATATCCAAAACCTGATGAAAGTGATGTTTGTGGTGGTGAAAGTTACAGTAGCACACGGCGTTTTCTTAGTAAGTGACGTTACTGAATATTTTATTATTTTGTAATACATTTTAAAATGTTGCTCCGTCCAAACGGTCGCTGGCAATGATCATATCAAAACAGCGGACGGAATTGTGAGGTTCCATAAAGCACTCGCATCTCTCTTGTATATGCTTTTACATTTTTTACGAAGTTTTTGCTGATTGTTTCTTTGTTCGAACAGACACTTTCACGCACAGTATACAAACAGGGTGAGGTAATAATCAATTTTATTCCTGCCGCGTTTTGTTGTCGAACTGCTGTATTTCGATGAATGCGTGGTCTATCATACTTTAACGTCTCAAATAAACGCTACTTATTCCTGTCACAGTTATCTCAGTTAATTTTTGCATTGTGTATATTAACGAAATATGTATGTGTTCTCTTAATTATTTATTTGTGGCAGATATATATTATATACTATAGCTTTAATTCATATTATTAATTGTCAGTTATTTTTAAGTACAGATGTCGTATTTCCATGAAATTATGTTTGTACGTCTTTCTGTTTTCATTCCCAAAGTTGTATTATGTGGGCTGTTTTGCAAAAAATAATTTGTTGGTTGGTTGCTATGGTAACACAAAACGTATGTGTAAAATATTACGTAGCCGCCTCGTGATTGGCGCGATGATTAAAGGCGTCGTTTAAGTATGCAGTTTTGAAGGCTTTTAGGTATCTTGGTTTACCCGTCTGGCAGGCGATGACCTAGTGGGTCGTCGGCCTGATAGATATTTCATTTTGCTGGTTAATTGGCCGAGTCTCGTACAGAAATGCAGACTGCTGATAGGGCGAAGACGCGCGCCATCTGAAGAGGAATAATTAAAGTTTGCACGCGCCACCTTTGTGGATTATATTTAAAGCCAAGTTTGTGCTACCGCGATTGCATCTGGTACGGTAAGGACTTTAGTGACGTACCTCAGGCTCGATAGCCTGGTGAGGGAAGACTATGGCCCACGACCAGCGTAACCAGCTACACAATACACCAAGAGATGTTACAGCGATCAAGATTTTTTTAATGCTTAGAATGCTGAATTTTTAACAGAGACTACGCATGCAAAATAAAAACTGATTTTTTAAGGAATTAATTGGCTTACGTTACGCCATCTTGGATCGTTATTTTTGTTAAAGTTGCTCTACTTATAAGTCTATGGAGCCCTGAACTGAGGTCTCTTGTTCCCCCAACTGAGTTGATGTAAGAAAATTATTTATTAATTTAATTTGCACATTTTGAAATAATTGAAATGACCTGAAGAGACATAGCTAATTTGAATTGCAATTAAGTGATGCATATGATAGGACTACACCTATAGTTACGGTCACACAAATCATAGTAAAATTACGAAAGTAAAAACGAGCTGCTACATAGTAATAAGTTTTTTCACAGATATTCCGTTTGACCAAAACAGAGTTTTAGCAATGTCTGTGCACGATTTAGTGTGCAGAAAACAACTGAAACGCTAGTTATAATTACACAGTTTCAAGTGGATAGTCTTTAAAAAACACCTATAAGATTTTATTTTTTTGCCAAGTTCTGTGTAGGTCTGTGTCTTGCTAGTAAATATCACCATATTGCTATGGAATAAGATAATTAATGTTCTCTTTACAACAATGAGGCATTATTTTCAACAATATATCATAAAAATCTTTGATATTATAGGCCCATACAACAGTAATAATAAACAGTATCACGAAAACAAAAGTTAATATGTTAATGCACAGGAGCTTCTATACGAAACAAGTAAAAATATCACAATCGTAGCCACAGAAAAACTGTTTGAAATACTTACAAAAATACCAACTATTATATTTTCGTGGTAGAGCGTCGATATCGACCTCACATCCGATGCACTTTTCATCCCACCTTCTTAAACGGCAGTTCTCTTAATCAGATAATGTTTATGTTATTTTAATCGCATATTTATTCACATGCATAATGCAGAGGTGAGATAGCGCAGATATATTTAGCACCTACAGCTTACGAAGCAAGCCTACGAATCCTGGCACCGTGTTCGCATCGCATTAGCCTTTAAACGTAACCACGACCATTACGTTGCTACTGAGTAATGCGGGGTGACAGTGAGACTGTCTCTGAAGAACACATTGTCACTGGCCAAATGTAGTTCTTAAGGCGGGTGCTCGCTTGAGAATTCATTCGCGCGCGGTCGGTGTAATTCGCCTGATGAATACCTGTTCGCGAGCAATCGCCGGGCGCACACGAACAAGCCGAATGCTATCGATCAACTGTCGGTTTTTTGGAAATGCTCGTAGAAAGTTCGTCTGTGTTCAGTGAGTATGTGTTTTCGCAACAGTTCGGACCGGTTCGGAGTGTCTGCTTTGAATCATGAAGTAGCCTGCTGAAGAACGTTTGCGGTTAATAGATTTATACATAGAAAACCCTGTCCTATGAAACCGTTAGGATAGACTTTATTGCAACAAAGTGAAAAAAAAAAATCACGGTGCACCGGATGCGAAGAAGAAAATATATAGTATTCTCGCTAACTTCCCGCATGAGAAGGCCAAGGGAAGTTATTGCTCAGAAAATTATATAATATAGAAATATGTGTATATTTCTATTACATTAAATTTGTATTTATTAATGTTACCAAGCCCTATATAGATTGTGCTACATTAAAATTTATAATCTGTCTGCAATAGGAACGGCTTGGAAGTTATAAACTTCAACGATATTTTGTGACACAAAATGTATAAATTTTTTTATGGAATAATCGATTTGTTAATTTGGTTGTTTAAGCTATAAAATACAATACCAATCAAAGTCTATCGTCCAGGTTCCTGCCTGTCATGAGCGTGCTACATTAATATGTTATGTATGCGTGCCTTAATATAATGTTTGAGTGCTTCTTTCAATGCGACACACGTATCCATTACTATTACAGCGATACTTTGTTTGGAAATCTTGAACAGATACTGCAAACTTGTAAATGTGTCTCCAGTTGCCAGAAAACGTAACGTAAGTGCTAAACGATCTTTTACTGGTACTACTTCGTGGAACTTTGTATCCTTCTTCCCGATTTTATGGTGGACAAGATGAACCAGAATTACAAAGTCTGTTCGGTGGGTTTCCTCGGGGATCTCCCGTTTCCCCCACTCTTGCTTTCCAGCGCTGCTCTATTCTCCCCTCATTTCAGCATCACTGGCTCCCGAAACCTCGTTGTTAAGAGCAGCCCAAATCTTTCTCCATATACTTATAAGCATCTGCTTATGTTGCCCTGTTCAACAGAATTTTCTTACGTAAAAAATGCATGAGTGTTAGATTTTGGCTGCAAATGTTAAAATTAAGAAACGTGCGTTTGGCCTCAAGTTTCATCTTTTTTTTTTAAATCTGTGTGAAAGCATTACACGCATTGCTCTTTAATTGGTTCCGCATCAATGTGCTGATTGCTTATTAAGTTCATTTCTATTATTTTCCGAACTCACTAATTGTAGCCCGGCGTATGTAGGCGTGCAGGTCAAGTCGGACTTCAGTCAGGGACTCTACTATAATGTGAGTTTCATTCATATTTTATCAGTTCTTGATTGCTTGTTTCTTGTTCCGATAGTTGTAGATATTGTACTTTTGGTAACAATTATAAACCTTCTTCAACGTCACCCAGGTACCAGCCGATTAGGCCATTATTCATGTGAACGGCCCCTCAATGGGGAGGGGGGATCGAGATACTCCCGATGACCGCGGGTAAATTCTCGATTACACGACAGTTGGCCACATCCGAAATGTTGTTTTTATACTACAAGTGCTGAGTCCAAGTCCAAGTCTGTTGGAAATATTAAACGTTTACGACCAGTCTTCGGAAACGCTTGAGCATCGCCAACCCTGTGCTTATTTAACTCCGTCTTAATCATACTTGCACATCTATTCTGCCAATTGGAACGTATACATATAGCTTTTTAATTTTATATAAATGGTTTATTTTGACCTCACATGTTGCAAAACCGTCGTCCTATACGGCCCATTATTATTAAAACACGATATTTATTACTTTTTCACTTTCAAGCATCACTCGATACAAAAAACGTTTATTGAGCAGAAATAAATAAAATTAACAATTCTATATAAGCAAAATATGCGCAATTTTGGCTTGGCGCCGGCTAACACAAACACGCTGAAATTTGTTAAACGATTGACATATTCGCTTTTCTTATTACGTAAATATTCATAGGAACTTCCCAAACTAAGAGTTAGGTAAAGATAGAATTAGTATACTATGTAGGTAAAAATGCAAAAATGATGGAAATATGCAAGAAACAAGATGCTACAGTTATTTGTACACTATTTATAATGTTCAGAAAATGTTACAAATATTTTAATAAATGATATTGAAGTGTGTCACAGAGGCGACTTGCTGAAGAGACTGCACAATAGTTCAGTGCCTTGCGCATACAGACGATGATGCATGTAATGCGCGTGCCCCTGGGTCGTCCTCAGCGCTTCTGGGACACGGACACGCAAAATACGCCCCGGTAAAAGGAACGCCTCATGTTCATTTTCAGATTATAAGTGTTGTGTCTGGTATATGTAAAGCAGTTGTAAAAGCAAATATACTTACGCGAGGAAACTAAGTTATTTAACACATACTAATATTAGCGCTAAACTTTACGTGAACACACCCCCCCCCCCTTCCTCACAAGACACAACTTGAGTATTTTATGGTTCGTTTGGTGGGAGCTGTTTGCACGGTTTTTTTAATTATTAGAGCAGACCTTTGAGTGATGGTCAGAGGAGATAACTATTCTATCACTTGCTTCGGTATTCTCAGCACTTGTTTTTATACCTCGTGGTCACAACACCTACCCATGCGTTTTACCACTTCCCTTTCACAGCTACGAATAACCTTTTTATCTTCCTGAACATTCTCAGGCACCCATCGTACACTACTTCCGCTATTGAACTGAGTGTGATGGGATAATGTATTCAGGCTGGATGCTACAGAAGCTGGAGCTACGCCCGCAGATGCTTTCCCTCTCCCCGTCGAACTCCAGCATCTCTGCTCAAACAAGAGCTACAACGTCTGGCGCAGACAGTAAGAGTGTGTGCTTCTTGGTCAAATTTATTCGTCTGTAATAAAACAGGGCAGCTTACCATGCATCGATTAAAACCAGTATTTCCGCCTGATGAATTTTATCAACGGTAAAAAATAATTCTCGGAACATCATCAGTTAAGTGATAAAAAACCTTGATGTCATTGGAAAGTTCGTCACTCTCTCACGTCTTGAACTCGGAGTTTGTCAAACACGTGGCCTCATGAACTCTGACATCAAATCAGAGCACGCATCCAGCTTGACTGTAAGCATTCTGCGGCTCTTCCTGCTTTTTTTTTTTTTAACTTGGTCAAGCATATTTGGACACGGTAGTCAACGAAACTCATTTGAGAGGTTATGTGTTCGACCTTGACCGGCTGCAGTTTGCGTGAATTTTACAGCGTGGCATTCAAAGTCATACTGCAAGCAAATGTTTATGCGATGCCATGATGTGTGCCCACCTCGCACATTACATTTAGAATTGTTTGGTTAGTCCCTGAGCATATAATATTTTGTTAATGAATAACCAATACGGAACGTTTCTTACGCTACTAATGAGTTTCCTGTCTCATGCAAACACCAACTAAGAACCAGAACTCACTGCCAAACTCCTGTTCTCTTCTTTTTTTCTCCAGTGCCTTCATATCCCCCACAGCCACAGGCTAATTCACCATGTTTACCAAAAGATTCCAATCACATCTTTTAGTTCGCCCAGCTTTGCATTTATCACTAAACTTTAAAACTACAGAGATGTGACAAAAAAACACTACTTATAAATATTTCATAAATTCGTAACGTCCATCAAAATCTAATACTTGCAACCACTTAGCAATTTAGTGGATTTCGATAAAACCAAAGCCCAATAAAGAGTTCCCGTGTATTCTTTTTTGAAAAAGCATAAGGTTCCACGATATTCAGCAGTGAACGAAAGCGCATTTTAGTATAACCAGTAATGGAAATTTTTCTTCAAGCGGTGAGGTCGTAATATTTCGGCAGGTACACTTTGCGATCAATGTTACGAGCACTGCACTTACGCACTTTTGTTTTCCATTTCACACCTGCGTGTGAGCTCTTCGTTGTTCTGCCACCGATTTCACAGTCATCAATTTGTATTTCGCTAGTCAATACGAATGTGACCATATCTCAATAAAGAGAACGTTGGTGCTAACAGCGGTCCCACGAAATACACAAATAAATCAAGAACCAAAGCAGGCATTGAAATAAAACTAAAATACAAATACTGACGTGGAGGACATAAAAAAAATCACTTTTCGAAATGACACGTAGCGAATGTCTATGACAGGAATACGTTTAATTTAAAACCATTACCATAACAAAAAAAATTAATTCCTTACTAAATCAAATATACTATACTTATAAAAAAATTATCAACTTGTGAGACAAAAAAATGTGCTTATATAGTGTGAATATATTTCTTGCAATAGCATTATTCTTCGGAATTAGGAATAAGAAAATATTTTTATTATCTTTATCTCAATAGATAAATAATTGGTAATATGTCCTTGTAATATAAATAATTTTATGCCTACCTCAAAATACACCAATAAAATATGTGTATACTAGTAAATTTAAGTTCTGTACATCTCCAAAGAAAACATGAAACATTTATTTGGCACCCTGAAACACAAAGGTATATGCTATTCATGGTAAAGCAGGCACTTTTGAATTCCCTCTCATTTGGAATAATAATCGTTAAATATATTTAACTTTATCCTTAGACGTTAAGTTCCAAGTGCGGTGGAGTACACATGCTGTGTTTATTACCTACATTGCAATAGTTATTAAAAAGGTAGTTAAATAATTTAAAAAAATTGTTGGAAAGAAAAAGTAACTAGGGCCTCAAAAGTGGTCACTTTACCGTGAACAGTTTATATTTTATTTTAACTCAATATTTTACTTGATAATTTCTCTATTACTCCTGTGCATGAAATCTGATACACAATAGTTCTATGGTAATCATAAAAATTGTTTCCAACATTACTTGACAAGCAGTGACATTTTACCTACACTCTTAATTATATCTTCACTATTCCTTGACAAATATGCACCATTAAAAAAATTATTTTAAAAGTAAATCAGTTTTGTGGATGTTGAAAGTAACTTTTTAGTAACAGCTGTCTGCGGAAACTTGAAACATTTTTTGCTCAACTTATTTGTTCATGTTTAATATCTTACTCTCTGAACCACAACGAAACACAATTAAAATATTTATAAATATAAGTGCTACAAAATGTATAACAGTTGCTAAAATTAATAACTTGTTATTTTGTTAAACCTATTAAAAATCTGAGTGAGAATTGCGTGATTGGATGGGAACTTTAATATCTGCACACCAGCTGTAGGTTAGGAAAATGAAATTTGCTTAGGCAACAAACAGCGCCGTTGTTTTCAGTTGTATGTCTTCTGTGAAGTTTGGCATCTTCAAATATTCTGCACTTTCGGGAGTTTTAAGCACATGAAATACGGTTATCTTGCAGGTTTTCATAACACATAAAAACTGTACTATACAAAATTAAATATGAGACTATTTAACATAGTGGAAAATTGTGCACAACATAACAATATCAAATATTCTGTAATTGATGATATTTGTAAAAGTAACAATAAATTTTAACAATCTCAAGAAGGTGTTATAAAAATTAATTAACGTACATGTTTTATTTAATATTAAAACAATTGGAAAAGAGGAGGCTCGTATAATAAATGTTGTGTTTTAATGAAAGCCATCCACAAGAAGCATAAAGATAAAAAAAATTATATGGGTGGGTTCAATGTACCATCTGTTCCCGCGCCTTTGGAGGCACCTACAAGACACGCAGGTACGACCGATTTGCAGTTACTGGGGATATTCGTCCCTTTCGCATTGAATTTAATAATTTTCCACCAAAAGTTTTATTTCAGAAAGTGTATTGAAATGTTTGGTAACACAGCAAAAGAATACCTTCCCAACCTTTATTAAATTGCCGTAGCTTCACTGCCTGCGTCATTGCTAATCTAGTTAACATCCGAGCAGAAATGTGTGTTTAATGCGGGCTATAACAGACATGTCAAAAGCAGCAAGTCGAGCAAAACTGCCTCTAGGAAATACACTAAGCTGTGCTGTATACCTTTTCGACGTGTATAACATAAAAATGGATGCATGCACTTATCTACAAGCGTTAGAAATTATATTTCTTTAACGTGACTAAAATAAAATTTCATCACGCATGTTACCGTTTCACTCTTATATCCATTCAGATCTTGTCCCATATTATAATTGAACTCAAACTATATAAATGTAATGTTTTTAAATTTGCTTATTACGTGAACCGATTTTCTGTTGGTTTTAAATATAACCACGTGCTTTGTTGTGTACCTTGCATTTGTATATAGCTAGACGACACGCGCATGCGCGTTGGGTCATATCCCTACAACGTTCACTGTCGAATTTTGTTACACTGTGCGCACTAAACTTTTACCCTCAACGCGCCAAAATAAGTATTACTTCAAAAAGTGAAAATGAAGAAATAAATTTCAACCATCACTTTCTATTTTAGTTTGAAGAAAGACGAACATATTGTTTTAAAAAAACATTTTTTTTTGTAAAAATTGCAACAACCAAAAATAATGGCCCGAAGGAATCCAAACTCGGAGGATATGTAGAGCATACGAGCAATAAGTGATTACGATTGCAGAGAGATGGTGTATACGTAGGCCCAGCAGCTCTCTCTTCTGTGTTACCAGAAAGGTCAGTGCTACGCCAAGCTCAGTCAGTGAAGAGCCGTCAAACGAAGTGAAAGCTAGTGCCAGTATGCATCGTGGACGTCAAAGGGCGCCATATCAGCATGTAAGTGTGTTCGAATGAAGCATAATGATCGGTCTCCGGGAAACGGGTTTTACAAACCGTGACATTTCGGCTCGTACAGGGCATGTTGCTACGACAGTGATGCGTGTGTGGAACCAGTGGATAGAAGAGGGTCGTACGCAGCGACGAGCAGGTACTGGACCACGCGATGTGACCACAGCACGGAATGACCGCCATATTGTCCACGTGGCCGTAACGGACCATACAGCCTCGTCCACGGTGTTTACTCGAGACTGAAGCACTGCAATGGGTTTGGAACTGTCTGCATCGACGGTTCGACGCCGTCTGCTGCGGGCTGGACTGGTGGCATGCATGCCGTTGCGTCGGCTTCCGTTGTCCGGAAACCACAAACGCCTCCGACTGCAATGGGTATGTTCAACCTGTTCTACAGCGATGGCCGCATACGTGATAGATGCTAGCACATTTGTTTTGAACACAAATACTGTTTGTCGTATCCCATACTCATAGCCTTAATATTAAATATTACTTAATATTATTGTGTGGTCAGGTCACAATGAAGAAACTTACAGGATAAGAGTTTATACAAACATTTATAAAGTAATTGAGTTTTAAAAATACAGTTACCTAAAGAAACTTTTTTTCTGTAGACAGGATTTTGTTATTTATTCTGGCTTACAATTATCTGGGTGAGTTAAATTATCTGTCTGCTAACATGAAGATGGTTCGTTGTAACCCTAACTATGATGAGGTTATATTTATTTTTAAAAAATTATAATGACAATGTAATTGCATAAATTATTATATTTGTTTAAGTTAAAACTAAAAACATTTTACCGCAAAGTAAAATAATGTGTTATACTAGTATATACTATTACATCAGTGCTTGCTATTGTGGTGAGATATATTCTTACTATGTCCCGTTGGAATAATGGTACAATTTTTTTTAAATGAAAACCTTATAATGACCTTCTATCTTCTTAATTATAAAAATGCTTCAGTTCAATACTTTAAGTATACTTAGTTAGTTTACACAATTATCAACCTAGTTTTTACTAACATTTTATAAAATTAACTCTAATCTTCCCACTGTAACGGAGCTTTAAAATTATATAATTTATCCTTCTCGATAACATCGTATTACGCTAAGTACAATAATATCAGATAACATATAGACAAATGAGTTTCCAACCCCCCCTCCCTGCAAATTCGCATGAAATTACTTATGAGGTGTTTTCCAACTTCGCTTATAATATTCTGTAAATTAATCGAATACCTACAGCGAAATTGCAACGATTATCGCTGATGATAAGGTTTATTGTACTCAGGTTAGGAACAAAACAATATTTCTTATGGGAGAGTTTGGCAAAGGGGAAATTTCCTCCGCAAGGTGCGCTGGTGTTTGAAAGAGGTCGCTTTTAAACTGACGGTAAGTATAAAAATATTGTTTAATTGTTTGTAAATGTTCTCACTCACTTTTTTAACTATTGCACATGGCCTCCAATACTATTTACAAAAGTAAACATTAAAAATACAACTGTGTCTAATATTTAGCGTTTGTAAAAATACATATTTTAGTTCAAAAGTGTAACGAATTTAAGAGCGAATTATGTACAGGTGACAACAAAGATATTTGGCTATTCTGTTGCCACACTTAATCAAACTAATAGCGCAATACAATACTTTACTGAATCCCATTTACGAACGAATATTATACAACATGAGAATATAACCCGCTAATTTCACACTCTAGTGCAAAGAACTTAGTACATTACTTACTTAGATTTTAGCACAATGCCAATAATAGATTTAAAAATAGATTAATTTTGAAAAAATTAAATTCATCCCATTTGTGAAATGCAAAACGAAGTAAAACCGGTACACATGCTACACCAGCGCTACCTGGTGGCTAAACGTTTTAGTTGCCAAAAAATTAGGTATGAACTTCCTAACCGGAAGATAGTACAACCAGCAGGATTTATTGGCATTGACTTGGCGCCTGGGGCAGCCTTCAGGAAAGTGTCGCGGTGTGTCGCAATTGCTTTGTTTCCAAAGGCGGTCAGGCGTTCGATGCTCGCGTGCAGCGGTTCGACATGCCAGCCGCATTGCTCGCTTGTCGTGCGCGGGGGGGATATTGATTTTTACGGCGACGTGGGTATGTTAGTAACTTTAACGGCCGAGCTGCGGCCACCAGCTTCGTGGACAGGGTGATTTATATCGCACCTGATTGGCTGCCTCCGATTACGGCCGACTTGCCGTTTTCCTCTGCCTGCGCGTGCCTTCGAACTCGGAGAACCGCTAAATTGCGAACTTACTAAAACGGGGCGTGTGTATAATTTTCCCCGTTATACTCCTTACGTAATTTATTTTATCTTAATTGTTTACTGACTCACAGTGCTAGTGACATGTTAGGTCGTGAATTAGGTTAGGTCGTTGTTAGTTGGAAACTTCGGTGTTATTCTATTGTGAGGCACAGTGTGTAACTCTTGGGAATAAATCATTATGAATTACTTTTTAACCTACAATCCTGAAAGCTTCACAAAAATAGAGACTTTCGTACGTAGAAATAAGTTAAATTTATGAGAATTAATATTAGTAGGAGACATTGTGCTTGGAAATAGGCTCATGTGCTGGATTATGGCCGAGTCCCCGGCAAGGAATTTCTGCCAGTATGATTCACTTTACGTTTATTAATATCGTCAACTTTTTAGAAAGCGTAGTAGAAGGTTAAATGGATATGTATACCATGGATAAATATCAATTAAAATATATATATATATCCATTTATCTGTGTTGAAAAATTCGTTTACTATATCATTGTGCGGTTTTTTTAAGTAGGCCTAACTCTACAAGGTTTTTGACTTCTAAGCTTTGCATTTAGATGAAATTGCTTTAAAATTTAACAGTCACACACTTGTCCTTTTCAAGTTAAGCACCTTGAGAATGTCTTCCTTGTATTCGCCTGCTCATGGTCATTTCTATATACGCGCTAATTCTTTGTTTTAGCCTCACTTATTTTTCACCAGTAACCGTTGTATATAAGTGTTCTATCTTATATGGTTTTTAATAACACGCTAACATTGTGTGCATTTTATTCATACGTTTGATGTTGCAATATGAGCATCCACATCTACATTGCCTACGTCGTGTATACGACAAAAAAAACCAAGCTATACATGCTCTCAAATCTCGATCGTACCTCTTCCAATACTGCACAAAGATTATAGCTCTGCTGACTGATTTTTTCATTTTACTGGACACGTAATAGCGGTTTTTATTCAGCGCTAGGGCAGAGAATGTGATTCAATGCTGTACTTCTAAGAACAGAGAAGTAACTATTTTACGAATTTGTTATTTCTTGCACTATGTGCGTTAAAATACTATATATATATATATATATATAATTTCAGTGTTTACAAATTTTTACTTTACACTTTTAATTCAACGGAAATTCATGGAACTATTTTTCCTCAGTCATTACCAACTTTACTGGACTCTTGCCAATCAGTTTGTCGGTTAAAATATATGCACGTAGGGGCAGTGACAATTTTCAAAGGTAGATTTCAAAAATGCTCAAATAATCACGAACGGCCTGTGATGGTTTAAAAATGTTTCACGTAATGAAAGTGGGTGTATCGATATCCATGTCCAGCAGTTTATTATGTCGTATGCCAGCTTTCATGTTACACGTTTGTCCTGATCAATGGTTGTCATTATCTTCTTTAGAAGAATAATACACATAGAGGGATGCCTACAGTATATTTACAAGTGCGAAAAGTAGCTGAACTATCATCAGTTTACAACATTTTTTCTTTCTTCATGGCATGTTGAAATTTACTTAGAAATATTACCATAGATCATTTCCACCTTGTATAAAACCGCGGAAAGTTATTTCCTAGAAAAATAAATAATTAAAATTCACTTCATAAATTGTGAGGATTACTTGAGCATTTAAAAGTAGGTATCTACAAAGACACGTTATTTTGAAATATTGTATGAGACAAGTGCGGGAATTCGAATTTTTGGAGTGAAATAATTTTATGGCGAAACTAGTAATAATCTTGACTATTTAGTACTTCAATCCTCTCAGTTAAAATGTTAGTTTGCTAAATGTACATTTCTGATTGTTTGTGATCAAAAACTATAGACATTTTTGGTTTGGAACAAAACTATCTCTTAAAAAAGACAATTTTTAAGGAGAAAGGTTAACAGTTTCTGTGTTTATTAAAACCCGTAAACTTGCGATTAGTATAGCAACATAAAACAAACTACAATAAACAAATCCGAATCTTTACCTGCACAGTGTTATCTACAACACATATAAATTGCTTACTTCTATTGTTTTCAAAAATATATTTTTGTCTGTTTACAGCCAATAAGCATAAGAATTTTTTTTCTTCGGGTATTGTGTATGATTTATAAAGGCTTGCCGTGGTCCACAGGAAGTACAAGAATTTTCAGCGGAGTTTGTACCGAAGTTGTAGTGGCAGACGTTTACGGTGGGATGTCGTAGTTGGCGAGGTTTTTTTTAGCGCAAACGTTGGTACACTGGCATTAGTACGGTAAATTGTTAGTGTAAGGTGTAGAGCCACAGAACCAGAGCCGATTCCTGACAAGGTCACCACAAATTTTGCATGTGGTAAACTTGACGGACGTTGTCGTTGGTCAGCGGGTTTTCTCAGGACTTTCCATTTATACCCACTATTGAATTTCTCCACTGCTCCATCTTCACCTCATTTCACCCCTGCAGGTGTTCAAGGCCCATTTTTAAATGCCGACCAAAGCTCTCGGGGCCGACTTGTGACGATGAAAGAGAAACAAGGGTATTCTATTGGTGAAGGGTCGAACAAGGCTAAATAAAAGTGTGTCCGAAGTCTTGTGAGGTATTAGCGAATTTACGCAGGACGAAAGTAGAGGAGAAATGGCGACTTTGGCACAAAGGGTTGGGGACTCGGAGCGTCGGAGCTGTTCACGCTCTGTCATTCCGGTCCCCCGGTGGCCATATTGACATTTGACCTTGACCCCGGTGACCTTCCACTTTGAACACCAAAAATCCCTAGAAATTACAAAAATTCCAACAAATTCCTAAAAATTAAAAAAATCGGAAAAATGTATAAAACATAAAAAAAATTATTTCAAAATTTATTTAAAAAAAAACTTGCATTTCCAGAGTTTACTCTTTGACCCCACCAGCCCTCATCAATACGCATTCTACTGTGTGCGACAATCTTAATTTTTTTCGTTTGTCATTTTTTTACACATTACTGGAAGACGCCATTTTCAATTCCATATGTCNATTCCAACAAATTCCTAAAAATTAAAAAAATCGGAAAAATGTATAAAACATAAAAAAAATTATTTCAAAATTTATTTTTAAAAAAACTTGCATTTCCAGAGTTTACTCTTTGACCCCACCAGCCCTCATCAATACGCATTCTACTGTGTGCGACAATCTTAATTTTTTTCGTTTGTCATTTTTTTACACATTACTGGAAGACGCCATTTTCAATTCCATATGTTTTCGTCGTATAGGTAGCGCTAGTGTATTAACAATTAATAATGGATTATAATCGATATCGTCACCAGGCGGCAGCCATATTTGTTTATGTTTTTAAAGTATGGGTTGCGATGTCGGCGCCCTACATTTTGGATTCTACTTTCCACACATGGGTAACGTTAATTTCTCGATTCAGCTGCAAGATGAGCTGACGGCACCCGCTTACTCTGTCGATTCAGCCTCCAGGTGAGCTGTCAGCACTTATATTTATAGGCATAGGAAAATCGGTAATTTTCATCATATTTAGAATAAATATTTTTCCAATCAACATTATACCTACATGCATAATTTTTTTAAAATAAATGTTTTTATTAAAAACTTTACAACCTTTTATAAAAAGGAATTCTTGATTTTAAAGCTAATTAAATTTCCATTGTACCTAATACAATTATTTTATTCTTAAATGGATTTGTATTTTAAATTTAATTTTTTTACAAGCAAGGAATAAATGAAACTCGCAATTATTTCCAAAACATATATTTCAATTTACAACTACTTCAATCACATGTTTTTCTTAGTGCATAGTCTTCGCATCTACTGACCCCAGTTATTAACGATACCCAGCTTTCGTACACTCGTGAACTTCATGGTGACGCAGGACGAGTTTCAATCCAAACTCGGTGCAGCAAAAGCGACACCGATAGGCGGATAGTACAGTGCTAGTCCCAGGAGTTTTCAGCTCGTCCAAAGGTACAGGAACTGAGGTTAGTGTTGCAAACATATATGATGCAGGTGGAGAAGGAAGAGAGAAACGAATATGCCCCGCAGTTTAACTTTACACTACCTTATATGTTTGCAGAAAAGGTCACTACGGTAAAACATCAACCCACATTTAAAGCAAAGATTTCTTCTCCAGTTTGGATTCTTCATACATCCATGACTATCATGTCAACGTGCAATGTGTTGGTGCGAAAATACTTTGTCGCAGTATCTGCAGGGATAAGTTTTCTCTGGCGAGGATAGTTCAGAGGATGGGGCGAGCTCTGTTGAAGATGGTACAGCCAAAGAACCAGACGGCTCTGCCAGTGGTGCGGGTGCTGCAGTCACAGGTTAATGAGCTACTGGAACAGCCTAATATATAATTAAAGGCGATGGAGCTGCTTGAAGTTTGTCCAAGGAGTATTCCAGATATCGTAACTTATAGAGACTATCTGATCTCCACGACGTCTGCCAGAAAACTATCCTTTCCCTCATGAATCTAACTGATTATGTGGCAACACACACGTCACATAAAACAATGTGGACATAATTCCATGTACCCCTTTCAACAGTAAACATTAACAACTTCAGCCAGTTGTAGGACACACCGCTCATCCTCCAAATGTATGTTTCCACATATATATCTCGATGACATGCGTCGACTCCTTCCCTCTTTCCCCCACATGGCTCTGATCAGCCCATGTGAGCGGTTCCTCAGACGTTGGGACCGAGGACTGCATATTACAGAGATTTTTTAAAATACATTTTAAGAGTTTTTTGTCATAATGATTACCTCCATAAGATGTAGGTGGGTTCCGACGACGCACGTCCCAACAATGGTGATTTTTTTCTGCACACAACATTTTCAAGCGACAGCTAATTAAGAGGATGGTAAATTTTAAAAGTTGAAAATTTCAGTGTACCAAAATGAGCCAAAGACATCATAACATTGACTCAAACAGATAAACTACAGCAAAAACGTCTTGGCACTACCAATAAAAAATATGTAGAATCCCGAGTGCTGAACCAATAAAAAAAGAATTTCAGATACCCTAAACGACGAAAAAAGTGACACCGCCATTTAACATTGCAAAGCATCGTAATATCACAATTTAAAGCAGAATTATAATTCCACCTATGAAAAAAAAGTCGACCGAAGAAGCGGAAGGTAACAGCCCACCAAAGAAAAATACATCAAAATTTCCAGGACCAACAACGAAAAATGTTCGCAGATAGATGCAGAAGTATACACTGACACCGACGAAAAATTGTAGAACCAATTACGAAAAATATTAACAGAAATAATTAGAAGTATATGCTCCAACAACGATAAGAAATTATCAAGACCAACGATGAAAAAATGACAGGACAAGCAATGAAAAATATTAATAAATAGAGAAAAAAATTCCTTGCACAGGTACAGAAGTATGCAGCCCACCAAAGAATAATGCGATCAAAATTTCAGGACCAATGCTGAGAAAATGTAGAACCAAAGATAAAAAGTAGTAATAAATACAGAAAATAATGCTCGCACAGTACTATACAGACACCATCGAGGAAACGTAAGTAAACACATTAATCAAGACTCATACAGACATCAGCAGCGAAAAACACTTCCTAGACAGAAAGACGGTTCGAAGAACCACCGAGAAAGAAATTACCCAAGTACTGTTACCTGGAAACGAATAAGTAGGAAAATATTTCATAAAGATATAAAAACACAGAAAAGCAGCCATGAGGGGAAAATTGAAAATAATACGACTGCCGCAGAAGCAAAAAAGATTTTTAAATAAACTGTCACCTCCAAATTTTTTCCACGTGTACGATAGTACGATATAGCTACCATTTTGCACCTCGCAATTCTGACGGGGTGATAGGCATTGGAACCCCCAATAATTGACTTTAAACTCTGGTCGAAGGTCCAACATAGATGCAGTACCCATGTGTATGTGTGATTTCGAATATAAAATTGTGGATGCAAAAATGGTAAGCACAGCTTATTGTAGTGCATCGCATCAGTCTCCTTTATGATGATCGTATTTATTTTGGTGGGGGGGGGGTGAAATCGCTTCAGATTCGACACCTCCTAGATGAGGAACTGCTCTTGCAGGAACCAACACGCATTTTATAAAATGTTGACTCCCTTTCCAACTACGTCATCGATTCGTGTATGACTGATCGATCAACAGTTACATAGCAAGGTAAGCAAACAGTGAACCTCGAGTATTGCTTCATTCGCATATTAATGTTGGGGATGTAATTGAAATATATATATATATATATATATTGTTATTTTTCATTCTGCCCATTTTCCTGTAGCTGTCTCTTATCGTCCTTCCTGTCAGGGCCATCTTATTTACACATTCTAAAAATAATTCGTGTTTGTGTGATCGTATACTGTGGACGTTAACTCGCATCGTACGGTGCTGCTCCAGAACAGATATAAAATTTTCAAAATAAATTATATTTTTTACAACGCATTGTTGAATTCCCTTGGCACGTTTTGTGACTTATCCGTCGCATTTGTAAGAATAAGATTTCGATGGAAGTCCCAAGAATTCGGTCACGATCTTTCCATCACCCTCATCTTTAAATTTACCAACGACTTTCTTGTTGGTGGGCGAAAAGCACTTGTGGTTCGTGGGATAGCCGCTCATGTCAAACTCTGCAAATAACTGTGCATCTGAAACCATGTTCTCGTAAAAATCCTGGGTTCAAACCTGATCCAGGTACGTGTCAGTGTCTGTATACAGGAACTCGACATCTTCGTTGTACCGAGCCTTCATCACGTCATAATGAAATCTGTACATTAATGATTTGAGAGGTTGAGCACTGAAAAGACGGCATACATAGGTTTACCAAACAGTATGAATTAGTGCTGGAGAAACGGAGGAGGGAAAGAGATTCATCATAAATTGTTCGGTCTACGAATGTTGGCTTGGCTTCCAGTTTCTTTACTCGCTTTTCACTGCACAATAGCTCCATTTTTTTGGCGTTTTTTTTTTTGTTCTCCATAAATTTTCCGAAAATTCAGTTGTTTGCTAATTTAATAAAATCTTTTTCGACGGCCGGACACACCCATCTTCCTTGATCTTCTCTCTGGTCGGGTTGATGACAAAAGATGCCGCTCCCAGTGTTATGCTGGCCTATATCGGTTGCGTTGTTTAATATTTTTGGCCTCGTTTACTGGCCAGTGGAGGGGATTTCTGCAACTGTCCTTCGCAAGGTGTTGTTGCAATCACACTCGTGTCCTGGTTCCATGTTTGAAGGTGTGATCAGGCAGGCCATTCAGCTAAGGCCTGATCACTTCATAACATCTCCTCCAATGTTCACTAGCGAGATGTCCTCATCTCACCCTAGAGTCCGTGTGGATTATGTATATGACCGGGAGTTGCGGGGTTCATGTTGTGGCAGCATGAATATGGATCGGGTTGAAGTCCTCTTCGGTACGGTAGGAAATATTTTTGAAAGGAATTATAGTAGATGGATAAGTTAGGTATAAGGAACTGCCAATTGCTTTCGTGCAGTCCTCGGGCAAGGTGGGCCGGACATACGCTGTGTTGTGTATTTGCAGTGGCCTTGCGGGCCTTGAACTTCAAATCCGCTGGGTGTGCAAATTGTCTTCGACGCGAGCGTGGCAGACGCCCCACGGGTGGTTCGCGAACGCGTCAGCCTTTCTTGAGTTTGTGTGTCCCTACGTACTACTTGGCGTGGATCGTTAATTGCATTAAATCCTGTAAAGAATGGAACAGCAATACCATGCAAAACCTAGGTAATTATAGTGAAAAAGAATAATTTTAACTGTAAGGAATTTTAATTGTTAAAACTAACTGCTCTCCCCGTTACAATAATTATTGTGTTTTGTTTGTACCGAAAATGCATTTGCTGGAAATAAATACATGTAAGAACACTGCTAAAATAGTGATGTGATAGGAGATTGTTACATACTAAAATGGTACGTGACATCATGGTAGTAGGATGCTGATGGGATGGTATCAAAACGTAAAATATTATCTAATTAATAATTAGAACTTCCATAAAATTTATAAATATCGCGAAGCTGCGTTTTTACTACGTTTTCATATTTAAGAGGGAAGGAGAAAAGGTTATACTTATACTAACAATGTTATGACATGTATTTAAAAATATACTAGTAGTATTTAAAAACAGCAAAAAAAATTTTTTACAGAACTTTTGTGTTTTTAGCATATCAGTAATAATAACTAAATATATATTTAGAGTATGTATTGCATTTTACAAACAAAATTAAAATCGTCATTACTAGTTATGTCAAAATATACTTCTTAATGACATCATTTTTTTCTACTGTGGCTATTCTTCAATGTGAGACTTCTTTATGTTATGAAAGTTACGTATGTAATACAGTATTCCATTCGTAAGCATTGAAATAGGTATTGTTTTATTCTAGGTGCGCGTAACATGTGTTGTTGCAAGGAACAAAGGTGCAAATTATGTAAAAATATAAAATTAGTTTGAATTTTTTTTTTTAAGTTATACTATAAAGTGTGCAAAGACTGATACCTACTGGAGGCCTCCTATGAGCTATAACCGTAAATTTTAATTTCATTTGTGATTTTTATTATGTTGGAACTTTTGAGTAAACTAAAGTTTGTTATGTACGTGTTAGGTACCTGCAGGGTGCGGTGTGTGTTTTGTATGTAAAATAATCAGAACCGCTGGTTACCTGTAAATATTTTAACGTACGATTCGCGAGCTGGGTTATGCGGTAGTGCTAACGGCTGTGAGCGCGGTGCTGAGGTTGTTGCGCGTGACGTCAGGACAGGTGTTTTCGTTGGCGTTGCTTGCGCCGGCCTCCGGAGGGTCTTTACATGAGAGGGTTTGTTGTGTCATCGCTGCTGGTTTCTGTAGACATGAAACGTGTGGTACCGTTGATCTGAAACTTGCAAGGAAATGTATTAACAGAATGCCTTTACAGTTTGTCGAAACATCTTATATAACATTATTACTTTAAATAAATAAGATGACCCTAATAGTTTATGCAGATTATGGTTATTTAAAATTAAATTGTAAATTAAATTATGGTTTTATTATATTTATAGTTGTATTATATTTCTGGGTGTGTCCAACCATGGAAGTATATGTATATAAACGTCAGTTACAGCTCAGTCCCCACCTTGTTCATGTTGCTGGAGGCTAATTCTAGGAGGCGGTTAAACACGGCCGGACACACCCATCTTCCTTGGTCTTCTCTCTGGTCGGGTCGACGACTAAAGACGCCGCTCCCAGTGTTACACTGGCCTATATCAGTTGCGTTGTTTAATATTTTCGGCCTCGTTTACTGGCCGGTGGAGGGGATTTCTGCAACTGTCTTTCGCAAGGTGTTGTTGCAATCATGCTCGTGCCCTGGTTCCATGTTTGAAGGTGTGATCAGGCAGGCAGTTCAGCTAAGGCCTGATCACTTCATAACAGCCTGTTTCAAGTTGCGGTAATGTACGATGTAATTTTCTTATTTTCTAATGTTGTTATTAATTTTGCATGCTTGTAGCCTGGGGGACACTGGTTAACGTGAATAAATGGCAAATCACGATGTTCCTTGCACAGGGCTGCGGATTATCCGACGTCGACCTCCAGATTATAGCCAGTATCAGCATCATCCGGCACGGATATTACGTCAGTGTTTGTGTCGGCCCACCTGAAGTTGCGTACTGGTAATGGTAGCGACATGGCCCAGCCACACGGGTTGTTTGCGTCGAGGTATTGCAAAAACATGATGGACTTGCTGGGATCATACGTTTCTGGCGCGTAGGTGTTGTTCGCCACCACATGTCACTTCACGCACTGGGCCACGCCACCACGAATTCCATTTTCAATAAGCATATGCATGTCGTAATCGGTAAGAATTTCTAGATTTACCCTCGTCGTTTTTAACATTACATAGAATGTGTACCCCGGGACGCTGCCATAGTGTGCACAATTGAGCTTGTAATTTGACATACACTAATTTCTGAAATGTTCAAATATGTCTGATAGAATTAGCACATCCGTCTTCAAAAACAATTCTGAATACTTTCCCAGGTTCGTACAGTTGAACTTTTCCCATACTTCCTGAGCCTGGGCGTATTCTTCGTCGCTGATCCCAGAGCCCGTCAGCCTGTTATTGAGTTCCTCTTTCGGGGGCAGTTGCGGCTCATCCAACTTTTCCCAACTGTCAGCATGACCATATGGAAACACGCCTTTGCGCATGATGAGAGGCAGTTGACCAGCACTGAAGAATTTTGCAGTGTTGATAAATTTATTCTGCAGTAAAAACTCGGCCAGATACGCCAGACTTCGGGCCATGAACAGGAAAGTATCGAAAAACTGCACCGAATATCTGTCTCCCAGCTGCTTCGAAAATGTGCTAATTTTCTCGCTAGTGTGCGGAATGATAAGTATGTCTTTCCTATCGTATCCCAGCTGCCTGACGCTAAAATTATTATATTAGCTCAAGTTGTGGGAAAATACGACAATTTTCTTAGGGCAGTCGCGCAGCAAATGGCAGTTGGTGCATGCAGGTCCGATGTACCGCCTTGTGAAGAGGTCATGGTGACGCACTTTATAATTTTCTACAGTGAACGTCGATTCGTAGTAGCAGCATCTCGTCACTCGTGAGTAGCTTACCTTTTCAGTGTCTGTGAGCGGCTCCATCTTCTTCTTAGTAGCACATATATCCTTTCCTTTTTTTACAATATCTAGAATTGCCTCCATGAACTTTTATCTGCATCTTCCTCCATGTATATGATAGTGTCCTGGCTCATTGTGGATGTTAGTGCTGCATAGATGGCGTCGTTGTCCACGTGGACATAAATGCAGAAGCTATACGCCTCGTGCTTCTGATAGGCGTACGTGTAGGAGCAGCTGGGGTCCTGTTCGCAAGTGTGAATCGGTTTAAGAATGTCCTTTAAAATATGCATAAACAGCGATTAGTAATTTATCAATGTTGTGGAAATTTGAAAACTTTAATACTGGTTGTCTGCCATTCTCTCCCGGCTGTAGTATCTCGATTCTCACAGGAGCATTTTTTTTGCAATATTTTTTGTGATTTTCCAGGTACTGCTGTCCCGTCAGTCTGGAATTTTATGGAAAATCATGATAATATGTTAAGCAGCGCTTGTAAGTATGTATTTTGTGGCCGTGGGCCGTCAGATGAGATCTTATCAGACGTTCGAAATTCTTTACACAGCAATAGTGGGCGTTCCCATCTTCAGTGATGAGGAGGAGGAGGTCGAAATAGTCTGGTCTCCTTTTTTTTTGTCACACGTATGGGAAAAACCTTCTCGTTCTCGTCCAGGGCGTAAATTTTCACAGATACGGAAGAATAATTTTTTTCAAAAACTGTTATTTGTTGTAATGGTGTAGGGAACTTTAGCTATGAAAAATCGAATTTTGATTCGAGGGCTTTATAGCAGTGGTCGACTCGCAGCAGATCTGTACCTTCTACGTAACGAGCCAGAATTGTCAACTTGAAGCACATTGGCCGTTTGTGTTTTCGAGTTTATGATAGCGTGTATATTCTTTATGGAAGCGGGCAGCTCGATGTACAACTATGCCCGAAGGGGGGACAGCTTGTTATGCGGAGATTTATGTGGTTGACTGACGACTGTGTCCACCCGGAACCTCTTTCTTTGTATTGCGTCTCTTCAGTACATATTTCTTCTAAGCTAATTTGCACAGCCTCCTCAATATCACCGATTTCATGGATTTTTATACACTGAAGAGCAAAAAAAAAAAAAATGGTACACCTGCCGTATATCGCGTAGGGCCCCCGCGAGCACGCAGAAGTGCTGCAAGACGATGTGGCATGGACTCGACTAATGTCTGAAGGCATGCAGGAGGCAATTTACACCATGAATCCTGCAAGGCAGTCTACAAATCCATAGCTGTGTGAGGCGGTGGAGATATCTTCTGAACCGCGCGTTGCAAGGCATCCCAAATATACTCAATAATGTTCATGTCTGATGATTTAGGTGGCCAATGGAAGTGTCTAAAGTCAGAAGAGTGTTCCTGGAGCCACTCGGTAGCAACTCTCGGTGTGTGGGGTGTCGCATTGTCCTGCTGGAATTTTCCACGTCCGTCGGAATGCACAATGGACATGAATGGGTGCAGGTGATCGGACAGGATGCTTACGTATCTGTCACCTGTCAGAGTCGTATCTAGACGTATAAAGGGTCCCATTTCACGCCAATTGCACACGCCCCATGCCACGATAGAGCCTCCACAAGCTTGAACAGTCCCCTGTTGACATGTAGGGTCTATGGATTCATGACGATGTCTCCATACCCATACACGTCGATCCACCCGATAAAATTGGAAACGAGAATCGTGAGACCAGGCAATGTGTTTCCAGTCATCAACAGTCAAATGGCGGTGTTGGCGGGCCCAGGCGAGGCGTAAAGCTTTGTGTCGTGCACTAAACAACGGTACACGAGTGGGCCTTCGGTTTCGAAAGCCCATATCAATGATGATCCGTTGAATAGTTCGCATGCTGGCCCTTGTTGATGCCCCAGCATTGAAATCTGCGCCAATCTGAGAAAGGGTTGCACGTCTGTCACGTTTAATGATTCTTTTCAGTCGTAGTTTGTCCCGTTTGTTCACGATCTTTTTCCGGCCGTAGCGATGTCCAAGATTTGATGATTTACCGGATTCCAGATATTTACGGTACACTCGTGATACGGTCGTACACGAAAAACCTAATTTTATCGCTACCTCTAAGATGCTGTGTCCCATCTCTCATGCTCCGTCTATAACACCATGTTCAAACTCACTTAAATCTTCATAAGCAGCCATTGTAACAGCAGTAACCGATCTAGCAACTTTGCCAGACGCTTGTTGTCTTATCTGGGCGCTGCCGACCGCATCGCGTTACTCTGATTGGTTCCATACCTCTGTTATGTGCATACGCACGCCTATAGCATTTTTTTCTCCAGTGTATTTGTCGTCTTGAATGCTATTTTGTCTTTACCTTCATCCAACAGAGCACGTTTTATATAATCACACACTTACCTAATGTTGAATTTTATTTTGGCATTTTCTCTCGCTTCGTTCGTCAGATGGTTGATTATATTTTGCTTAATGTTTGTCAATAATAATAAACATATTTTGTGGTGTCACTTGCCTTTTCGGCAACGTACGTCTTCAAATTGGCTCAGAATGCCGTCTCTGCCTCGACGAACCCGTGAGGGGTTGGCTGGCCAGCGCCAACAACGATTCGTGGTCGCGAAGATCGAGCAGGCGATTGGACCTGTAGCGAGATATCCACTTCTCTTCAATGGAACCTACACCCGTAGTATATCAACCAAGCCATTGCGGTCTTCAAAAAATAAGTAGCCATAATTCACATCTCTCTTCGCAGAAGGTTCACATACATGTCTGCATCTATGTTCTGCTGTGATGAGTAGGTTGTTAGATACCTCTGGCCCACGGTAGTTGTTCGAATCTGCGTTTCTTCTGTCCCAACTTCAAGTAGAATATGCATATTATGTCGCAAGCCAAATGAGGAGCTAAAACCGGGGAACTTACAACCTACTGTGAAACACGGAGGATGCAGTATTATGCTCTGGAACTGTATATCTTCAGCAGATGTTGGAGAGGCAGTATGTGTCGATGTAACAATCAGAAAGGAAGACTCTCTCAACATCCTGAAAGCAAACCTACACAAGAGTGCCAAAAAATGGCCATTAAGAACGCGTTTAAGTTCTACGAAGATAATGACCCAAAACACAAGTCATGTATTGTTAAGAGCTGGTTTTTGTATAACTGTCCCACCTCTTTAAAACACCTCATCAATCACCTGACCTGAATACAATAGAAAATCTGTAGGATGAACTCAAAAGAAGACTGTGAACTACAACAATAAGGATCACAAAAGAATTAGAGAAAAGGTTCAACGAATAATGGAGTAAGATTGGCTCCGAATGTACCAGGAAAATAATTGCTAATATGCCACAACGCCTGCGAGAAGTAATTAAACAGAATGGCCAAGCTACCAGGTACAAAATACTGTTTGATTTAGCTTGCAAAGAGTGTTATGTTTGTGTTTGAATGATGATGGCCAAATATTTGTTAAGTTGTATTGCTCATTTCCGTTATAGGCTACCGCTACATTTCATTTAAAGCACACAAGAATGATTGTGCAATATGATTTATGTTTATCTTCATTTCTAAGGTAACACAAGGCCATGAAACTGCGAAAATCATAAGTGGCCGAATATTAATGTGAGCCACTGTACTTTGAGTACGACCACATACAAAAATATTTTTGTTGGAGATATATTTCATTGCGATTGTGGCATGATGTGCTCGATACTTAAATATGTAGATATATAAAACACACGTAAGTTTTTTAATTGCGAACCATGTTGTATTTTTACCTGTGAAATTATTAGACACTCTATGTGGTTTGAATCTGCGATACCTTATTTTCAAGGATGGTACACTTTCTCCAGTGCTGTCAGTGGACATGGGTTATTTCCTGTAAACAGCGCATAGCAGTGTCGTGTCTCTTACGCGACTAATGGTTCAAATGTATGTTGTTTCGTAAGCGCTTACAGTTCTAGCACTATAAATGCTATGCATTCAAATAAGTACATGTATATATTTATAATTTAGAACGGGATAAATTGGTACCTTGTAAAGTATAACCGATTTCCTCTCGTAAAGGGAAGAGCAGGTGAGTAACCCGGCTGCTCTGCCACCCTGGAGCCTGGCGTGTCTCTCGGCTAGTGTTATGCGCCCTCCCTTCGACTTGCCGAGACCTGCATGGAGCTCGCGCCGCCGGCCGACCATCTGGGCTGCCTCACATAATCCCAAGATGTTAGTTGATTGCATAATTTCGGTCGGGTCAGACGTGTTCTGCTGCTAGTGTTGTGAATTTTGACCATACTCTGAATGTGATGGTTTCGTTTCATTCTGTTCGTAAGGAAGTCGTTTATTATTCCGTTGTACTGACCAGGCAGGCCTTTTCTTGCCTAGCATCGTATAACATGTCATACAGCAACCGACGCTCGTGTAATATGTAATTACATTGATTGGTAAGTGCATATTTATATTTCTCCTCTTTACATATTATTTTATATCTTTTGAAATCAGTCGGTAGCAGTGTCAACATCTTATCGTTCCCGAACTTCTCAATGATAATTTATTCGTCTAACATAACGAACAGCGCTCGATGATCGGGCAATATGCACTGGTTGTTAATTTCTAATAACTATTTACTTTTTTAATTATTATTTTTTATATGTGTTTGCATCGGCGCATAGCAGTGACGCCTCTGTTGCGCGACTAATGGTTTTAATGTATGTGTATTGTGTCAAGCAAAGGAATACAGTATTCACAAGTGGCGTAATGTGTATCGAACTTGATGCATAATAATCATTTTTGTGGTTAGCCCTTGTGATCAATCGTTTTTTCTCATGTTAACGTGATAACAACACTGATATCACTATTATGGGCTGTAGCTCTGTCAGGATATTTTATTATATATATTGTTACTCGTTATGATATCATGCTCGTGACGTACATGCGTATATGCCAGTCCTTTATTGTTTGTTACGTGACTGATTTTTCATGTACAGGACGGTTTACTACATACATATATTACACTTGGTTCCCCGACCCTTTCATTAGGCTAACGGTGTTTATATATGTAACATGTAGGTGTTTTAATGTAACCCGCGAAAACATATGTATTTTCATCGGTGCAATTGAATACTCCTTTATTTTTCATTATATAGCTGGTTGTTAAGGGTTACCTATGATAGCGATAACTCGGACCGCCGGTGTCGGACTGATGGTGTTGGTTTATAATACCATATATGTATTTTACAGCTACCCACGACTACGTACATCATGCACGCAGTACATATGTATATACATCTTGATTTTTGCATATAGTTGTTTGTTTTATGTTACCCATGCTGACTTTTATTTATATAGATATATTTATATATATACAACCTGGATGTCGGTGGTCGAAGAGCGGCTAGCTGTCGCTGAGACGTGTCCGAGTTGGTAGACACATGCGGTAGCAGACGACAAGGGCGGCGGTGGCTGATTGGCAAGTGCGTGCAGGCCGATGCGTATGTGTGTGCTACTTAAGACCCTACAATCCTAGATTAAATAGAAACTTTGCAATGTGCCTGTATATATACATTTATTTTCTTTACATGCGTGGACGCTTGTTACATGTTCCCGAACTTCAAAGGTTTTTGAAATGCTGACCAACTATGCCTGTAATAGGGCTCAAGGCCTACTTGCCATTATCTCCTTGATTGCAGTCGGAAGTGATGAATGTGATATGAATTTGGTGGTCGTAACTTCGGTGGGTGGGAAACGTTGGACAACTATGCTTATAACAGGACTTTAGGTAGTTGCTCTACCACCCTGTTTGTTATTGGAGATGAGGCCTATGAAATGAATTTGGTGACTATATATGAAACGGTTCGGAAATTACAGGCAACTATGCTTATAAGTGTGCTTAAGGCATACTTGCCCTGCGGCCCTTTTCGTTGTCGGGAGTGATGTCTATGTTATGAATTTCATGGTTGTACATTAAATGGTGCAGAAATAACAGCCAAGTATACTTAAAAGGGTGCTTAAAACATACTTGACCTTATTTTCTAAAATTTTAGCTGATTTAATTAATGTCTGTAAGAAATATGTACTTTACAAATTATGCAACTATACCCAGTTTTATAATACTTTGCATAAAAACTATTTCTTACTGCGTCTGTTGTAATAAATTTTTCCTGTGATATAAATATTACAATTTTCAGATAATATGTAAGTGAAGGTTTTGTTCAATCTAAAAGTAAGTTACTTTGATTTTTCCGCAAGTGTAAGTGAACTGTAATATATGATTTATTTAGGAAAGAGCCTAGCATGTTACACATGCAGTGATTTTTCAAAGATTTTATTAAAAAATAACGAAGTTACAGTGAATATTCTTTAGCGTACCGCACTCCCAATCCTGTACCTAAGATAAATCCAGCCTTGGTTCACAGCGGACCACTTGTCTGATTTTTCCTATGTGGAAAAGTTGGCGGACTTATTAGTTGGCAGGAGAGCTTTTAGGACTGCTCCAGTGTTCTCATCTTTCATTTTTTCATTGCTACATGTATAAATTCTGTCATATGAATTTGTTTAACATTTATTCTAGTAGAAAACTATTTCGTTCGTGATTTTGAAAATGAGGCCACTTTAAACATAAGAGAAACAAGCTCTAAATCACTAATTACCGAACTTATTGACACTAGTATTTATAGTGAAATATATTTTAGGCAGTAGCCCAAAATATCATTTTCACTTTTTGAGGAATCAATAAAACATTCTTTTCCATGACGGCGAACTTGTATAATTTTTAACTTTGAAGTCGTTCTTCTAGAAGATTTAAACTAATTTAACAGAATTAAAAATTCAAACATTTATAATTGTTGAGGCGACACACGATCTTTAAGAATATCTTAAATCACAATCAAAACCTTATTTATCAAAAATTTTAGTTTTAGAAATATTAAGTTTATAGTTGTTACCAATTGAGGACACTATGCAGTCATTGTTTGCATATGCATGTTTTATTTACTTTTCATAACGATTGCCTTTCGAAAAAGTTTGTCTTTTGATATTAGGGCATCTTAGTTACCAGACATAGACCACTCTAATCTTCATCGAAACATTAAAATTAATTGCCGACAAATGCAGCATAAGATGAGAATATTGTTTAAAGAGTAACTTAATTCGAACGTTTGCCATGATATTTCATCACACGCATAGATAGGTTGTTAAAAAAAATACGAGTGCTGCTTACCCGATGTGTATAAGATAATAGGTACGTAATAAATGAAGTAAAAAATGGGGACAAATATATGGCCAACTCAACTTCCCCTTTGCGTAATTGCCCTCCCCCCGCCACCCGAAAGCTTTGGGGTATTCTTATGGTTGATGTGCATACTGGGCCAAACCCATGAGACACAAAATTTCTTGACATAAAATACCATTGATTTCTATTTATGGGTCTTGTGAAGCACTACCGTCGCCACTGTTGATATCCTACAGTAACGCATTGTGGTCCCATTTGAACACATTTGCGCCAACCAAGACGTATTGTAAGTGTGCGATCATGTCTGCAGGGCTATGTAGCATGTCCCACACTGGGCAGAGAACCTGGAATACACACCCTGTCCGCCGTAGGAATGCCCCCTAGCTTTGGGGACGATTACGTAGAGTGGAAAATGAATCTGTCATATGTTTGCTAATGCTTATTCTTCATACTTTGCGTACTACACATCCTGTTAGCAGTGTCCATACTTTTTTTAACCACCTTTATAAAACTTGTTAAAATATTTAAAATTGTAGATCTTACAAAATTTGGTTATTTATTATAGGAAATAATTTCATATTTGATTAAGTGTAAACGTTTTATATTTTTAGGGGATTTCATTAAGAAATTATATAATTGAAGAACTTATGCGTACTAATTAAAATAAATTTTTTTAATATTTGTGGTATTTAAAGTTATGCAGTTGTGATTTACAGTTTCAGCATTACAGTCAGTAGTGAAGTCTCTCTAACGCAAGTACGTTTGCGCTCGAGATAAATGAAAATAGGATACGATTTTCCTTGAAGAAAAATCCAAGACAGCACTGTTTTCGCCTCGTTTGTATTCAAAAGAGCAATAATTAAGGAAAGGTGACATTTTTCTTTAATTATCATGCTACTAATAATGTTTCTGTGTTTCTCGTCGACTTCAAGATGTAGTGTTTTGGTATACTTCCCGAGATACTGTTTAATATTTAGGCGTGTCCGAAATACATAAAAACTAAGCTTAAAAAATCTTAAATCTTCCCATAAATTTGAGTTTCATACATGCTTTTAAAGGAATTTTCGTTCAATAACTCTACCAAAATTTTGAAAAATGTTTCTTACGATTATTAATATGCGATATATATGTTATACTTAAAAGATGATTTTAGATTATTGCCAGTGCGTTAAGTCAGACATCAAAATAATATTTCATAATGCACTTGTGGTACTACAAAAATAGAAAATTTGCTTCGATGCCATTATTTCCATTCAATTTATTGGTAGGTAATCATCAACACTTCCTCGCTTTTATGCTGGAAGGCTCCCCAAAGGCAACTTAAAGTTTAAGGAAACCCCAATCTTGTATATATCTACAAACCACACATACGTTCATGCGTTTCTCAGAATACTAAACCGAATAATTTTTAGCAACTTTGCCCAACGCGATCACTTACAAACTAATGGAATGAGATAAAGTAGTCGTAGGGGTATTGATATTCCTGATCGAGAAACACAGAGCATCACTATTCTTCTCGCACTAACTTCTGTTTCTCATTATTAACCTGCCTTCTCAGTAAGGTTATAAGTACGACCAACAGACGTTCGTTAATATATTGTGGTACTCTCTGTCTCATGGAAATTTGCAAGATTTTTCAGTTCGACGAAAGAAGCGCCAAATGTTTACTTTTCATTTATGTATACTTTTGTCATCAGCTGGTGCATCAAGTGGAGGCTGTATTTTTTATCAACATGCTGTCATCTAATCCACTTGCCGTAGAATTGTTACGCTAAACAAATTTTAAGGTATTGATAGAGTGACATCTGTCTAAAAAATTCGTGGGTAATGAAAGTAAAAACATAAAATCTTGCAAAAAATTAAATATTTGCTCACTCTTTTTTAACTTATACGAGACAGCGAATTTGGGTTAACATTTGCGAGATAGTCATTTTGTAGATTTTATCACACTCTGGACGTTAGAGCTAATGTGTTAAGACTAGAAACAAACACAATTCGAGAACTTGCTTGACAACGAACTTTCGTTCGCCAACAACTAACGAAAGACTTTTGCAAGCAGTAATTCAGCTATTACTGATACTAAAAAGTTCGAGTTAGAAATATGTGGCGTGGAATAAAGTAAGAATTACTTGAAAACTACCCAAGAGCCTCCCAATTTCTTCGTTTTATTAATGGAGTATAGGAACAACACGAAAACAACAAGGAAATGGGTGTGCGAGAGAACAACATGGCGTGTAATGAACATAGACGTAACGATTACCAGCCCAAGAGAAATTACTAGTAATCAAAATCGCTGTACATGGAAATACATGTTACTTTAAAAATTATACAGAGCTCGCGGAAAAATAAAACCATTGGTATATGTTGGTAAATTTGTTATTTTACACAAGAAAGCTATTTTTTTTCTGGCTGGTAGTGCTACGGGAGACAGCTGACAGACGGCGCACCATGCCATGGCAGGGCGTATTGTGAGCCAAACGTGTTACTTAACATGTAGAAGAAAGTTTATGTGCCTCTTGAGTAGAGAAATAAACTTTTTAAAAGTTGAAATGTATTGTATTACTGTCTTGAGACTACATGAGTTTGAAATATATTTCGTCAAATTATTTGAAAAAGTAATTCAAAATTACCCTGGGATATTTCTGTAGGCTTCTGGAATAAATATCAAGTATGTATGGAAGGCATGGATGGATAGTGGGGATATGGCGTGAAAATAACTCACAAAGTTTGAAGTTTTGTTTAATTTGAATACAGATCGTTTTAATGTGCTTTTCATTTTGAACACCTATACATTACTACTTTAGCACGAAGTTTAGTTTGTAACACTTACAACTGCTGTTTTGTGACCATGTTAAATAAAATGTATGAATCAATCTAGGAACTCTTCCTTACCCGTATGTTTTCTGCTTGTCTGATATGTATCGGCAGTGCACTCAGAATAGCACCGTTATATTAATTTTTGTTCGTTCGTGCATCAGCTGATACAGGATTTTGTAAATGGCACGTTGTTTGTTTCGCATACATCAAATTACCACTCGCTGAATGTCATGAGCTTGCCAAGTTATATGAGTCAGAGAGTAGAAACTGACTGCTATAATTTATTTATTCAGACTTTCAGATTACACAAATGCTGTAGAAACTTGTACAAGGTCAGCACGGTGGTGGCGTCGAGAATAAAAGAGAAGACTAGGAGATAGAAACGTGAGTTCTCCACGAAACAGGTAATACGATTACCGCGTTTAGGTATTCATGCACTTTTATCATGTAGGTAAAGCTGCTGCTACCGCCGCCAGCAAGGTTCAGCATAATGCGAGCAAACATTCATCACGCTCGGGGAATATCAGAGACCAGGAAAGATGCGGTACAGTTGTGACGCATGCTTCCAGTGTCTAGCGAGTGTTTTTCTGCCGGAATTAATTGCTGAAGTGCATGTGTTTTATGACTGCCAGTTTCGCGATGCTTTCGAAATGCCACTTGTGTGCCAGAAATAATTCCATAACAGGACTCCATTGCGGAAAGTGGCCATTGGATAAGAAAAGTTGTCATCATCACCATCAGCAGCTGCATCATCATCATAAATGTTGAGCTGACGCAAAACTCTTCTTCCACTTCCACACATTATTCAGTAATATATTTATTTATCCCGAAGTTCACTGAACTACTATTATTTGGACATATGTAAGCATGAATTTGTATCCGATTTAGTTCCTTTCTTTGTGTATATCAAAAAATGCCTTTCCATGTGGTTATTATATTCGTTTGATTTTATTGCTGCTTGAACATTATTTCCTCTCTTTAATGCAATGATAGTCCAATAAGCGTAACAAACTGTAAGTAGGAGTATCGCTTTTGTTGTCTGTTTTTTTGTGTACCCAGGATTATTACCCAAATATTCGCCCTTTGTTTTACAAAATGTGTTTATTTCTGTGATTTCTGTATGGATCATTATTTGTTTTATCGCTTTGAACGATTACAGTTTGATAGGAATGATTTCGGTGTGATTTTGATTTGATGAAATAATACTACGTCAAATGAAGTAAACGGTACACATTCTATCGTTTTCTGAGACTGTGACCAACTCGTTATTAGGTCAGAGAATACCCAAATTAACTAACCGATATGTTACTAAAGTTCAAGAAAATTTATAAATTGTTAAAGAATTTCTTAACTTTGCAGTGTCGAAATCAGAATTTATCTACACGCCAAACTCTAATAAAAATATGTTGCAAGTAATAAATATATACATGTATATAATTAAAATGTCACGGTTATCATACTCGTAGTGTTGTTTTTGATACGTACATGCAAATAGGAAGGAAGTATAAACTATGCAAAACTTTTCGATACAGTGGTAGTTAAATACATATATTTGCAAAAAAAACAAAGGCACTGCAGTCTTGTACTTGGTCATGTTCAAATTATTTACAATGCTTAAATAAAACTATTTAGATTGCGATTGGTTTTTACTGTGACTATTTTTCAAGGTCATGCACTTAGCCCAAAAAAGCGAGTGGTGTACACCTAATATAACAGTGTCGCGCGCGTTAAAAATATTTCCCCATAGTAAATAGGATTGTAGATAAAAGCACAAACCCTACAAATTATATTGTAAACAACAACGCGAATGTCTATTTCAATATTTCGCTGAATGTTGAAATCCGAGAAAGAGGAATGCATGTACATAAACAAAAGCAAAAATTTAATTATTAGTTTCCCTAATTACAGTTTCCTTCTTTATGGCTCAATGTAGCAGAAGTTAAATACTACAAGACAATGATAATTTAAAACGGAAAACCCAATTGTGTCTCTGTTTAATGTCGTAGACTGCCTATTAATTCTACTAACCCATCGCAAGATAAGGCACTGGTTGTTTTAGAAGAATAACTAGTATTTAAAAATTAATTCGGGGAACATTTTGCCTCATAAGAAATGGAAAGTCAAAGAATAATTGACATGCTTCAATATTAGAGCAATTAAATAACTATTTTCCAAGTAAGTAAGGGGTTTTAATTGTTAAAATATCATTTTATTCGAAAGACTAAAGTTATGACTTTAACAATATTTTTTGCGCGTTGAAATTATANGGGGAACATTTTGCCTCATAAGAAATGGAAAGTCAAAGAATAATTGACATGCTTCAATATTAGAGCAATTAAATAACAATTTTCCAAGTAAGTAAGGGGTTTTAATTGTTAAAATATCATTTTATTCGAAAGACTAAAGTTATGACTTTAACAATATTTTTTGCGCGTTGAAATTATTATTTTTTTGATTAAGGGAATGTACCACTTCGATTTTTTTCTAAATATTTGTAAATTTTGTAAATATTTTGTTTTAACGATTTTTGCTACTTATCAGTCAGGAAAAATGTACAAGTGTTTTATCAATTATCTTGAATGTATGAAGCCTTAAATTTTAACAAGCAGAGAAAGTGTTTGGAATTAATACACTATCCCGAACCATGTCATTCCAAAGGAGAATATATAGGTTATTAGTGAAAAGTAATATTTACTTTTTTAACCAGTTCAGTGGCTGTTATATCTCTTAGCTAGCATTGTTCACGCCATGTATCTTTTTTAATGACTTCAAATTACCGTAACGTCTAATAAAACCTTTAAAGTCGTTCAGAATTTGTATCTCATTTAAAATTGAAATGGTTAGGGGATGAAGGTGTTATGTTACAAAAGTGATTTTTGTGGTAGAGTGGGTTAGAAATAAATATAATTGCAATTTTTACAAAATCGCAATAAAAAGGTTTGATATTTTACGTTGTTCCTTTATATGCATTTACTTTCTTATAATAATTCTTTTCAGAGGAAAATATGTATTAAAAAAACCCTCCTTCCTCCTTAGTTTTCCGTACACAGCTCCTTTATCCACGAAGAAGACCACCACCATTTTACGCCCCAAAATTACTTTGGTGTAATGTGTGGAATAAAAACGTGGACATTAATCCATATTTCTCTTTAGTTTGGTAAGTAGAAAATTGCCAACAATGAAAAATATGTATACACTCAGAGAAGAATATAGAAAATGAACAGGTACTTAATTTGAAGCACAGGATGCCTTCGTAAAATATTTATTTTCATACAACGTGCTGGACTATTTCTGCTGTGCTCTCAAGACGAATTCATAATACAACTGATGCTCTTCAGGGACAAAATTTACGCTGAAAACTTCTTATTTCGGCTTCGCATAATCTTCAGAGCTCGGAATCTAGGACGAAAAAGTGTAGTTCTAGAACCCATGCGTCGCCCTCAGCATTACACGAGAATATGTCAACGACACATATTGCTTTTAGTCGACAAGAAGACGTGGCGAACGATACAATTATAAATACAAAGTCCTAGTTTTTATGTTGTGTCAAGGTAAGATTGAGAGTGCTCATTAAACTAGATTTTCTATGACACATTCATAGGTTACTGGCATTTGTAAACGGCGTTTTACCTTCTGACTGCTTGGGGTGTAATCGGTACACCCTACTGCTGCGTTTCTGCTGGCGAAGAACAGTCCGAATCGCAACAAATAAACAATGTGACCCAAACTCAGTATAATACCCTTTGGCTAATGGATAATATTTGGGCAGTGCGGGATTTAGGCCTAGGCAACCAAAGCAGGGCTGCAGCTTCTACAGGGGCGGAGCTAACTGGGTGGTTTTTACAAAAATAAGTTGCCTCGCAAGCACACTTTAACTCCATTGTCAACTACAAAATAAAGGGGGGAAGAGCATTAAGAACTATTACCAAGATAGAATGAATGCTGTTTCCATTCTTCACCCCGAAGATGACATGTTTCGTAATGAATATACTATATAATAGATTCACGGTTTATTCACACTTTTTTAATCAAACCTTTGAAAAATCACCCAACATATGACTTTTTTAGTATTTTACTAAGTATGTCGTGCGTTTTATACTTTGGTTAACATAAAAGTATATTGTTCTTGTTTAAATTGAAATTTTACATATATACTTGATATATCTTATAATATTTCATTTATAGTTAATATTAATGAAAGCAGGGAGAAAATGGGTGTGTTGGTAACGCATAGTAAGAAATGGTTCTTATGCAAAATATTATTACACTGAGTGCGCACGAATGCGGTGCGCTCTCCTTTTGGTGTAATTTTTAGATCCGGTTAATCTTTGTTTGCGTGAGGCGGAGCAATATCCTGGATGTTTTACATTAGCAGGGCTTCAGAAAAGTGTAAAGTAACAGTTAATGTATTATATGACCATGTTAACAACGAGTTCATAGTAAAGAATGTGCGAACTAAAATACTGTAAAGAAAGGTTACATGTATCAATATGATACAAAAGTTTTGATTTTATTTCAGTGAAACGTTAATTATATTACACTTATTTCACATAATTTTTTATTACGGAAAAGAGACTGGGCATTAGGAGAGGGGGAGAGTGGTAAACACATTACCTTGGGCAACAGTATGTCCATGGTCCTTGCATGATTACTTCCAACATTCCTGAAGCTCTGCTAACGTTCGACTTTCAGGTTATCCCTCCACCTTACGCAAACAAAGCATATCTAAGTATGGAATTACACTAAAGGGACAACGCATCGCATTTGTGCGCACTCACTTTAACAATATTTCGCATGGAATCTGTTTCTTAAGACATTACAAACTCAATTATTTTCTCTCTGATTTCATTCATATTAATTATAAATGAAATATTATAATTTATAGCTAAATAACAAGTTAACCTTTAATTTAACCAATAATGAGACACATACATCCAATCACGTCTGGGGAGATATTCATAAGTTTTGATTAAATCATGTGAAGATACCGCAAATAGATGAAAAATGAGGCACTGTATTTAGGTGATCCTGGAAGAGGGTTTGTGCTCAACTGGGCGAAGACACTGTAGTCAGAGGAGCCTCGCGTCTACTAGTCGCATAGTCGCATTGTTGCGCGTCAGCTGAGCGTCTAGCCAGCACGCCCCAAGGGCGCGAGAGCTCTCTCTCTCTCTCTCTCTTGCCGACCAGGTGAAGGGGAAAAGCTAAGGGCTTGTGAGGGGAAGTGGAAACGGCCCTCGGGGCTGACCAGCGACTGTAACCTCCTCGCGCTTTACTTGCTCGCTTTGTGCCGTTTCCCACCCCTACCCCCTCCCCCAACCCGTTATTACCTTCAGATGAAGACTTCTGTAACTCTTCCAACCCCTCTCGGCAACCTCCATGAAGCCCCTGCCTCTCACGTCTCCCCTGTCCCTTCCACCTAGGCTGGTTTAAAACAACTTTATGAATTGCAAATACATTTTTTTATAATTCACGGCATTGTCCGGGCCGGGTGCAACATCCGCTCATATCTCCGCTGTCACGTAATTAGAACACACAGCACCTGTGTCGGAACACGGAAAATAATCAATATATTGTCATAAATTATAATTCTGGTTTCCTAGTTGCCTTTGAAAATATTTAATTCATGCTTAACTATTCTCAAAATTAATTTTTTATATGATAAACTTACATAAGTTGTCATTCGAAAAGATCTTCCTTAAATTGGCTCTTAATTTCGTAAACTTGACTGGTGACCTTTTATATTGTTTATCACTAGAATTTAATTAAGCAGTATAAAGAAAAATCCATATTTTTCGGAATTTTTGTAAAAAAATGGACTTTTTTTTTCTTTTCATAAATCTACGTACACGATTTATCTAGTTTCCCATGGTTAAAAGTTATTTCTCGTGCACGTATATTTTATTCTCTTTTCCAAACTTACCATTATTGCGATATAATTTTATACTGCTAGACATGCACTTTTTTTCTGTATGAAGCGACGATTGAAGATAAAAGTGGGTGCTCTTAAAAATATTATCTTTGATTTTTGTCAACCTGTATTGATTGACAGGATTTAATATTAAATCAATAAATATATGCACAAATGGGGAAATTCAACGAAATAAATAAACACAGTAGTCATTCGAATACTGGTGATACATTTTAAAATATATTTTATTATTAGGGTGCCAATTTTATGGCATTGCAGACATTTTTGTGACATTTTCTTTAGTACATATGCTATCGTAGTTTTTATTCAATCCTGGAGTTATTAATTAATGAACGGTTATGAGTCTCGTGGATGGTTGAGTTCGGATTACAGACTGCTCGCAAATTTATCGTACTTTTCTGGGTGCCAGACGGAAAATAAGGCTTTTTGGATACTGCTATTTCTGATTCAACTAGAGCACTTATAATCTAAAAATAAGGCTGATCTAAGAAAACCGTTCATTTCTGCAACTTCGAAAATATCTGTGTCGTGTCAGATAGCACGGGCACCGAAAGACTTTGGTTAATTTTTGCGTTCACTACAGAAGACCAAATTAGTAGTGAAATGTAATGGTTGGCACAGAGTAGAGAGGTTGTACTATTTTTCAACTAACTTTCATGCTAATGGTTTTACTTACATTTTGATAACATTCGTCAATATGTTAACCTAGGTGCCTATGCTTGCACAACAGTGTTTAAGATACCAATTTAGAATGCCTCGCTTGTACAATTTGTAACTAAAAACCTTAAGAACACTTTTTTTGGAATATAAATTTTATGGTGAAATAAGAAAGGTCTGGTATACATTGGGCTATAATCCAGAAAGTATAGAAAGTTAATATAAATATTGAAAATTGTGCTACCAAAAAGACATAGAAATAATAGCGTAAAAAATGTTTACGTATTATGACTGAAAGTTGTATTGTATAGGTCTCATGTGGTCCTCTGTCAGATACCTTACCAGCACAGCATCCTTAACTTCCAAGCGTGAGCTTTTTGAGAATCATGTTCACGTAAATGTCCACCGATTGGTGCGCTGAACTTCTGAACTACAATTACTCTGCATATGACTGAACTTAACGTACTAATTGTGAGCATCACTACTGGTGTTTATCAACTTTTATTTCCACTTAAATGATGTAATTTCCTGTAAAAATGTGATCAGGAGTGCCGCGATAATCAATCAAGGTACAATCAAATGGGCTACAAATAAGGATTTTTTCCCTAACATTAAAGTACTTTGAAATTCACTACAAGAAAAAAAACGTCAAATGAAATATTCCTGGCATCACTTAATATGCATGGTCATAACAAACAAGAGGAACTAAATTATGATACAATTTCAGACGTTACACACAATTATATGATTCCCATCCCTCAATTGCTGCTATTTTGATCGTTATACAGATTTGTGGTAGGATTTTCTGCCATAAACACGTTGTCTTATCTTCGGAACTGAACAAAATATGACAAAAATTGGTATAAGTTATTCAAAGGAGAATTACCCATGTCCAAATATATTAGATCACATTCTTAAACAGTTCCACATCGCAGGCTAAATAGATCTGGCAATTTTCGTTTTTGCGAATTAATTCATAAACGTTTGTGTTATAGTTTTACTACATCCGCAAGTTGGCTCTCAGTATGTTCACATTATTCATGTTTAAGCAGGTCTCTTTCTTTAATACAGTCCAATGAGCGCATTTTGATTCTACCGTCATTTTAGTCAATTGAGACGTCAGTGTCAGCCAGCACTTGAATAAAATTAAAAGACTTTAAAAAGTGTGAAACGTTGTTTCAAAGAGAGAGAGTAGTTACAATTATGATGTGTTAATATTTTGAGAATAAAACATTGAAAATAATGAGAAAGGCGCGTTACAGACTGTGTAAGATATTACAGTCATTAACAGTTAAATTAGATATACTTGCCTAGAAACGCGCGGCACCCCCTTCCGGCCCGCCGGCTCTAAATAGTATGGCTACCCACAGGTTTTTGCGGCCCAACATTTAATTGGTGAGTGATCTGTTCCACTGTCTATCCACTATTACCAACCGAGCTTGCAGACAGCAGCCATTTTCATCGATACGTTGTACGCCACGGCAGTTGTACCTGGCGGCGGGGATTTTACCCGAATCCATGAACTCACGATATATTCTTACACGGTTGCCCGTGGAAATACCAGTGCCAGCACCACGTCGGATATGGAGTGTCCCGTTATGCCTGGTCGCAATGAACTGACCACGATAAAACGCGCTGAGAATTGTTCCGAACCCCATTCGGCGCTCAACTGTTACTCACGTGGTTAGTATAAGGTCTGAAGACGTCCCAATCATGCGTGGCTGGGCACTATTCTATTCGACGGGGCGACTTAAGTGCAATTTTGCCAACACGGTAGGTGTACCTTACCCAACTGCTTATGAATGTATTCGTGATGGAAAAATTCGTATATAAAATGAAAGAACTTATGTCTCGGTATATAGCTCATCCCGGTTTCGATACGTTATCAAACACGAGAGGCATTATATTAAGTTTTAAAGAAAGTAAATTAACTATTAATCATCTATATAAGAGTTTGCGGTGGGAACTTCGTACGTATTTTTTCCCCACATCTAGCCGACATGCAAAATCTTATCACAGCATCCTAGTGCCAGAATTTTCTTATCCTTGCCTCGTGCCGCACTACATAAAATTCTTGGGATACAAAAATAAGAAAAATTGCCTTCCTCAAATATTATTTTGCTCCCTTCCCACTCCAACGCTGGCGTGTACATCCTATTTCGTTAATGCCCTTGCGGTGGAAAATAGATTTTGCGCAAACAAGATTCGTGCTCTTCCCTGCTTTGTGTCATGCGTAACATAAAAAAAAGTGCGCTGCTTGTTTATTTGTTTGTTTTGGTTTCTCTCAGTTTTGTTTCCAGTGGTTTTTGTGCAAAAGTATGCATGTAGTTAACCCGGAGCAAGTTTGATGTACTTCAGTTGAATACGTGAAACCAGATTCAGTGGTTCCATATTATTTTAATATGCTGCTCATGATTGACGTTTAATTGCATTACTATGAGTATATATGCCAACTAATACGAATAAAGGTTAAAATAAAGAATTAGTTGCTGAAATGAGTGAGCTCTAAGTGCTAAATTCGACGCACTTTTGAAAGGTTCGGAATCAAACATAATTTTTTGGGAATAATTTAACTTTTCGTACTTTGAAAAATAGCACGTGCCATTATGTTGACAATTTGGTTTAGCTTACATCAGAACAAATATTTCAGGCAGCATTTCAAACTCTTATACAAAAATCGCCCTTTGTTATGTAATGTAGGAAATGGGTTCATCAATATCATGAAGTTACTGATATAACTAATGAGCCCACTTTCCTAAACAAGAGACAAGTATATTTTCTAATATAGTCTTAAAAGCTGAGTTGGTAGGAAGGAATTGACTTATTTTTGAAAGAAATAACTTTCGAAATAAAACCTGAAACGAATGCAACCGTTGAGTGACAATTACAAGTACGTACATGCCTTACCCGGGATTTGAACTGGGAAAACCTCGTATTAAAAGATAGCGTGATATTCACTTAATTGCGGAGGGTCGGGTTCGGAGCATTAGCTTCGGATTTAATAAGTATGATGTTTCGTGTGATAGTACGAACCTTAAATATTAGAAGGCGTTTATTTCAAAATTTTGAAAATAATTTTTACAACCCCATAAAACATGTAAGTTTACATGGCCTACCGTAGGGCTATTTGTGAGAATAATTTGATGAAAACCGGTTGTTTTGTCCCTGAGATATGACATAAAAAACTTTAGTTACTTATTTGATGCTGTCGTACGAAATGTCCAGAAAGAAATGCTTTATATACGATGCTTCTAATGTGTACTATGTACTAACTAATTTTGGTTGAATTCTGTTAAAATTTTTAATATATGTCAACTTACTGAAATGATTTATGAAGCTGCTATATTTACATCGTTGTCCGACCAATTTAAATCACTAAAGTATACGTGACCATCTGCAGCATTTATGGTAGGCACGATTTGGTACATTTATTTTAAATGTTCCAGTGCAACATTTTGTGGGAGTCGGTAGATTGGTTCTCGAGATATATCATAAAACTTCCATAATTTCCATGTGGCGATCTTCATAGCTGGAGGACAAAACGCAATAAAGTAGCACATTCGATGATTGCATACAACCAATATACAAAGTTTAATTATCATATATCTCATAGTTTTGCAGATATCGCGTCCATAACTAAAATTAATTTATAGCCGCAATTATAAATAAGTGTATCCTTTAAAAACCTATCTGTTATTATTATGGCCTACCACAGTAAAACTTCTTCGTCGAATTTTGTAAGAATGGTTCGATTGTTTGCCGAGGTAGGAGATAAAATCATTAGTTTTTATTGGTAGTGCTATCTTACAAAATGGCAGAGAAATGAGGCTCTGCATTGACAAATCTGATGGTTGTAATAGGTTCGACCAGTATACAAAGATAAGTGGGAATTTGTTTCATTAATAAAATATACTGAGCTGAAATATTTATATAGCCGTCATTTTTAAACTAAGTGACTGACCTACAAAAAAAATTAGTTTACACCACCTCCTGCAGTACTATTAGTTTGCCAAATATGGAATAAATCTGTCAATTGTTTCCCAAGATAGGGCAAAAAAAACTTGATTTACTCGCACCGTACTATCTTACAAAATGGCGTACGAAAGATGCTCAATGTACATACAGTTTATGACTAATATTTACTGTGAGCATACAAAGTTTAGTTGACATTGATTACATGGTTTCGATGATATAGCATTCTAAACTAAAAATTGCTACATGGCCGCCATTTTTAAAATAAGTGAATGGCATGCTCAAAACAAACCACGGGTCATCATCTGCCTCAGTACTACTGGTTTGCTAAATTTGATAGGAATCGGTTAGTTATTTACCGAGTTATATTATAACAACTTAATTTATTCGTATGGCGCTATCTTCCAAACTGGCCCACAAAATTGGTTATTTGTTGGTAAACATGATGCTTGTAACAGATTCTTTCAGTATACAAAATGTGGTCTTATTATGTTAAATGGCATGGTAGATATACTAAATAAAAATAAAACATTTTTATGTCCGCCAATTACAAAATAAGTAACCTATGAAATTCAATCACTTACCTTTACATGGCCTACCATAGTATTACGTAAGTGCCAAATTGGGTGAGAATTAATTAAATTGTTTCCGTGATTTAATGTAAATTAATCATTGTTTAAATTGCTGCTATTTTTCAAATTGGCGGACAAACAACAATATAATTTTCAAAATGTATATATACACAATGGTATGCCAGCATACCAAATTTGGTTAAAATGGTTTTAATGGTTTCCGAGATAGGACTAATCACCCTAAAAAATTATATATTTGCCGCCATTTTGAAAGTAAGTGTCCGAAGTTGTCGAAAACTATTAAAGTCAGGTGTCCTTACTTAGTACTATATGTGTACCGAGTTAGGTAAAATGCGGTTCTCGCGTCCCAAATTTAAATTGGAGGGGGACACACGCACAGACACACACATGCATACACACGCACAAGCAGGAAAGTGATCTCATATGCCTTTCTTTCCTTCGGGAAGTAGACTAAAAATAATATAATTAATTTCGTAGAAATGTGATAAATTATAATTTCTGCATTTGCAGCGTACCTTCTGTTCAAGAATATCGGCTTTGCTACTATGAAAAAAAAAAAGTAACAAATGTATTAATGTGGGTGATTTTGCATTGAAATGCAATAAATTTATACTTAACGACGTTGTCAGAAAACCTTGCGACCACGAGTATTAAATAACTGCATTTTATTTATTTATTTTAACCTTCTCAGAGGGACATTTCTGAACAGACGTTATTGCCCCATTAAAGTGTTGCCTTATTTTTTGTAAGCCCTCGTCGCAGTCGCATAATTTATATCGATAGTCACTCTGCGGCGCTGGGTAATATGTATAATTAATGTAAGGGGAGATGAATGCAGCAGTTAATTAAAGTATAGTTTATTAGGCCCCGGGAGCGTGCGGAGGGGGAGGTGTAAATGTGCTCGGGGTGAGATCAGGGCCGCTTCGCTAACGACTGGGTCGCGAAGTTGGAGTGCTTTTTTTTTCCTGCGGGAAAAAAAAGAATGCATTCCGTGCTCATAATTTACTCGAAGCCATATCAACAACCGTGTGGGGCAACGCATGAGAACTCTTCTAACAAAGTTTTTATCGGAAGGACTTTTCAGTCTGGCTTCGAAACCATACTTACTTCGTAAGGAATGAGCAAATTGATTTGCCAAAGAATGATGTATTTTGTATTTGCATGTTATTACGACTGAATACACTGAACAATCATGGTCACAGAAATGTAGACACATATTTCTCTAATTAGGGCCTAAAAATTAAAACTGACTTATTTTAACACCAGGTAATCACATTAATTTTATCATATGTATTCTTGTTTAACAGCGGCCAGTTAACATGTCTTGTTAAATAATTTCGGAAAGAGTACATGTATGGACTTTATTGGGCGCGGGTGATCTGTTTTTAGAATATAAAGAGGCGCTGAAGTCAACGAAAACGTGTTTCGTAATTAATGTTTCAATCAGAGAAATTTTTCACACTTATTTCTGTTACGTTCATAATCAAAGATAGAACGGTTTCTTTGAAGCTGACATTTGTGGGCAGTAAGTTTTTCACCGCAAGACGACTACGGAACAAGGAAATTGTTTTCTCTTCCTAAACATTATGTATGCCAAGACGTCCTATCTGTGAACTAACCGAACAAGGTTGGGACTCGCATTCGGGAGGACCTGGGTTCGAACTCCAGTCCGACCATCCTGACTTAAGTTTTCCACGGTTGGTCCAAAAATCAGTCCAGGTGATTGCTGTGATGTTTCTCCGTGTATGCTTATCTGAGCAACTTGCTCCGTCTCTAACAACCTCACTGTCGACTAGACGTTACGCAATATATACCTAACTAACAGTTAATTATTTTTTACGAAGTTGAATCCCATCACCAAGAAAATCGATACTGCAGCTTATCAACTTATCTTACCTCAAAACATTTTCCAGAATTTTCTGCTCATGTTTGGAGCTAAGGCCGAAAATGATTCTGGAGTACTATATAACACAATTCCTTAAATTTTCTTTATGTTCACTAGTCTAGTCAAAATCGTAAATTCATTCATGACTACTGAAGTGTAAGAACTCATTCTTCTCCAAAATTATGAAGAAGCATCATCATAATTGTATTTTAAAACAGAATCATAATTTCACTATAGTATAATATTTTAATGAAATATTATACGCTGTATGCGTAGTATGTCATCAAGATCGGTAAAGCGATAATGCTGCATACGCTTAAAAACGTGTTTGGTTGAATATCACTTCAATGGTTAATGTTATCAAAAATATTTTCTAAGATAATTCCTTGAAAATTTATCTTTGTTTGTTAAATCAACAGAAATATAGGTATCTCATGACATAAACAACTGGCTAATCGGAAACATCGATCGAATAAAGTAAAATTTCACAAATTTTTACCACGCTAAGGTGACAAAATATGAACTTGCCTCCATAATAAATAAGTCAGATATTGAATTTTTCGTCAATTTATTGCTGAAGGTAATCAGTTAATTTATAATTTATTAAAACATATTTTTGTAGTATATATTTTTTTAGGCTATTTATTACATATTTATCAAGTCATTAACAACGAATTAAGTTAAGAAACTCTGGTTATTATTTCTGATCAAAACATAATTTCATAAAAAGAATAACATGAAATAATTTTTTTATAAATATCGCTTACGAACAAATAAATATTTTTTTAAATTTGCAATAATCGATTAAATCTCTCTATGAACATATATAACGATATCTTATTTAAGTGCAACATTTATATCATTCACTATTTGTTTAAACAGTTGAGTATTATAGTCACGTGTAGTGTTTAACTCATCAAATAGTTTCATATTGAGAAAAAATAACACTTTTTCTAAAGAAAAAAAGAGTTAACCTTTCTTTCACAAATTCGAGTAAGGGAGAAGTGTCGAATACTAACTTTATTTAAAGTTTTTAAGAAATATGTACATGTATTCATATATTATATATATGTGTGTGTGTATTACAAATATAATGTACATTATAAACCTATATGCATATTAAATATTTAGAAAATTTTGGAATCTCGTGTACAAATTCAGGTAACACAAATATGACCTAATATATTTTTTTATAAAATGCAAGTTCGAACGCATAACGAATCATGGATTTCAGGACTGACTGAATATAATCAATAAACATCATAATTTTTATCTTCCTGAAGAAATGCTTTGTGATTTTTAAGTTTTAAACTGGAATACCCTACATACTACTAAATTACTACACGTGACGCATGCAGCCCCTTATGACCTACATACTGTACATTAACTAATATAATTTCATAATTCATTTCTTATGGCTGTTGGAAAAGCAAGCCCTTTTTTCTGAATTTTTAGAACCTATAATTAGTTCGTGACATGTCATCGATAATTACTTGTAAAAAATACCGAATTATTTGAATAGGACATTCAACAACTTAAAATCTTGGCTCGTACAAATTTCAAAATGTTATTTTAACAAACATGTTAATTTCAAAAAGAAGTGCTTATTGAAATCACGGGAGAGGAATGATACAATTTGTTTGAAATCCGACAGTTAAAACATCTGCAGTTAACGATTCAATATCCAGCTATTTTGACTTTAAATAAGTTCTCAATATTTATAGTTGAAATTCACGCAAACGCATAACATATTTGCAAGAAATGTTCTTTATAATGTTCTGATAAAATAACGCGGTTAATGATATTTGTAAAGTAATTTTCTTCCACTGTCATACATTTTTAGACTATTATCTCATATCGCAATGAACAAGAAGTTACCGATATAACCAATGAGGTTACTTTTCTTTCCATGGAAACAAACAATTTTAGTCAAGTTCTTAAAACCTCAGATGGTAGGTAGGTCTTCGCGTATTGTTGGCAGACACATCATTAGAGAAGTTACTAGAAACATATGAGGTCTATTCGCGGTTTCCTCACACTTTTTGAATCAGTCCTTTGACAAATCCCATGTAACTAAAGACGTACTTGGTTGTTTCCTAAATATACCACGTTTGACAAGTGTCTTATACTTCTCTTAACACAAAATACCTTCCTTTTGGTTAAATTTAAATTTTACGTATGTTTTATCTATAAATGATAAAAATTAATGATTAATTTATGTGAATAAAACAAGGGGATATAGTTGTGTCAGTAATGCCTGGTAAGCAATAGTTCTAATGTAAAGTATTATTAAATTAAGTGCGTTAGAATGCGGTGTGTTTTCCCTTTGGTCTAATTAGCTAGAATTGTTAAAGCTTGGTTTAGATGAAGCGGGAGTATATCCAGGAAATAGAATTTTAGCAAGGCGTCAGAAAAGTTTGAATTAGGTGTTAATGGACTATACAACACTAGTGAGACAATTTAAAATACACACGCACCATACCAGGGACTCGAACAAAGAACTCTCTACCGTGAGCTGACAACCACCAACTGTATTGCGAAGGAAGGATAAGGAGCAACAACTAAGATTGCAATCAGTTTTTTGTTTAAGTAGACCGGGTTTACCGGCCATAAAATATATACATAGTCGTCATTTTGAAAGTAAGAATGTGAGTCTCTTAAAACTCTGGGATTACAATTTCCTGCTGTATATTTTTTTGTGTACAAAATATGGCAACAGTTAGAAGGTTTGTTTCCGAAATAGGGAATAAATGGTCAATTTTCACACCTGGAATTATTTTACAAGTATGAAGGACAATATTTCATATTTTTAATGGATACTGACAACATACAAAATTTGGTTGAATTTTGTGAATGTGTAAAGCTAAATGAAATTATTTACACTGTTTTCATTTTAAAAAAAGTGTGACCAAGTTATATTCCTTACTATGGTTATACGAGTATGCAAAATATAGTAGGAGTCGGTTTGGTCGAATCTGGTTTAAAGATATGGTAGACATAACTAATAAGGCTAAACACTTATATGAATTTGATTTTAAAAATAAGTGTCATCCTTTTAAATCGCACGTGTTTACATGGTCTCACATAGTTTTCCTTATATGCTATATTTGGTGTGAATTGGTTGAATAGTTTTCGGGATATAACTTACAAGATAAATTTTTGATGTAGTGCTTGCTATCTGCCATAATACCAAAATAACGGACTAATAAATATATCTATCTCTTAACTTAATTTTGACACGATGCACTCTGAACATAATAAATTTAGTTTATATCGGTTAAATGGTTACTAAGGTTACAAAGTGCCCTAAATAAAAAAAAACATATTTTGAAAATAAGTACTCAACGTGGTCAAAAACTATAGAAGTCGAACTTTCTTGTTAAGTACAATATGCGTACTCAGTTTGGTAAAATTCTGTTCACTGGTTCAATCGTTTTCAATGGCGGCAGGCACTAACCCACATACACATGGGAAGTGTTCCCATAGGCCAACATTTCCTTCAGAAAGTATGCTTCAAAAAATTTTAATGCTTGAATGTAAAACATTACTTTAGCCTCTTGAACGTCCATAAGGAAAAAATGTTATAAGCGCTGAACCGTACCTCATTTCCTCAGTTTTAAAATACATAGAAACAGGAAATGTCTAACGTAGTGCTCGAGTTTCTAGATTGAGATCGTGTGAGAACATTTGTCTGAAGAGCCAAATTTATTTTGTTGTCGAGTTATAACTTGCTGCAGACAGTTCTACAAAATGTGCTCTAAAAACATTTTGGTGTAATTTACTTCTTTAAATTATATAAAATCTTATCACCGAAAAATTGCCTGGATAGGGTTTTGGTATTTTTTCAGTTTTTTTTATTGTTTTGCAATGACTCTTCTCGTGCCTGAACTTCTGAAAAGTGCGCTTATAAGTTCTTTGCAGCGTTTGTCATAAACTGCACTAAAATTATGTTTTTCCATGTATCTTAATCAGCGTTTCTTTTTGACACCGCCGTTCGTGAATTTCAAAATAACTGATAATTTTATAAAGAAAGAGCAAGAAATTGTAAAATCAATAATATTTTCCTACTGGCTGAATTACATTTTGCCGGGCAACCTTATTAAAAAAAACAAGGGGGTGGGTCTTTCACTAGAATCAAGAGAATGTAGTGGAGTAACACGCAATATCCTAACGAGTTCTAGAGAGCCGTTTGGTAGGCCCTCTTATTTATGCAATCTGAATAAATATAAAATATTGTATCGTAATAATAATTAATTTAAATATTTTCCTGTACTACGTGTATATTTAACCTAAGGTATATAACCTTTATTGTATAATCTGAGCCAGCGGCATACATTTGATGGTATTTAGTGAAACATAGTATAAAATACAATGCTGTTGAACTTGTGCAGTATTTGTTAGTGTTTTACAAAGATAAATAAATGTAAAGTTCCTCTTGGCGACATGCGATGTGGTAAAAATGTCTTTGTAGTTGGGTGCATAAAATCATTGTCTCCATATTATATTCAGGCATTTAAGCAAGTAGAACACTATGATCGAAAGCGAATGCACAATATCCCAACAGGAAGTCAAAAGGAATTTCAGCGATGGTGTGATACGATTTAGACAATGTGCCTTTAATTGTAGTGCCTATCTGAGCAACATTGTTTTATTGTTCAGTAATTTTTAGATGCTTCGTGGCATTGCATTAAACTACAAACTTAACGTAAGCTATTTCGCACTAATCATGACATATTCTATTGCATCACTATGCTTTTAACACCAGGTTTTAGTGTGCTTAGCTGGGTTAGGAAACTCTCCCTCAACTACAGTAGGTGAGGGATAAACCATCTTTTCTGAGGGAGATAAAAATGTTGTTTTAAGTATACACACCCGTTTAAGAGAATTCTTTTTATGAAAAAGAAGGGAGAGGGGAATGATTCTAATTCTAGTTTATGGCCTGGCGACGCTTCGGATATTAATGGGAGACGAAAGCGCAAGGTTCGTTGGTTATAAAGTCTGAAAAGGGGGGAGGGGGGTGGTCGAGCATCCACTCTTTCCGCGCTCCCACCCCCCGCACCCAAAAAAACCCACCGCTACCCACAAACCCTCGTCACGGTCGTGTGTGTGCTTTGAAAAAAGGTACGAGGGCTCGCCTGGAATGGCGCTACCCCCATATACGCATGCGCTTAATCTGCTGCAAATCCTAAAAAATTACGTCCGACTTTCACAATGAGGCAGTTGTGCGTGTCTGGCCAGTGTGGGATTAACGATAGCTTTCCTGCCGTAAATAAAAATACAAGAAATAGGCGAAGAAAGAATAATATATGGTTCGGAAATTCGTAATTGGTGTAGTCGTGTGTAAGCCTCGAATACCCGGCCTTGTGAATAGGGAACCCACTGCAGATTAGTCTCTCACACTTACATATTATCACAACGACCCCTTCATAGTTAAGGTTATCGCATCTAGTTTTATTATACGTGGGTTTTTTTGTGTCTCGCGAAAAAGATAATCGCCATTAGTCACCTCTCTTGCGAGCTGTTACCGGAAAGGGAGGGTGCAAAATGGACGAGAATATGTGTACCTCACAGTCGGGAATGGAAGCCGGGTTATGCTAGTAAGGGATGAAGATTTTTTTTGCCCGCCACAGAGAAAATGAAAACGAATGTTGGCAGACATTCTGGCTCTTCCCCATGGCCAGGGCAATGGAAACATATTGGCGGACCTGTATTAAATCTACTTTATTAGCGAACCGTACAGTGCGTAGCGTATCTGCTCTCTGTCTCATATAACTCGGCAAGTTCATGACAGTCAGTGAGCGACTACTTGATGCAAACAACGTGCCATTTACCAAATCCCGTATCAGCTGATGCACGAACAAAAAATTATTAACATTACGTTGCCTATTATGAGTGCACTGCCGACACATATCTGACAAGCAGAAAATACGCTGATAAGAAAGAGTTCCTAGATTATTAATTCCTTTCGTTTTACATGGTCACAAAATAGCAGTTTTTAGTATTACAAACTAAACTTCGTGCCAAAGTGTAATGTATACGTGTTCAAAATTAAATGCACATAAAAAAATCTGTATTCAAATGATACACAACTTCTAACCTTGTGCGGTCTTTTCACGTCGTATCCCCACTATCCATCCATGCCTTCCATACAGGCTTTAAATTAATTAAAAAGCTTACAAAAATATCGCAGGGTAATTTTGAATTACTTTTTCAAATAATTTGACGAAATATATTTCAAACTCGTGTAGTTTCGTGCCAGTAATACGAGAAAAGTCAACTTTTTAAAAGATGGGATCAAGACTAAAGAGGCAGACTTTTGAGTAACGCGCTTGGCTCACAAGACGTTCTGCCATCGCACGGCATGCCGTCTGTCAGCTGTCTCCCGAAGCACTACCAGCCAAAAAAAATAATATTTCTTGTATAAAATAACAAATTTACCGACTTATACCAATAGTTTTGTTTTTCCGAGAGCTCTTTATAATTTTTAAAGCAACATGTATTTCCGTGTACAACGATTTTGATTACAAGTAATTTATATTGGGTCGGTAATCGTTACGTCTAAGTTAATTACACGCCATGTTGTTCTTTCGCAAACCAATTTCCTTGTTGTTTTCGTGTTTTTCCTATACTGTATTAATAAAACGAAGAAAGTGGGACGCGTTTGGGTAGTTTTCAAGTAATTCTAACTTTATTCCACGCCACATATTTCCAACTCGAACTGTTTAGTATCAGTAATAGCTGAATTACTGCTTGCAAAATTTGTGCGTGAGTTGTTGGCGAACGAAATTTCGTTGTCAAGCAAGTTCCCCAAATTGCGTTTATTTCCAGTCTTAACATATTAGCTGTAACGTCTAAAGTGTGATAAAATCTTAAATTACTATCTCACAAAAGTTAACCCAAACTCGCTGTCTCGTATAAATAAAAAAATTGTGAGCAAATATTTAATATTTGGCAAGGTTTTATATATTTTTTCCTCTTTTAACCTACGATTTTTTTTAGACATACTGTATGACACTCTATAACTACCTTAAAATTTGTTTAGTATTACAGTACAATGGCAAGCGGATTAGCTGACAGCGTGTGATAGAATATACAGCCTCCACTTGACGCACCAGCTGATGGCGAAAGATACATAAACGAGAAGTATACATTTGGCGCTACTTTCGTTGAAGTGTCAAAATCTTGCTAAGTTATATGAGACAGAGAGTAATAGGATGGGCACTATTCCGCTGTTTTCCAGCTCAAAGCGAGTGCATGGAGGAAAGTGTCCGACGTGCACTAGGGTTTCACCAGTGTCTCAGTGCAGTGGCACTGCAATTTTGATCTGCGTTACGCCTCGAATTAGGTTATCCTGTTTTTCAACAAATATGAAAATTAACTCGAACTATCACGAGTTAATTGAAATTTAAAATCATGGCTGTATTCTGATTTAGTGATAACGTTTTTATTTTCACTGCTGTAAACCGATTCAATTCATACCATATATTCGTATTTACATAAGTAAAAATATGTTTTTTTCAAAATAAATAGAAATGCCATTACAGTTAAATATAATCTAATGTAAACTACAAAACGAATGGGATTTTCCTTTGTTGTTTCCAAATTTTAAGTCCCTTAGTATCCATGAAAATTTTTGTGGTATTAGTTTTTTCTGTACGAGTGTATATATGCTTCCCTCGCTGTGCATTACTAAAAGATTGAGAACAAATGCAGATTCCAGTAAGTATAACATGTTATTTGCAAGCTCCTCGCACCATTACTGNTTACTAAAAGATTGAGAACAAATGCAGATTCCAGTAAGTATAACATGTTATTTGCAAGCTCCTCGCACCATTACTGGGAGACGTGTATTCCATCTCTATTTAATTGTACTGATTTATTCCGTTTTGTTAAATTATTGACACTCAAAAGAATGACAATATTTCACCTTTCGTAGAGTATAAAAATAGTTATAATACAGACTAGGTTCATGACAATACACTATTGATTAGGATTACAGAACTGTACATGATCTCTGTCCTTGAGAATACCGTATGGTGTAAAACCCCCACGTGCTGCAATCAAACCCCCTAAATGTTTTGGCATGGAATAAAAGAGGACCTGTATATGTTCCTGGGGAATCTCCCTCCACGCAGTTTTTATGCGAATCCCCAACGCATCAACAACGGTGGCTGGAGGTCCATTACAAACAATTCGTCGACCAACCATATTCCAGACATGTTCGATGGGTGACATGTCAGGCGAACATGCAGGCAAGGATAACAGTGGTACCTGTCGTTTATTAAAGAAGGCTTGCATATTCCTCGCCACATGTGGCTGGGCAATGTCTTGCTGAAATATGGCATGTGGATTCGCCTGAAGGAGGGACAGTACCTCAGGCTCTAAAACCTCCCTGATGTAGTGGTTGCTGTTCAGATAACCCTCAATACGAAGGAGTCGAGATCGCGTGTTGTATCCAATGGCGCTCCAACCCACACACTTGGTGATTGTCCGCTATTCCGCTCCACAATACAGGACGCCAGGTTGCAGTCACCACGGTAGCGTCTAATACGTATGCGGCCATCACTGTAGGACAGGTCGAAGCGGGACTCGTCAGAAAACACTACATTTTGCCACTCAGCCTGCCAATGACGGCGTTCACGTGCCCATTGCAGTCTGAGGCGTTTGTGGTTACTAGACAACGGAAGCCGACGCAAAGGTATGCATGCCACCAGTCCAGTCCGCAGCATACGGCGACGAACTGTCGACGTAGACAAGTCCACACCCGTTGCAAAGCTCCAGTGTCAAGCCAACACTGTGGACGGGTCAGTATGTTCCGTTACGGCCATGTGGACAATATGGCAGTCATCCTCTGCTCTGGTCACATTACATGGTCCAGTACCCGCTAGTCGCTGCGTATGACCACCTTCTATCCACTGGTGCCACACACGCATCACTGTCGTAGCAGCATGCCCTGTAAGAGCCAAAACGTCACGGTATAACAAACCCGTTTTCCGGAGACCGATCATTCTGCCCTTTTCGAACTCACTCACATGCCGATATGGCGCCCTTTGACGTCGACGATGCATGCTGGCACTTGTTTTCACTTCGTGTGATGGCTCTTCATTGACTGAGCTTGGCGTAACACGAACCTTTTGGTCACACAAGAGAGGGCACTGCCGGGCCTCCGTGTATGCCATCTCTCTACAATCGTAATTACTTATTTCCTGGCACACTGTTCTACACATCCTCTGAAATTGTATTCATTTGGGCCATTCTGTCTGGGTGTTTTTCATTTTTAACTTACAATTGTGTAGTTCGATGCCAAGTGTTCCTTTGTTTATATTTACTCACAATACTTGAAAAAAACCCATAATTTCTTTATTAAATTATTGTTAAATGTGATAAGTTTCTTTCAAAACGAAATAACTATGAAGTGGAATAATATAGTTGGTTCTTAATTCACTAAAGTAATAAAATGTAAAACATATTTTTTTTTCAATATATTTCCTTTACTTGTCTGCAGTACACAAAACATAGTCGACTAGGAAATATTAGTACATATAAGTGGAAAAAATTTAAGATTTTTGTAAAAAGTGACCAGTAATATTAAGACATTTGTTCCAGAGTACTGTTTTAAGAACTCGTCAAAATATCGGGTTATTTTAATCTCAGCAGTTCTTTGAACGTGGACTATATATTGAATATCGTAATTATTTCTTCTAAGAATATATTATCCCATTTTATCGTTGTATAATAAAATAAGTTGAAAAATTATATATTTTTACTTTTATTTTTTGTTAATATTGAATATTCATACAGTGGCGTTCTTTCAAACGATTACGTTGATTATTTCAAAGTGGCAATTAAATTGAATTTTTCGAATATAACATTACATTTCTATGCCAAACTTGAAAAAATTAAAATTGTACGAAGATTCGCAGTACTTATGTAAATTTTGTAACATGAAATCACGTTTTAAATGTATAAGAACTGCGGTATTTTCGTAAAACAAACGATCAAAGGTAAAAGGTAATTCTTTACAACGAACATCTTAAAACTATTTAGTGCATCTGTTTGCTGGCGTCGCTCGCAACGCGATCCAGGACTAGCTTCGCCCCACGAGGGCGAGAGAGCGTTGTTCTGCTGCGTCTGATTATCGCATGTTCTCGACTGCAGTGTTTAGCGGGAACATGCGCCGCCGTAAGCTATGCGCGCGGTGGCGTGCCGGGGAAGCAGCTTGCGCTGGCAGGTAATTGCGAGCCACTTATGTTGGCAACACTGGCATCCTGTGCGCTACTTTACTGCGCACCGCAGTGGCAGGGTGCGAGCTGTGGATGGCGCGAAGGGGAGGAAGCAGACGAAGCTGCTAATCATATGCCATTCATGCGAGTCGCATATATATGCATAGCGCTATCCATTTGAGACGCAAATCACTTCACGATTCTTAAATTAATTGATTTATTTACGAACCGATTGATAATGAAGAATGAAACATTTTTTCCCACGTGATTTTTACGTCTCCAAATTTCTGGAAATAACATGTTTGTAATTTTTTTAATGTGCCAAAATAGGCAACATTGTATTTTTAAAACTAACTCTAAGCAACAAAAAACTGAAATTGCCCAAAATGTTTTGGGACGGTTTCAATGTAGATAAATAATTTTTTTTTTAAACCTTATGTCTTTTAATTACAAAGACACCGAACATATTCATTCAACTAGTATTTGTTCGGTACTATTTTGGAGATAAAACAACATTATTTGTTTTTATGAAACTATATTTCTACATGGCAGTGTCTTTCGGGTTGCTGTTATAATACGTAACAATTTGTATGCGTTTTATTGGTTATATTCTTTTGCTAGTAAACAACCATCAAACTGTGGACTGCACTTCCCGAAGGGTTTATTAAAATTAATTTTTGTTATAGAATGTTAGCAAAAATATGTTATCTAATGGCGCAAGAAAATATGTAGCACCAAATATGATTGCCATGTACACATGTTTGTGCTAGCTGGAATAATAAGTGTCTAATGATAAAAAATAANTGTAGCACCAAATATGATTGCCATGTACACATGTTTGTGCTAGCTGGAATAATAAGTGTCTAATGATAAAAAATAAATTTTTTTTTTTTCAGAATACATCGCACACAGATATTTTTAACATAAAAAATCTCTTACGTTTATGTAAAAATTGTTTCTCATTTTAATCAATTAAAATTAATTTTGTAATTAACGCAAAATTATTTTTAAACATATGGTTTTTTTTTTCGAGGGGAACATTGATGACTTTATTTTGTAGTATATACATGAATATTCATTCTTTAGTCTCTTGTAGACCAACCTCNTGTAGCACCAAATATGATTGCCATGTACACATGTTTGTGCTAGCTGGAATAATAAGTGTCTAATGATAAAAAATAATTTTTTTTTTTTTCAGAATACATCGCACACAGATATTTTTAATATAAAAAATCTCTTACGTTTATGTAAAAATTGTTTCTCATTTTAATCAATTAAAATTAATTTTGTAATTAACGCAAAATTATTTTTAAACATATGGTTTTTTTTTTAGAGGGGAACATTGATGACTTTATTTTGTAGTATATACATGAATATTCATTCTTTAGTCTCTTGTAGACCAACCTCNAGAGGGGAACATTGATGACTTTATTTTGTAGTATATACATGAATATTCATTCTTTAGTCTCTTGTAGACCAACCTCAGCGAGGGAGTTCAGTAACTCGGTTGCGTTACGCTATGACTTGTTTTCATGAGTGGTTTTAACCACCAGTTTAATGTTGTGGTGAAAAGGTGTTAGATTTTCCACAATTGAAGTACATTTGGATTCTGCAATAGTGAAGCAGCGCATAATCAAAAGTAAAACCAATTTATTTGTTAAGATTAAAAAATTCAAATTTGATGAATTTTTTTTGAAGTTATACTTCTTTTGGCGCTTTGAGGGTAAATGTTTTGTGTGCAACGGAAGTTGCGCGCGCACAGTGTAACGAAATTCGACATTGAACGTGGTAGGGGTATAATCCAACGCGCATGCGCGCATAGATGCACGCGCACATTGTAACAACATTCGACAGTGAACGTGGTAGGGGTATGACCCAACGTGCATGCGAATATCGTCCAGCTATATACAAACGCAAGGTACACAACATAGCACGTGGTTATATTCAAAACCGACAGAAAATCAGTTCATGTAATAAGCAAATTGAAAAACATTTCATTTATATTAGTAATTCATTGTGAATATATATTATTAATTAATTTTACTTATATTATGAAGTAAAAAATTTGTTTGTGACAAAATTTGTATAATAAAATATTGAAAATGTTTTTAAGTATTTGAAGTTGATTTTTGTAAGTATTTATTTATGTTCTTTAATCAAACCGTTATTAATTGTATTTAATTTCTTTCTTCTGTCATTTTATCGTTTTCCTACTTAAAAAATTATTTGCATACCTAATAATATTTTCTTTTACTAACGCCAAAGAATAATAACATCTAACGTGCGTACATAAGTACACGCACCCATGTTTTATTAACCTATACTTACATATAAGATGGATACTACCGTACATAAGTATATACTAGCTGTTTCCTGGTACGCGCAAATTGCCCAGCTTCCTAACACGCAGTTGTGAGTATGCTCTGCTGTGTCGTGTGAAGATCTGTGACAGTGAACGTGTGCGCTCAGAATGTTATGATTACCATAAATTAGTTACGTCAGTTCTCACAGAGTTACCGTATATACACCACAGTTAAAGGGCTACAATAAATTTGCCTAGAATCGGTTTGCACCCAAAAGTCCCCGTTGGACATAATATCTCATTCGGGGAAGGGAGGCAAAGGTCGTTGCATTGGGCTGAATAATATTTACTGCCTATGTAACCTGTTTCATTACAAATAACTAAACACCTTACGACGTATCTTGTTAGTATTCGAATTCTGTCGGAAAGAGACATACTAAAGCAAGAAGGAGAGGTTCCGGGTTGATTCCCACCAGAGGCTGTGTCAAGTAAGCGTAGAATGAAGCTGGAATCTCAATGTAACAATACATCCTATTTTTAAAACAGCATATCTAAGTAACGAATGCGAAAGTTAATTTAAGAGAGAAGTTTAGGTAAAGTTGTTGAAGTGGTAGGATGCACACAAGACGGACACAACAAGATCCTAAAAATGCTCTTATAAAGGTTTTTTTCCCCTTCAAGGACAGGGATTGAACTAGATCTCTAATAAGTGCATTGCAGACTTCTGTATAACCAAACTCTCCCTGAGAATACGGACTTTCGAGCTTGTTTAAGACAACATTAAAATAAAGATACCACATCCATTCTTGACGGAATTTCCTTTCGCATATAAAGCCGCATTTACCAAACAAATTGGTAAAACATTTCGGCTCTGAAAGTATTACTTTATTGGGTACTAACAAAATTGCGTTCAAGTTTAATTCCTATTTTTAAATTTGGAAAACAAATTACTGTCGGCAAATGTATCTGTCTACCGTATCGTCATCAATGTAACATTCCGTTTGTGTGGGAACTCCGTGGAAACAGGTGCGTGGTTCCCAGGCTCATTCAGATGGAGGTTTCAGAGGAGTCCTCAAACGAATAAGTGAGGTAGATGTGTATCATTTCTCTCGTATGAATATGCATAATCATCCAGGCGGGTCCACGTCTGCTTCGTCATGGCCACTAAATTAAATTAATATCTGTGTTCGAACGAGCAGCGAGGAAGGTGGTCTAGTCTCGGTTGTCGGCAGGGAGAAGGGTTCTGGGTTGCCAAACCCCCTTTTCACCCCCAAGCCATCCACCTAGCTTCCCCTTCGCAACTCCCGTCCACTGCTGTTATTTGAATAATGTAAACATAGTGGGACCGCCAGCATCTGGCACGCCGGCGGCAGTTTAAAGGCGTACATTACACACACGCGTGTGTTGATACAGCGACGTGCTGGTGTGCTAGGATGGAGGGGGGGACTGCGGGCCCGCTTTGCCCCGCACAGTTGCCTTAACCCCGCGCTGCTCGGCGCCGGCACCACAACCAAGTTTGCAATGGCGATGCGAGTGCTTGTTGCTTTGCCCTGCATCTGGCTAACTCGCTGCCGATCCACATACAAATGTTGTGTGGTCCGCAGAGCTAACTGTGTGTGTGTGTGTGCGGCGAAGAGGTCGTATCGATAATTTCGTGGCAAAGAAAACTCGTACAGATGGCGACGCTTTGCAGAAAAAAAATGTGTTTCCACATGGGAGCAAATAATTAGGAATCCGATTGCGCATATTTTGTCAGAAACCTTGCCACCTGTCCACCAAGGGATATATCTCACAGCGCGTAGAACATCCGCTGAAGCGCAACTGTAAATATTTTGCATGTAATTATTTTAGTTGAATTGGTCTAAAATTTTAAGACCTATGGTTACAAAATTCTTCATACGCTTCCAAAAGAGCATAGAAGAATTTGTAATTATTGTCATCAATGGAGTATATGGTTTAGGCCTGCAGTAGCTACAGTTTGTAATTTCATCTTCTATTTGTCATTGGTATGCTATCTGACCCCTACAGGACACGCTGTGATAAGCAGTCAGCATGATTATTTCATTGATACTGAACATTTTATTCGTTCCTAATGTTTTAATTTAACCAACGATTATTTTAATAGCTACCTACAATTTTTATAATTGTAATTTTACATGTGTGTAATCCGTTCTTGTTAATTTTTCTCACGCCCGAGATTAAATTCCGTATAGCAACATTGGTAGTGACGTTCGTTTAAGATGTTTATTACCTCGCGTTACAGTGAATAATTATTTAAGAGTATAACTAAAATAATTTTATTTTAATATTTTCTTTCTCTGGACTGGAAGGATTCCTCTATACCTAAAATGAAAATTTAAAGTTTTCAATTAGCTTTTTTTTAATACTGTTATTTTTCTGGTGTTGTCTGGTTATGTAGCTTTCATTTCTTGCCTTCTGTTATCTATTGTAACTAGTTGAGATTAAAATTTGATAATATACTATCAGTAACGTCAATGTTTAAGTATTGTGATACAATCTAATGTTTATTCGGTGAGTTTTATTTTATATTACCTTTTTTTCAATAGAACTCAAAACGTAGCGGCGATATATCGGAACATTGTCAGTCACTTAAATTAATTCCTGTGTATTTTTATAACTAAGTCAAATAATTTGTTACTATTTCATTTGTGTAAATATTCCTTATTGCCTTCATACCATATATAAATAGTAGATTTTCCTACAGAACAAATCTGAATAGATTGTTGAAGACCAAAACATAGTTTACATATATTACAAGGGTATTTTTGTTGTTCTTTATTGCGTAAAGTGCTCAACAAAAGGCCAGACCGTTGATCAGACCTCGTTCTTTAAAAGAGTTTCCCATTCTTCATGATCTAATTTTCGTTTTACAAATTCTTCCCAATAAAGAAAAGGAAGAATTTTTAAAGGCAAATTTGAGGTAAGGAAAACTATTTTAAAGAATATATTTTGGATAGTGTACACGCATGTAGCTAAGCACTTTTCGCATTTAAAAAATGTTCACAAAATATTAATATAAAATGCTTGACGGGAATGTGTAAATAATACATATAGCTTAATTGCAAGTGGAATATTCTTGCACGCCAATTATTCTCAAGTTCGAAATGTGGGTGCGATTTAAAAAAAATTGAGATACATTAATCTTGTAAATTAAGTACAAAATGTAAACGAGTATCTTTATTAAGTGTTTTTCTAGTCATGTTAAACTAACCGAGGCTCTTAATTTCTAAAATTTATATATTATTTTTGTATACTATATTGAATAATGTTATTCTTAATCTTATCTTAAATTAGCAGTTTTACACTCGATTAAACATTCTTATCAAATGATTACAGACTTTCAACGCTTTCCTTAATAAAAAGGCGGTCAAACTTTCTATCTTGAAAAACAAATGTTAATTACCAACAACAATTTTTTAATTTTTTTTTGTCAAATTTATTAATGGAGCATTGTTACTGGTTGCATTATTGTAAATTGTAACGTTATGTGAACTCCCGTTAGTCCTGATACTAAAATCCACAGAGCCCGTACCACGTCAAGGTGGAGAAGTGACTGGCTGTATGTCATCTACGTGCGCACTCTCTTAGCGGTTTATTCTCAGCAAAACATCCCAGCTTCAACATCTCCCGTCGGGCCTCATCTTTTGCCACAGAGGCTGGGTCCAACAGTCGTTCCCAACATTAAATTCTCAGAGTGCTCACATTTGTCACACTTTATCGCACCATTGTGAGAGGTATTACTTCCCCTTGCGACTAAAACACCGGCATATCCAGGCCATTACGTTTACCAAAATCAATGAACTTATCACTGTAGATTCAAAATAATAACTCATTATTTTATCAAACAGAAGTTACGACCAAATCACATAGTTTCATTCTTTACTTTTCACCCACAATAGTAACATTACTGAATGACTAAAACATCAGAATGAACGACAAACTCGCAAGGATTTTAACAAAGACTACTAATTATTATCTTGGAATGATGGGAGGGGGGTTCCATTGTGATACTTTACGGGTTCACAGCCCAAACACATTAATCAATCTTAGGATGCTGCAAAAACTCACTAGCTTAAAGTTACGTATGTTAATCCTTTTAACTTAGATATCAAGAAACTACTTAACAGTAGTAAGTATAATCGTCATCTCCACGATCGTTGACTCCGGTCTCCCCACTCACAGCTCTTCCAGCTATGGAAAGCTCAGCCGGTCCATCAACGGATGCAGATAAAAACTCATTCAAAAGCCGAAAACGCACTTTAACACTCACTAAACGCCATGACCAACTTATTTACTCTAAAACGAACACTTAGAAGATAAAATAACGGCTCTCGGAAGGGGCCAAAACCCCGGCATCCAAATTTACGAAACAGCACTCGCTACATGTTTCTCACGCGTCCGCCCGAACTGAACTCTCTTGACCCGCATTGTTGAGCGACGCCGCCTAACACCCCAGCCGAGATCAGCAGGATTGTTTTCAGCGACCCTGGATATGGCCACTCCACGTAGACCACTCTAAGTCACCGTGCACGACTGTCTGCTGCTGTGCTTAACTCTACAATTGCCATACGAGGGAGGCGTCGACCCTTCCAGGGGTCACACCACCTTGAACATCTGCAAGCCCAGCTATTGTCTATTCGTGGTTCCCGCACACTTTTTGAATCAAACCTTTAAAAAAATAGCTCCTCGTATGACTTGTTCGTTTGTTTCCTTAATGTGCCATGTGTCACAAGCATTTTACACGTGTGTTTTCATAAACGTATTGTATTTTTTATTAAATTTTAACTTTTATGTATATTTCATATTTAAGTTATAATATTGTATTTAATAATTAATATGATGGAAAACAAAGAGAAAATGGGTATGTTAGTAATGCCTTTAGTATATTTTTTTAGGTTTTCGTCAAATTTTGTTTGAATGATGTGGAGAAACAGCCAGAATGTAAGACTTTTGCGGGGCTTCAGATAAGTTGGAATAAAACTGGTGAGACAACCATGAGTTCGTGCGTGTTTACTGAATAGTTATGTGATACCTACCTTACCTGTGTGCTGTGTTAGGGATATTAATTTTATTCTCCTAAAGTTGTTTTTATATATTATTATTGTTTTTATTAATTTAAACTATTTTAAATGGGGTTAAGAGGAAGGTAAGATCACAGTGTGTTAAGGTTGTTCGAGAGTCTGTACCAGTACACAAATAATTTAAAACGAAAAACAATTTTAAAGCTTGTATTTAGATAGATTAAGTTTACAATTACTGATATCATCAAATAGAGTGACTTAAAATCCTTACAATTAATTAAAGCTCTCATTCTCACACATTTTCAAAATCCAATATTGTACAATAATAAAAATTATACAAATAAATTAGAAACGTAAGTGATAATTCATAACATTGCTCAGATACATTGATGATAATAATAACGTGAACAGCAATTATACTTCAATGCAATAAATTTAAAAAACCTTAAAATTTGCAAAATACAAAATACGTTAACTTGAGTATTGACTTTGAGCAATTTTATAAAAAAGGAGTGAAGCGTATAAAGCCAAGAGAAGCCTCATTTCGTAAAACAAACACATTAAACCCTTTAATAAAATTTACATAAAAATTAAATTATCTGTGGAGGCAGACAAATGACTCATCAAGGCTCCAGCGATTATAACATAAAAAGAATTAACGCAATTAAAATTAATTGATTAATTACGCCCTACACGTAAGTCACGGATGCAAAGCATAATGAAAAAACTGGAAAAATTCTTGGTCAGCAAACATTAAACAAGACACGTCACAAAACTTNGCCTTTAGTATATTTTTTTAGGTTTTCGTCAAATTTTGTTTGAATGATGTGGAGAAACAGCCAGAATGTAAGACTTTTGCGGGGCTTCAGATAAGTTGGAATAAAACTGGTGAGACAACCATGAGTTCGTGCGTGTTTACTGAATAGTTATGTGATACCTACCTTACCTGTGTGCTGTGTTAGGGATATTAATTTTATTCTCCTAAAGTTGTTTTTATATATTATTATTGTTTTTATTAATTTAAACTTTCTTAAATGGGGTTAAGAGGAAGGTAAGATCACAGTGTGTTAAGGTTGTTCGACAGTCTGTACCAGTACACGAATAATTTAAAACGAAAAACAATTTTAAAGCTTGTATTTAGATAGATTAAGTTTACAATTACTGATATCATCAAATAGAGTGACTTAAAATCCTTACAATTAATTAAAGCTCTCATTCTCACACATTTTCAAAATCCAATATTGTACAATAATAAAAATTATACAAATAAATTAGAAACGTAAGTGATAATTCATAACATTGCTCAGATACATTGATGATAATAATAACGTGAACAGCAATTATACTTCAATGCAATAAATTTAAAAAACCTTAAAATTTGCAAAATACAAAATACGTTAACTTGAGTATTGACTTTGAGCAATTTTATAAAAAAGGAGTGAAGCGTATAAAGCCAAGAGAAGCCTCATTTCGTAAAACAAACACATTAAACCCTTTAATAAAATTTACATAAAAATGTAATTATCTGTGGAGGCAGACAAATGACTCATCAAGGCTCCAGCGATTATAACATAAAAAGAATTAACGTAATTAAAATTAATTGATTAATTACGCCCTACACGTAAGTCACGGATGCAAAGCATAATGAAAAAACTGGAAAAATTCTTGGTCAGCAAACATTAAACAAGACACGTCACAAAACTTCAATACACAGCAAATCTAGAGTTTTAGATTAAACCGAAACCAAATATGGGCTGGCGACCGAAACCACAATTTATAAAAAAACACCAACATACTGCATGTCCAAGACAAACAAAAGCTACGCCATACAATATTAAAACATTCAAATTGACCTAACTAATATAATTCCTGCGACCTCGAATCACTGTTTCATTTTGCTCAATTGCATCCATTTCACAGGCAATGAAGTAAATTAAAAGTGGCTCATCAGTGCCAACGTCCTACGGAGGATACATTAAAATTTTAAAACATGATGGTGCTCCTCAGACACTCCTGCAGGCGACGATCGGGCGTAGAACAGATGGTGCGCAAGTAGTGCAACGACTTATATTAACTTGCCCTGTTAACAAAAAAATGGTGACGTACAGAGGGAGGGAAAATCAGGAAGTGTGAACAGGGCAGGAAAGAGGCTACAGATCAAAATAATTGTTCATGTTATTAATATGTCATAAAGAACATTTCTTGGATATCCGTTACGCAGTATGCCCATTTTTCAAGTTTAACATCTGAAGTAAAATTTAAAGTCAAAATATCACCTACTACAGGCGAATCAAATGTCGGATTTGAAAGGCATGGAGGTAGTTATGGCTTAATGTCTCGTAGACAGTGAGGTAGTTACAAACGGAGCAGGTTGCGCAGGTAAGCAGGAACGAGGGAGGAAGCAAGCATGAACTGTGGTAAGGAGCTAGCCCAGCGTTCACGTGGAGTGATATCAGGAAACTACAGAAAACTAAAATAAGGATGGTTGGACCACTGCGCCACACTGAAATGGCAACACGCGACATGGCAACATGCGTATGCACATATTTTCTGTACATTGGTTGTTTACGCGTTTACGCGTATCTCAGCAAATAAATGTCCTGGGAATACGACTTTTGCAAAGAAAATACGAGAAAACACCGTTATCTAATCCCGTACAGTTTCGTTTTTAATCAAATTTACTCCAACAGAAAAAATGTGAAAATTGTTAAAAATCGTAATTTTAGAGCTTTCCTGCGCTGTATCCTTAATAAGGAGGAGAACGATATGAAGGTACAGTCGTAGTTTAATCTATGGTCTTACATCGCTTGTAATATAATTCTACTGTTACAGATATTATTTCCACAGGAAATAATATGCACGCAGGTTCACCGCCTTGCGCGTAGGAGCGACGGGGCGCTGGTTGAGCGTGTTATTGTCGCCCTTATCGCTGTGCCTTGAAAAAAATTTTAAAAAAAAAATCTTAGGGCCATGAACTCTTAAGCCGTAACCAAATCTTGTGTTAAAATAAATTCCAAATCAGTACGAAATAAGATTTAAGTTAGACTAAGATGTTCATATTTACGCTTGAAAAACACGAAGAATATTGTTTTCAAATTAATTGTATTTTTTATAATGTTATCATTGACATAGTTACGAAACAATGAAATGTAGGCAGGTATTCGGTCAAAGGTACTTCCCTTTGTCTAGTGTTAATAGAATACATTGGTGTAGTATTTACTGTGCCTTGGTAATAAATTACGCATTTTAAAACTACCCAGCAGCCCAGAATGTGGATGTGAAACAGCCCGATCTCCTTCCTCTTAGTAAGCTTAGACGGCTCTCTAGCAACATGACGCAGCGTTTTTGACCAGTCAGCGCGTGAAATATAATTTGCCAGGTACTATGAGGAACTTCGGCGGATCTTCCCCAGCACGACATAACAGATCGCGGTAGTCCCGTTTAAAGTACCCCTTATAACGAGAAAAAATATTTGTTTGTAGGAATTATTTAAACTTCATAAATAGGTATAGCCATCAATGGGTTTTAGGTACCATCCAATTATTGTTAACGTTGATAGTAATAGCAACAGAACTGTCTGTTTTATTCACGTCTGTAATTGTATTGGCTTTGAGTTATTACTATAAAACAAATAGTACCTCTAACAGAACAACTTTAACAATTCCAATTTTTTCCCCCACAATAATCATAATTGTGATAAACAAACATAAAGTTATTTTGCTAGAATTGAACATTTCTGTAATAGGGTTTGTGAGGAGCGGCAATAAAATATGATGTTGGGTTATTACAATCCTTGTTGTAGTGGGAACAGACCAAATATATTTATCAAGTAGTTCTATTGGAGGCACTATCTAGTTTGTAGTAGGAATGTAGCGCTCTTCTGTAGCAACCATGCGTACAGTAACAAATAAAATCACATACAGGATTACAACAAACAGTTCATTCGTATTACTATCTGTGTTAATCATATTTATATGTTACCTTCAATCCATCATAGTGTTACCCCTGTTTTAACAGTCTAGATGGTTCCTACAATCATATCTTTTCTCAGTGCAGTCAGCGAGTAAGTGTCCTCCTGACAAACGAATTGCGAAGTTGTTTCGCCTTTAAGCACATAGATGCATTTCTTGTGGAGTTAGTTATTAGGATAGCCCATTATTTCTTTACAAAGAATATATTAATTAAATTTATGTTCTTAACCCACACTTTCTTCTCTGCCAAACGTTCAAAGAGGTGCGGTTGTACACACATATGTAAAATTTTATAAGAGAAACGCACACTTAAGCATTCTTATCTGCGGTTTTCGATTTATTTGCACTCATGTGTACGAAAAATGCAACACCGTGAAGGAAACATGGAAGGGAAATGAAACACAGCAAATAAAAAGCAGGGCATGATATGCAAATTGTTAGGATTTAAGAATTATCGCGCATGCCTAGATGCAGCAGTGCCCTTTCAAATGGTGTGTGAAAGCATATAAATAATGGTTTGTTGAGGATTAAGATAAGTACACTAGTTCATCGTCAGTGAACTGTAAAGGTTCCTGCTGGTGTCAGTTTGCCTCGTCGATGTGAAAGAGCACATTTTAAGCATGTGGCGGATTTTGAACAGGACCGAATGGTCGGAATTTGTACCTGCAGTTCAGGATCATCCTATATATAGGACGTTTACAATTAACACTGACAAACTCCGGCAGGTAATTTCTGATAAAAAAAGACCTAGAAAAAACATACAAGACCTATAGCCTAAATCTATTCCGGGAGGGTGTAACCACCCTTGAATGTGCATCTGAAGCAGACGTTTGTTGCTAGTAACTTAGCCAGAATGAAAGATAAATATCTGAGTTTATGTGTAATGCATTATAGAACAACAAAGTGCAAACCATACAAAATTGTGTGCAAATGTCAAACCTCTCCAATAAAAACGGAGGAGTTGGATCCACGTATGCGCATTTATATATGTAACGGTTCTATGTTTTCCCTTGTTTCCGTTTTTGATAAACAAAAAGGCCGCCTTGTATTGTTTCGCTGAATCCCTAAGTTTTCAATGATTTAATGCATTACGAGATTGAAAACGTTGCATTACATTATGCATTGATTTCTCTACAACGCGGAAGTTTAGCGTAAAACTATTTTGTTTATCAATTATGGTAGATTACTAATCCGCAGGAAACAATGGAAATATTGGACATTCTCATTTTAGAACTCACAAATGTTGTTCCAACTCATGTGTTATGGAAGGAAGTTGATATGCGCACGAAAGCTTCTATCCTTTGCACGTTGTTGTTTAAAATTACATTATCCAGACAATCAGATATTTACTTTTCATTCTTGCTGAATCGCCATCAAAATACATCTGCTTCAGCTACACATTCAAGGCTAGTTACACCCTTCCGGAATAGACTTAGACTATACGTCGTACACTGAAGAGCCAAAAAAACGGGCACACCTGCCTAATATCCTGTAGGGCCCCCGCGAGCACGCAAAAGTGCCGCAAGACGACGTGGCATGGATTTCACTAATTTCTGAAGGTATTCTGGACGCATTTCACACCATGAATCCTGCAGGGCAATCCACAAATCCATAGGAGTGCGAGGCGGTGGAGATATCTTCTGAACAGCACGTTGCAAGGCATCCCAGATATGATCAATAATGTTCATATCTGGTGATTTAGGTGACCAATGGAAATGTCTAAAGTCAGAAGAGTGTTCCTGGAGCCACTTGGTAGCAACTCTCGATGTGTGGGGTGTCACATTGTCCTGCTGGAATAGTCAAGGACCATCGGAATGCAAAATGGACATGAATGAGTGCAGGTGATCGGACAGGATGCTTACGTATCTGTCACCTATCAGAGTCGTATCTAGAAGTATCATGGGTCCCATTTCACGCCAACTACACACGCCCCATATCATGACAGAGCATTCACCAGCTTGAAAGTCCCATGTTGACATGTAGGGTCCATGGATTCATGAGGATGTCTCCGTACCCGTACACGTCCATCCACCCGATACAATTGGAAACGAGACTCGTCAGACCAGGCAACGTGTTTCCAGTCATTGAGAGTCCAATGGCGGTGTTGGCGGGCCCAGGCGAGGCGTTAATATTTGTGTGGTGCATTCAACAACGGTACACGAGTGGGCCTTCGTCTCCGAAAGCCCATATCAATGATGGTCCGATGAATAGTTCGCACGCTGGCACTTGTTGATGGCCCAGCATTTAAATCTGCGCCAATTTGAGAAAGGGTTGTACGTCTGTCACGTTTAATGATTCTCGTTAGTCGTCGTTTGTCCCGTTCGTTCACGATCTTTTTCCGGCCGCAGCTATGTCGAAGATTTGATGTTTTATTGGATTCCTGATATTCACGGTACACCCGTGAAATGGTCGTATGCGAAAATCCAAACTGTAGCGCTACTTCGGAGATGCCATGTCCCATCTCTCGTGCGCCGACTATAACACCACGTTCACACTCACTTAAATCTTGATAACCTGCCAATGTAGTAGCAGTAACCGATCTAGTAACTTTACCAGACGCTTGGTGTCTTATACAGGCGCTGCCGACCGCATCGCGTTTCTCTGATTTGTTCCATACCTCTTTTATTTACATACGCACACCTATACCAGTTTTTTTTGGCTCTCCAGTGTATATGTTTTACACGTATTTATTTTGATGAGGAATTGGCTGTCGGAGTTTTTCGGTGTTATTTGTGGACATTCGCTATATATTTAGGTGTTGAAATACAAAATTATTTGCTCGTCACTGTACTAGTATCTTCACTACGCTCTGTTATATATCGCGCATTATAAAAATGCATGTACGGTTCATATTTTTGGCGACAGCTGATTATATTACTACGGAATATTTTTTCAGCAATGAATGATGTATGTCACACGTAAATTATTTGCCTTACTGGAAGCAACCCTCTTTCGTGCCCAGGACAGATATTCAAAACTACTTCCTGCACGTTCCATAGACAGGACACTGACTGAAAAGACTAAGGGTGTCAAACACATGCGCCACAGTGTTGTGCCAGAGAAAAAAAGAGATAGGGAAGCAATGCAAGCTGAAACTTATTTGGATCGCCACACGATGGCACCACATGCAAACGGAAGCGATTACAGAGTTACCTAGTGTCGAGACAAGGAATTATCTCCAGAAACTCGGAGAAAAATTCTTACGGTTTCTTTCCTTCTTCGGTATTCTTTCTATAATCTGTTCACGGTAAAGTGTGCACTTTTGAGGCCCTAGTTACTTTCTCCTTTAAGCCATTTTATAATCTTTTAAACACCTTTTAAAATAAATTTTGCCACATAAGTAATGAACACAGTTTGTACATTCCACCTCACTCGGATGTTAACGTCCAAAGCTAAATAAAAATATAATTATAAACTATTATTTCAAATGAGAGGGCTATCAAAAGTGCTCACTTGACCGTGAATTGCCTATATTGAGTGGTTTGCAAGAATAAGGGACAGAGCAAATGGATCACTAAGGTTGAAGCGGGTCGGCGTATCTTACAGCTATCGCCTCTTAGGGCAAGTCATTGGACTGGCTTGCAGTTAAGTTCGTCGTAAAATCGCATCTGTGGCACTTCAAACGACGTCCGTGCAAAATGTTCTGTCTCCAGAATACCTCGCAAAATGCACAGCCACAATCTGTTAATATTTTTTATGCATCTCGTTTGTAACATTTTAGAATTTTAAGTATGAAAAAAATTTAGTTTTTCTGGAAAATCCGGAAAAAAAACACAAGCTTTTCGTATGTCGTATGAATTGTGTAACCGTTTCTCAGGAGAAATATGAGAAAAACATATGATGGTGACGTATATAAATGTAGAATAAAGTGGGCCTTGTGCATTCCTAGAATATAACAGACTGTAACAAATAAATTAATTTACATTTATTCGCAACAAAATGATATCGATTATTAATGTTTTCTCGTTAATATTTTTAGGACCGCTCACGATGTTTCACTGCAATATTACCTGAGACGCTTGAAATTAATTTTAAAGGAGAACAACGCATTGACAATAAATTCCATATTTGAACAATATAAATGAAATTTATAAAGCGACAAGTCTGCAGCATAGTACAATATTAAAGTATGTTCCCCTACAGAGTCAATTATTTTAATATCAAAATATTTTATTTTAAAGGATTCCTTTGTTAAGTTTGGCTAATGGTATCGTCACTTCATTAATTTTGAACGGATCTCATGTGACTTAAAAATATATAAATTGCACCTTTCACCATCCTAGGAAAAAAAAACACTGTATTCTCTTAAAACGTGCTTCATTATTGTCGTACATGACGTGAAAACTTACTCCCTTCCTTTGAAGATACATGATTCTATTGTTATATCATTAGCTGATTAAGGAAATAGCTACGATTTTGTTTTTTTAAGATAAATTTTTAACTCTCATGTCCTTAAATATTTATGATTTATGGAAATAAATCACTTCACTTAAGGAATGCATAAAGGTTTGAAACCAGATTTTTCTTAGCATTATTATTCATAAAACTTTTATAAACAAAGGTTCTAAACATAGTATAAATTTAAGGTTTACTAATTATAAATGGTTTTTTTATATTTCTGTTGTTTCACCAGAAACCAAGCTGCGCCTAAACTACTTAATTAACATTTCAGTTTCCTGTAACTTAAGCATTTGAACTCAGTAGTCATGCCGCCTTAAACCGGAAATAAAAACACTACCCGAAGAAAGCTAAAATCTTTTCATCATGCCGCGTTCCGAAGTACAAGTTAATTCAGCAGTGCTCAAATGCTAAGTCAAACCGGGAACAGAGCCCGAACCTCTCCCACTTGGTTCGGCTTTCTCGCCATGAGAACGCGTCACTTCGGTTTTCACGGTGACGGAGGACGCAAACCGTAGAGACAAGTTGTAAAAAAAAAAAAACATAACCGGAAGACACACAAATTATGTGAACTTAATAGCAACTTGCGTCGCTAACGTTTAACGGTGGAATGATCAGGCTCAGGGTTCGAATCGCAGGAACGACATTTTTGACGTGACACCTCTATGAAATCGGACCGACGCATGGGCTACCAGGACGGAAACAGAGGTACTACGTTTGCAGGGTGATCCGTTCCGCCACTGTATCTTCGTGGCCAATCACGAAACTCCAAACAAATGTGTTCTCGTTCTATCGGGTATACGACTACGGCGCGAGTATTATTTTGAGTGGGCGCCGCGCATGCGCGAGGTGCGGCTGGGTGTCCGTGGTGACTGGCGGCCATTTTTGGCGAAGGCGAAAATGTCCGTGCAGTGTATCTAGCGTCTCCGGTGTGCTCGCGCGCTGAGTTCAGCACCAGTCAGGAGATATTGTCTAGATACGACGATTGAAGCTACTTTCTATACGTTACCATATAAAACAGCAAATATTACCCGCTAACGTAGACGTATTCACGTAAAATCCACGACCGTGATCCTGACACATCCAAACCCCGATTTCATTATCTGTGATTTTTGTATTTTGTATCTTAAACAAACGAAGTAGCGGAAAGATGTGGCACAGTGTTAAAAATAATAATACCAACGAAAATGTTGCTTCCAGCGTATACCTGTAGTCCAATCACGGTTACTTCCAACTTTTCTGAAGCTCTGCTTAAGTTCTACTTTCGTGATATTCCTCCGCCACACGCAAACAAAGCTTATCCGAGTCTAGAAAATTAAAAAAAAGGGACCACGCTCTGGATTCGTTCTCACACAGTGTAAGTATATTTTGCATAGCGAATATTTTTCACTAGGCATTACCAACACACCTATTTTCCCACTGTTTTTATTTTATATAAATAAGAAATGAAATTTTATAATTTTTAGGTAAAATATAATAAAAAATTTAGTTTGACCAAAAATACGGTACCTTTATGTTAACACAAATATAAAACGCTCGTGATACATTCCATATTTAGGAAACAATCATTAATGTCATACATGGTGTGATTTTACAAAGTTTTGAATTGTAAATTTTAAGAAACCGCGATTAGACTATAACTAAATTGATAACTACACTGGAAAACAACTCTTTAACTGTTGGAAAATGAATGTAAAGTTACACTTTTTCCATCCCTTCATTACCTAATATTTTGTAAAGTTCCAGTTATCTCGTTACATTTTTTTTTTCTCAAGTCATAAGGCATCGACACTCGATCAGGAAAAAATGAGGTGAGTATTTCTGGTTCAAACTGAATGTCAGGAAAGTGCAAACTTTGAGAATTCTTTTTTCTTGACCCAAAAAATCGGAGAGGTACGCAAGTCTTAATTATTCAGATATATCCCCGTGACCATCCCCTGAAAGTACGAGAGGTGATTGAAGCTCTCATTGGCACATTGCACTTATTTCTCGAACAGTGGATCTGCAGCTAAGATCCATCTCTGAATACCTTCAAGAATATCATTAATGTATAATTTATAGAGAAAGTTCGCAACAATTTTAGACGTTCGCCATTATTCCAATTGTTGTTTAATCAGCAATATGGTGAAATATATGTAGAGATAAATTACTTCGTAAACTAACGAGTAAATAAGTATTCGAATAAAATAGATATTAAATCCATATTAATGCCCTGAAAGAATATGTGATTTGCTCCGAAAGAATTGTTCGCCAGGTACTTAAAACTGAATATGTTCCATTCACCAATCTTCAAAAATTAAAACTTTAAAGGGATAGTAATGATTGGGTGTTATTTTTTATGTAATGAAGTATTTTTGATTGCGGTTAGGGTAAAGTAAAAGCGTACGGTATATTTTTCTGCTTCATGACAGTGCGTTGATTTCCTGATCTCACAGTTGTGCAAGACACGCCTAGTTTTACGACACGCGAAGTATTTGTTTGCCTTGAGCTTCTTTTGTTCGGGCCGCAAGCAAAGCGCCAGTACTCAGACATACTGTACCGTTGGTGGCTTGCTGCGCGTCTGTCCTTGCTCTCTCCGCGGCCGAGGTAAACACCACCTCGCCTGTTTGGCAAACAGCACAAGCTGCGCGTCCCCTGGTCAAGCACCAACACAACCTTTCCCTGTGCTCCCGGCCGGGACCGTAAAGCACATGGTCGAGGCGTGCTTTTGAGGCATCGCCCGACCACGTATTGACAAGAATAACTCGCCGACGGGTAAGTAATTTTTGATGATGTTTCGGTCTGCCCTTTCCCCGCCTTCCCCCGCCCGTTTTGACCATACCCCGCAGCTACTATCCTTCAACCCTTCCGCACGCCACTTCTGCTGTTGTGAGTCCTTTGAAGAGACAGCGATGTCTGTCCTGGCGCGCCAGTAAAAACAAGCCANACACGCCACTTCTGCTGTTGTGAGTCCTTTGAAGAGACAGCGATGTCTGTCCTGGCGCGCCAGTAAAAACAAGCCATGTGTAAACTATGGCGAAACGAGTTCCGACTGAGACTCCACACCCCAGCCCCCCACTTCCCCCGGGGCAAACTCCCATGGATGGTCATTTTGTGCTGCGTCCCTCACCCTGCCACAACATTTACGGTTGAACTTTTGCGGCGCGTGGGAATTACGTCTGCTTAAACAAACTCGGGGGGTCGGGAGAGCACATCGCCGCAGGGCGCCGCAGATTGCACGCGAATCAAACCACACACCGTGAAGTACCAATAATAAAAAAAAATTCTTACACCTGTCGGTTTTTGTTTATGCAGCGCTGTACGCAGGTGTTCGTTACTTTCTGACATCATTTTTAAATATTTAAAAAAAAACTTGACTCGAAAACATTAAACTTCCATTTGAAAAATNCGTTACTTTCTGACATCATTTTTAAATATTTAAAAAAAAACTTGACTCGAAAACATTAAACTTCCATTTGAAAAATGGCTTTTAGTGTACTGATGATATATTTTTAAGTTATTTGTTTTAAAAATGTTAGGGTAATTTTCATATGTTTCTGAAACACATTCTGCGAATTACTGGAAAGCACGTGGAAAGAGTCTTAACATAAATTAAAAGAAGAAACTTATATTATTACAGGTGATATTTAAAAAAAATGCAAAATACAGTAGACAGAATAATCTTAATGCAACGTCGCGGATTACAAGTTTCCAGCTATGTTAATGAAGGATTNTGCAAAATACAGTAGACAGAATAATCTTAATGCAACGTCGCGGATTACAAGTTTCCAGCTATGTTAATGAAGGATTTAAAATAAAGTGGAATTTTTCCCGAATATTTTTTGTGGTCAGCAAAAATTTACTTTGGTGACCACAATTTTGTTTGTAAGATATTTAAAAAATAAGCATTTACGTTCTTATTAATTCAGATAAAAATTTTAACACAAATAAATCACTTTCTGTTCATTACATGACTATACGTGAATATGTTTCTATGAAATATCACGTAACTCAACAACTGTTTTTCAATAAAACTGTTGCAAATAAGTTGCCTTAAATTGTGTTGGGTTAATCGTAGCAGTGGACGAAACGCGACTGCGCTGTTTTGCCAGTATAACTGCCAATTGTGAATGAGCAACTTTTAAAGTAGATAAAGTCACTTAAAAGGTACTGCGTAACTACAAAATTCAGCCTTTTATCTATATTGTTATCGTCATGGACTGTTCACGGTAAAGTGAGCACATTTAAGGCCCTAGTTACTTTTTTCCTATCAGCCATTATTTAACCTTTCACTACTTTTTAAAATAAATATTACCATATAAGTAATTAACACAGTGCGTATATTTCGCCAGACTACTCAAAAGTTAGCGAGGAAGGCTACAATAAAACATATTTATTGATTATTATTGCCAATGAGAGGGCTATAAAAAGTACTCAATTTATCGTAAATAGCGTATAAATATTTGCTCCTATTTTTAATGTAAGACTGTGCATCAGTGTAGATTTGATTGAATATGTTATTAGATTTTCTTGATTACAAGGAATAATTTAAGTTATTGTAACTATGAAAGTGTAATAATACATGTTCACGAAACAGAGATAAATTCAGAAGTTACATATAGTATTGTTTCCTCTCATATTAGCCGTATTCNATAATACATGTTCACGAAACAGAGATAAATTCAGAAGTTACATATAGTATTGTTTCCTCTCATATTAGCCGTATTCCCTCTCCGATTGGCTACTTGATGTTATAACCTCGTTATGGTACCCGCGTACTGAGTAATTACGATTATTTCTGCCAATTCGTTCCGCAAATTTTTTTATTTAGGGAAGTGGCTGGAATCTTTCCCTTTGCATTGAGGCCATTTTGGTAAAAGTGAATAGCCAAATTTCGACACGAACGATGACATCTAAGCATTNCTTTCCCTTTGCATTGAGGCCATTTTGGTAAAAGTGAATAGCCAAATTTCGACACGAACGATGACATCTAAGCATTCTGTACCATGAATATGTGGCAATTGTTTTAAACAGATTGGTGTGTGTATATCCTGTAATTAGTTTCATGTCATTCTAGGCGTACTTTGGACGGATCTATGTCTATAACATTATATTTCCTAGAGTCAAAACTATTAAATCTCATGTATGATAATTCATAATTTACAAATTTCTTAGTTAAGTATAAAACATTTCAGATATATGGTCTTCTGTCGGAGAAGCAAAACGCGTTTTATTTAGTTCGTATTGCACTGGATACCAACATGCAAGCAAGGAAAAGTTGCAAAAGAAAAAGAAATATTGTAACGCATTTTTTTTAAACTTCACTACACTAATCAAGTATTTTGGAATTTACACAGACCAGCATATTAATGGAAATGTTTTTCTGGCAACAAACATTTTTGTAATTAATTTTGAACCTCTTTTTGCACATATGTAACTGTGTGTGTGTTTATTTCAAANCTGGCAACAAACATTTTTGTAATTAATTTTGAACCTCTTTTTGCACATATGTAACTGTGTGTGTGTTTATTTCAAATCCCAGACCTACCCCGCTGTCAACTTATGTGATTTATCTTTTTGATAATATCTTAGATTGACGTTATTGGGAAGGAAAACTTTTACGAATATATACAAGCAACAATCAAGATATAAAACTATAGAATCTTTTGAAATATCTTTAGAACANGGAAAACTTTTACGAATATATACAAGCAACAATCAAGATATAAAACTATAGAATCTTTTGAAATATCTTTAGAACACGCGATGAAAACATTACATGTGACGCCCGAGAAGCTTTCAAAAAGCTCTTCCTTGTCATTAGTTATATCTTGGTTCCACGACGACTTCTGGTTTTTTTCTAAAAGAAAGCATTACTGTGGCTAATATCTATGATTCGGCCAAAATATTTCCCGCGATATGCCACCTACTGCTTTCTCGATTGTTGCTCCCGCGCTCTTAGTTTCAGCAAGTTATGTAATGTAATTTCACATGCAAAAATTATTTCTTCCTTAGTAAAACAAATACTATAAATTAACACATTTGCACTATATTCAAATCCGTGAGAACTCCTTTGCAAAGGTCTCAAAGCAAATTTTTGTCCTGCCTAAGGGACAGATCTGTCTCCACTGCTAGCCTGAAAAATGGATGAAGTGTGATGAGACGAAGGTGGAGACGCAGCGGAATAAAAACGGAGAAGGAAACTGGAGTGCCCCGAGAAAACCTATACACCGCGACACACTCCCCACGTGAAATCCTCCACTTTCCGAAAATTTCCCGCAAAATTAGTTTTTGTTTTTTCCATAGAACTACTTTAATAGGGTTTTTACAATTTTCCAGTTTAACTGCAGTAAAATTTTCATAATAAACTTGGTTTTAAAAATTAAGATTTATAAAAATATTTTATTTAATCAGGGGTTTCTAGAAAATTTTTACGTAACTAGAAAGTTTTCATGAACGAGAGCGAACACGAGCTTGCCAAGTGAAAGTTTCCTCCCGGCAGCGCGCTGTTAAAGCATCTTCTCGTTGGGAAGGCCGTTAAGTTGTGCTGCGGGAATATCGCACTAAAACACATAATGTAGCGTCCCCCGCGGCTTGGTTATACGAGCCACGGTGCAGCTCCGGGGTCTTGCATCGCGTGGAGTCGGTGCACGCTCAAGCCGGTATTTGCGCGTGATGAAGAGACGGATAACTGATTTTCGNGTCTTGCATCGCGTGGAGTCGGTGCACGCTCAAGCCGGTATTTGCGCGTGATGAAGAGACGGATAACTGATTTTCGTGCGTGGCCTCGCATGAGATGTCTCATGCGAGAATATCAGGGAACTCGCGTGGGAAACAACCCTGCAGATTAAACTTTCAGCAAAAATACATTAGAAAAGTTGATGGCTTCAGAAAAGCCATAATTTTTAAAATCAAATCTCATTAACACACACTGTTTTAAAGCAGTAACTATTAAATAGAACAGAGGGGTGGAGAGATTTGGGCGTCTCTTGACATCGAGGTGTTGAGAGCCGATGAGGGTTAAGTGAGGTGAGCATGGAGCAACGCCGGAATGCAAGGGCGGGGGAAAACGGAGATCCCAGAGAAAACCCTCCGACAGCGGCATCGTCCAGCACAATTCCCAAGTGCGAAAATCCAGGCGCGACCCCGCCGGGAATCGGACCCGGTTCGCCTGTATGGGAGGTGAATAGTCTGACCACTGTACCACCGCGTCCCCCTTAAATATAACAGTTTATCTCTTGTACTCGTCCAATTGCTTAACAACACTTTCTCTATTTTACTCCATTTCAAAAACAAAATTTTCAAGAGTTCTTCGCAATTAATATTTTTCGCCTGATTGTTCTTCGCACAGCTATATTCTCTGCGCTTCTCCTAATTATGTGGTTGATATGAAGGTAATCACGTCACTTTCAGAGAACGACCAAATTNGTCTTGCATCGCGTGGAGTCGGTGCACGCTCAAGCCGGTATTTGCGCGTGATGAAGAGACGGATAACTGATTTTCGCGCGTGGCCTCGCATGAGATGTCTCATGCGAGAATATCAGGCAACTCGTGGGAAACGAACCTGCTGATTAAACTTGCAGCAAAATTACATTAGAAAAGTTGATGGCATCAGAAAAGCCATAATTTTTACAATCAAATATCATGAACACACGCTGTTTTAAAGCAGTAACTGTTAAATAGAACAGAGGAACGGAGATATTTGGGCGTCTCTTGACATCAAGGTGTTGAGAACCGATGAGGGTTAAGTGAGGTGAGCATGGAGCAACGTCGGAATGCAAGGGCGGGGGAAGACGGAGATCCCAGAGAAAACCCTCCGACAGCGGCATCGTCCAGCACAATTCCCAAGTGCGAAAATCCAGGCACGACCCCACCGGGAATCGGACCCGGTTCGTCTGTATGGGAGGTGAATAGTCTGACCACTGTACCACCGCGTCCCCCTTAAATATAACAGTATATCTCTTGTACTGGTCCAACTGCCTCACAACATTTTCTGTATTTTACTCTATTTCAAAAACAAAATTTTCAAGAGTTCTTCGCAATTAATATTTTTCACCTGATTGTTCTTCGCACAGATATATTCTCTGCGCTTCTCCTAATTATGTGGTTGATATGAAGGTAATCACGTCACTTTCAGAGAACGACCAAATTAATCACTCGCTTCGTGTAAAACTCTTCTAAAATATTACGTGCTACGGTTCCTGGAGTCGTACAGGTTCTCGCATGAGATTTAGTATGAGAGTGACACCATGCACGGGTTTTGCACGTACCTTGCGTCATCTTCACAGCCCGCTTCTCGCAACGGCACGGTTCAGTTACCCCCCTCCTCCACTACATCATCGGTCACAACCTTAGTATTACTTTAAATTAGTTTTACACCTTTTATCTCTCAGCTATGCAAACTATCCGCAACATATTTCTTATGTCGTCCCCGAAATTTAAAACCAGAGCATTAAGCAGGTCATTCCGCGTTATTTTTCCCGAAAGGACCGATTTATAAAGATCAAATATTATCTTACATAACACGTCAAGAAATAAACTACGAAAATTCTTGTACAAAAAAAAAATATTAAAATGTATTTTCACGCACCTTAAATACAGTGCTTCGACATTGTTGAGAGAAAGGATTCATTGCAATATGCACTTGTCGATGTGTGAAATGTTTTAATGAAAACAGTTTAATTGGAACAGAAACGATATATATATATACATATATATACACATCAGTAAAAGTTTTATTTCATTTAGTGTTGAATGTATAAAAAAGTTCTAAAAGAATGCGTACAGTAAGGATAAGAAAGCGGCGTTCTTTAGTTTGGAGAAAAGACGTCACGCATATATAGAAATCCCCAAATATTGCTTTGTTTTATCTATGACCAATCATTGGTCAAGGAAGAAAATAAGTATGTTTTATTGTGCCCTTCGGCTTTTTTTCCAATGCGAGATTGAGGAGGATTTGTTGTTTGAATTATTGTAGTGAATGGAAAATTCACTGACAAATTTGCCTTTCCTTTCATGTGTTACATGTTTATTTAAACCACTAATTAACTCCTATTTATTTATCAAGACCCCTGTTTGTTTTCCGTTTGCTATGTTTCAAAGATTTCAAACATATAATAAGATATAAATTATTACTATTAATTTAGTCATGTGTATTTGCAAATATATTTAAGTTTGTTTCAAACATATGTAATACATATAAATGTGATCCAGAAAAATTAATGTGGTAAACATGCAAATGAAGGCTCAGAGTTATGTTACGGTAGATAATGAAAATAATTGTTATTTTAAAATTGCTATACCTAAGTGCATCATTCACAACTATAATAAGTTAATTTAATAACAGCCCCCATACCACACTAACGCAGAGCCTTCGCGGGTGATATTAAGTTTTGTTAAGGGTGACTAGACGGGCGTAGAAAGGTGCGTGGCAATGGATTGCAATAACAGTACAAAATACCTCGCGGGCAGGAAAAGCAAAAATGAGGTGGGAGGAAGTAATAAAGTACTATGCAAGAGAGGAACTCTGCCAGATTACTAATTTTGCGAATGGCCAAATGGTAATCTAATTTGTGTTAGTTTCGCTAGTGCGATGAGAACGTTGGCAACAGGGGTTGACGGTTGAGATGAGAGGTAGGGGCATTTGCTGCTCTGGACGATATTGGCTTCATGAAGAAACCAGTAAATCACCGTCAAAAGTAGTTTGAGGTACGGAAATATTACTTCATTGAGTAAATTAAGTTGCGCGTTTGTTTGTTTTTCTTTAGCCTTATTTCCTCCTTTTTTCGTGAGTTGCAACGGTACTTGCTGCTTGGTTGAAGTTATTTAAAAGTTTAGTACGGTAAATACTTTGATGGCAGGTTTTTCCGTTCGTTATTAATTTTAAACACAGAAAGCATACGGAAAAGATATTAAAGGTAAAATTTTTATTTAAAAACAAATTATGAAATTGTCAAGGTACTTATATACTGAGAAAGTGTTTGATGAAAGGAAGCGAGTGCGTTGTTTTAGATGAATATAATTCCAAGAATTGTAATGTATATTATTTTTCGTCCTTTTATTTGTCATTGTTATTAGGTGTAGTGACATAAGGTTACCGTAAACAAAATTATTACTTCACAAAGTTTGTACTCACTAACTAATTGTGACGGTACTAACTTTAATAAATATTTGGGTAAAATAACTTAAGGAGATATTTCTTCTGCGTGAACAAATGTGACTTATTATTGATCTAATAAACGATAGTCAGTTTTAATGTATTCAATTCATTACACCAATGTATGCCGGATAGTAAATATAAAATTTGGAACTATTTGATATATATAGTTTAATATAGTATAGACCAAACTCCAGCTTTTATTCATACTGTACTTCAAGCATAAAAATTATATTAAGAGTTTGGCCTTAAAAAAATTTATTCGAAATATAATCTCGTATACATAAAAGATACCGCCTTAGAACCTGAAACATATGGATCTATCTACAATATTAAACTTTTATATATAATTATTCCAGTAGATATATTACACTGAAGAGCCAAAAAATCTTGTATAACCGAGCGTATGCAAATAACCGAGGTATGGAACCAATCAGAGTAACGCGATGCAGTCGGCAGCTAGATCGGTTACTGCTGCTACAATGTCAAGTTACCAAGATTTAAGTGAGTTTGAACAGGGTGTTATAGTCGGCGCACGAGAGATGGGACATAGCATCTCCGAGGTAGCGATAACATTTGGATGTTCGCGTACGACCATTTCATGAGTGTACCGTGAATATCGGGAATCATGTAAAACATCACTTCTTCGACATCGCTGCGGTCGGAAAAAGATCGTGAAAGAACGGGACAAACGAAGAACGGTTTCAGTACACCGTTTACCGTCCTCCTTCAACAATGCAGGCCACAACTCTTGCATGGAAACGATCGTAGAGGAATGGTAAAATTATCGTTCGGAGTGTAGCCCCCTGCTAATTGCATCTGGTGGTGCAACTGGGCAATCCAGATGGTCAGATTTGGGGAAGTTATGATAAGCGTGGTGACCAGGGAATTTGACAAACAACTTGCAAATTCTCGCCGAGTTGCACGAGCGGTATGCTTACGGACTCTTCCTTGTTGAAGTAGTACATCTTCCTGTTGATGAACGTACATAACATGATTAATTTTTGTGCGTATGTACGTCGCACTGTTCAGTGTTGAACGTACAAACACTAAAGAGACGAACTACCATTGTAGACTATTGGTCCTCACACCGTAAATCCAGCCGTTGTTCCAATGTCACGCTGCCGTATACATTGTGGGAGGGTGTCACTCACGTGACTGAGCCCGCACTCGCAAAAGAAATCACCATCACCTAGGTACAATCTGCACTTCGTCTATAAATTAATGCTTAGCCATCCGTTTCTCCAAGCACCGATTTCTCGACACAACTGGGGGCAGGCTACACGATGGTGAGGCTGAGTGTATTTTATTTTGGTAAGTTTAACGCTTACACCTGCCTGCCGGCATTTTTCACGTTCGAGGCCTCGAAGCACGTGAGTTCTAAGACCACCCCTGTCTCACTCACTACATGCCTCAACGCCTCTACGCGCTAGGCACTTGACTTGCGTATTTATGGCACGCTAATGAAGATAAAAGAGTAATGCGTGTCTAAATTCCACTCTGAAATTTCTGAATCGAAATTGTAGCAGCTAAAACTGATTGTGAAAATATCCGTTTAAGACATNCTAAATTCCACTCTGAAATTTCTGAATCGAAATTGTAGCAGCTAAAACTGATTGTGAAAATATCCGTTTAAGACATTTTCACGCCTAAAAAATAATCTTTGCGGTTGAAGTAAAAACTTAAAAAACTTGTTCTTCGGCATGAAAGGTTTCTTAATGGCTTCTGGTATTTAGACATCACTACAAAATATCCCACCGTTTTTTTATCAACAGTTTTATGCCGAACGTTTGCAACGTAATGATATCGTAAGATTTTTATATGTGTTTAAATGGTTTGTATCTATTGCTGAAAACAAACCGTAGAACAAAACAACAAAGAAAAAATACAAAACAAATAACAAAAAATTTACGAAAATACTTCAGCATAGACGCCATCCTAGAGGAACTTCAAATCTTAGACAAGCTTCAAGTAAAGGGTTGGCGATTGAACTAGCCGAAACCTTTCGTGTGACAATACCAACTATTTGTTATGCAGCCGCTATACGACCCATTTACACGATACAAATGCCTTGGCACAAAGTAGATCAGTACACAGAGACGAAATGGCATAACGGTTCCCTTAACGTAAGCGTACCAATCGTACGCGCATGGCTCTGTGATCGGGCCTTCAGTATGACTGGCTGCTGCATGCTGCGAAAGGTTCCCGATTGGCTACGCTTCCGTCTTGTAAGTATATAACCAGGCGCTGACCGGCGAACGGCGTTCCAACCTGGCGCTGGCCAGTGGCACAGTTTTACTGGCGTGTGCGGCATTCATTATAAATTCGAAGCAGTGTAAAACCACTGATTCGCAGTGAAATTCAACTACTGGAATCAGTGAAAATGGCTCCACTTAGAAACAACTGGTTGTTTCAGCGAAACCATTTCTCCGACTGAATAGCTGGCAACCAACTGCGTGCAGCGAACTAAATATCGTCGATATTGAATTTAGCCGTATCATTACGAGGAATAAACATATTTTTGAGTGTCACTGTTTATGTTGTAAAATTTAACGTAATTTAAAAAAACTAAAATANAAATGGCTCCACTTAGAAACAACTGGTTGTTTCAGCGAAACCATTTCTCCGACTGAATAGCTGGCAACCAACTGCGCGCGGCGAACTAAATATCGTCGATATTGAATTTAGCCGTATCAATACGAGGAATAAACATATTTTTGAGTGTCACTGTTTATGTTGTAAAATTTAACGTAATTTAAAAAAACTAAAATANTTACGAGGAATAAACATATTTTTGAGTGTCACTGTTTATGTTGTAAAATTTAACGTAATTTAAAAAAACTAAAATAAAAATAATATTTGGCCGTGTCCAAAATTCAAACACACGTAATCGTACTCCCGCAACATTACCTCACGGATCGAGCTACCAAGACTGGGTTAACTGTACAAAGGAAGATAGGTATTATTAAACTCTTCAACAAAAAATGTGACATTAAACATAATCTTTTTTTTTTTTAGTTTAGGATTGTTTAAACAAATAGTATGTATGTTTGCACTCACTTCGCCAACATTAGTGCAGTTTAAATCTTTAAACCGAGCGCTATGATGATTGCGTGGAAACTAAGTGAATGATGTAAAAATTAAGTTTATGTTATCTGGTAAAATAGTAAGTATAATAAAAGACGAAACCCAAATTAAAAACAAAAATATATAGTATGGGTTTTAGTAAGTTATCTTTTTCATTTGCTACGCCTTGTTTAACTGATCCACGAGTGAAAAAAACTGATAAACAGCGAATTAAATGGTTAGTGAATCTGTGAAAAATGTCACTAAATCAGTAAGTGTAGGAAAACTGGCATTTTTCATTAATTCATCAGTTAAATATACCAAAGCGAGTGATGAATAAGTCAGGCAATGTTAACTGGTTTAAACAGTGCCGTTCCCACTGATTCAGATTTAGAGTGTAAACGTCTGATTTGCATCGGTACTCTTAAATAATCTGTGGTCTTGGTGAGTATCTTTAAAACCCTGATCTCTGGAATTAGGCGAACGGTATGTTCACCTACCTCCAACTAATGGTGACAGCACTGATGCACAAGTGATACGTATCGACCATCGTCTTGGACATTTCTCCCGTATGGCTACCCAGCCTAGAGGATATCCACTACACTACCTTGCTCAAACTCCGACAACTGCACAAACTCTGTGCGTTACTCCGTCTTGCCGTGCCACTTATGCCCATATTGACTTTGAAGCCCATTATAAGGGCTACACCATTTACAGGTGTGTAAAATGTTTATAAGTTTCAGATATCTGACAGCACTACATGATTCCCGATTGTTACACAACGTTGCACTTTTTACTATTTATGTGCTACCCTCTAGAAGAGTTAAGTGCAATTATTTTCATTTTCTCTTGATATAGAATTTTATTAATCTAAAAAAAAAAAAAACGTCATTTAACAAAATTAATGTACGAAATAGCTATGAATGTTTTTTTCAGCTAACTAATTTCATTTTCTGTGCCTTAGTAGTAAAACGCGGAAGTCGTTATCTACGGCAATGATTATATTANTAACGTATAAATTTTTTCTGTGCCTTAGTAGTAAAACGCGGAAGTCGTTATCTACGGCAATGATTATATTATATTACATTTTACAGATCTACGAAACATACATGCTTTAACCGTGATTTTCTTCCACAATATTCAGTATCAAATTAGTTATTTTTTTGTGTCTTTAATAAATCCTAAGGGAGGTACACATCTTTGAAGTTGGGACTGATACACTAGAATTGCAAATATTGAAGAAAACATTTAAAATTGAACTCTAAGTGTCTGGAAAATAGGTAACTGAACAAATATATGTAAACACCACAACATCTGCCACTGTCATAAAATTATTTCATGCAAATAATCACGGTTACTACCCTTATTTCAAACTTACCTCCATGACGTGGTAGCGTATTTGGAATTAAGGTGATGGATTATTAATCCGCATGCCACAATTAACGAAAGAGGACGCATTTTTTTAATACCCTAAGCATCACAATTTTCGGGTTGTTCATGTTTTACTTTCAAATACGAGTTATACTTACTAACATCTTGTACGGGGGGTAACACGCACAACATTCAATGACACATTTTTGCGGCTATCAAAGGAGGGTAAGATTCTAGAGAGTTTAGGTAACAGTACCAATGTAATTAACTGTTGCTTTAGGTCCAAATTTAAAAACCTGTACCGTCCTTATACTTCACTTTAGCATTGGTCATGTACATATACTCAACTTCTTTTTTCGGGATTAACTTGCAGCCGAAATTTGTCGGTAAAATTTACATATATGCATACATACACATACAGGTTGTTTCAGACCAAATGGTACAANACAGCCGAAATTTGTCGGTAAAATTTACATATATGCATACATACACATACAGGTTGTTTCAGACCAAATGGTACAAACGTCGTGTGGTGATTATTTGTACAAAATGGGGACAAATCCATAATACGACCTATAGCCTAAAGTTATAATTGAGGGTGGTTCGCACCCTTAAAGATAGAGGTTACGGAATGCTTTTATGGACATAAGTAAGAATCTACGGGATATTAAACAAAAATTTATTATAGCATTAATGTGAACGAAGCTTTTGAAGGTGTGCATTTTTGTTTGGTAATATTAGCCCTCTAACTTTAGTAAAATTGGACGTGTAGGGTTCAAAATTTTTCAACCATCCATTTTTATTGATTCTTTTTTACAGATTAATGATTACCATGTTCAGATTAGCTAAAAAGGGTGCCTTGGTGTAACGCTCTCAGACCACATCGGTTCTATTTAAAATTGCACTTTTTTTCAAGCGTTGAGTTGCTGTAAAACGCCTTGCAGCTATGCAACATGTAAAACCATAAGCTTAATTGTTTGTTTACCACGTTGGTGCAGTACAAAATTACCTACTTTAGTACACTGTTTTTGAGTTGGCATTAATGCCCTGTACTACTACGTTTCAATCGCACATGCACTGAGTGGCAACTGCAAAATATTGTAAATAGTAATAACAATAGAAATAAATATTCAATTATAAAATTAACAAAATAACCTAGTGCATTACAGATGCTCAATATATTTATTAGTCTTACAACAAAACGTGTAACAATAATTGTTAAAAGTGGCGATTTTCGACATCAGCACACATCTAGCAACGCTGTAGTCATGATTTCTGGGTTCTTCCCAACATACCTGTTGTATTTCGAATTTGTAGTTGTCCGGTTGTCAAACTCTTTAAATTACGGCAGAAGAAAAAAATCAAAAGGGATTTAGGGCTGGCAAACGCACAGGCCATTCGATGGGGCCTCGATAGCCAATCCATTTGGTGTCAAATGTTGTGTTCAGGTGTGCCCTTGCAGTGGTGCTGCTATGTGCTGGAACACCATCGCGCTGAAAGTATCTGTCACGTATGACAACAAGTGATACGTCTTCCAATAACACAGGCAATGTCTCAGACAAAAAGTCAGGTAACAGCTCCAGTCAACCGATTATTAAGTACAGTTGGTCCTAAAAGGTGGTCGCCGATGATACCACACCACACGTTGATTGAGTATCTCACCTGATGTGCTCGTGCATACGTACCATGTGGGTTTTCCTCAGCCCAGTTGTGTTCTGAATGTCTGATAAATCATCCCGTCCTGTGAGAAAATTGCCTCGTCAGTGAAGAACACCAAATTTTCAGAGTGCGGTGTCATAGCACACTGTTGCAAAAAAACACATGCAAACCTGAATTTGCGGACAAATGTTGTACACGTTGTAGGCGATAGGGCAGAAGTAACTGATCACGGAGAATGTGCCATACTATCGTATGACTCGCTGTNGCAGTAACTGCTCACGGAGAATGTGCCATACTATCGTATGACTCGCTGTTACGTGTTCAAATTGTAGGTGCATTACTCACACACAGCNGAAGTAACTGATCACGGAGAATGTGCCATACTATCGTATGACTCGCTGTTACGTGTTCAAATTGTAGGTGCATTACTCACACACAGCCTCGAGGACATAGTCTTTAAGTGCAAGTGTCCTCACGGTCGGCGCACGATTTCCTGTCTTCTTTGNGCCTCGAGGACATAGTCTTTAAGTGCAAGTGTCCTCACGGTCGGCGCACGATTTCCTGTCTTCTTTGCCAGCAATGTCCCGAAGTCGCTGGTGAGGTTGTTGGAACATTTGTTGGCCAGGATGACGACGTTGCTGAAACTTCTGTGCGTCCATTGCACAAATCAGAACACACTGTTACGCGCACACTATCAGCCACAGGGTTATCGATAGCAGGCTCACAATGGTCATATTCGGCGTACTATCAACAATTGTGCACTGGATTACTTAACATTGTACTGCGACCGTATGGTAGACAAATAGTTTAGCTTAATAATCACAGTTTGCATAGCTGCACGGTGCCATAAGTCAAAATCTGACAAAATGGGAACGTCAAAGAGAACCGATGGCTTGAGAGAATTACAACAACACAAACTTTTTTTGTTAATATGAACATGATGTTTATTCATCTGCCAAAAAATGTCGATTAAAATGCATGGTTACTGTAACATCCCGTGAGCTGGGTTATGGCTGAGAAGTTTCAACTCTTTTGTAGAACTATAGTGTNAATGCATGGTTACTGTAACATCCCGTGAGCTGGGTTATTGCTGAGAAGTTTCAACTCTTTTGTAGAACTATAGTGTAAGCTAAATACATATATTTTCTACACATTAGCGCATTCCTTATTTAGTTGCTGTTGCTAAGTTATCTCGGTTATTTNTAGCTAAATACATATATTTTCTACACATTAGCGCATTCCTTATTTAGTTGCTGTTGCTAAGTTATCTCGGTTATTTCTTACTTTTTACGTAACATACACTGGTTTCAGTCGTGGTTCTGTCTGCAGGAACTCGTGATAAGTCGTCCATAACAATATTTACATTAAATTTGTATTATTTTGCAACCATCTATTTTACGTTTGAAATTGACGGTCGTAGGTTCAACAAACCATTGTGCAATAGTTATTATGCATCTGTAAATGATTCGAGAGTTTTCAGTATCTCCAGGGAGTAGTTAATTAATTTAATTAACTGAACAAAGTACACCACTGTGATGTGTTGACCGCTGCAGAGCACTCTTGCCGTGCAACCATCTACTACACAATACGATACATTTGTAAGGAACGGGAAATAATTATTTATACAAACACGATTTCGATATTTATCACGCCAAATTGAAAATGTTGCANATTTGTAAGGAACGGGAAATAATTATTTATACAAACACGATTTCGATATTTATCACGCCAAATTGAAAATGTTGCAATTCACAGAGATTGTGACGTATAAAAAAATGCCTTAAATTATAAAATAACTGGTTTTTTTTAAGTCTCGTACAACAAATTCCAGATGTTAAAAAATATTCGTGAAAACTGTGAAAGAAAAAGGCAATAATAAAGCAAATTTGAAAAGGAGAACTATCAANAATGTTAAAAAATATTCGTGAAAACTGTGAAAGAAAAAGGCAATAATAAAGCAAATTTGAAAAGGAGAACTATCAATATTCCGAAGGAGAAAGGCATCTATTTTATTTCAGTGCCAAAAACTTTTAACTATTGTGAGTTATATGTGAAATAATAAAATTCTTAAAACCCAATAATTTCCTTCTTTTGTTGGTAGTAGACTTCACATCACAATTCTAAGTATTTCGTTATTGAATTTTCCTCTATATAAAACACACTTAGAATTCACAAAAAATAACGCAGAATTGTTTATACGTGAAATGAGATTTGTCGCAACCACAGGTGTGCAAGAAGTGTTTTCCTTGTCCTACTCACGCCATGCTCGTCTTAGAACATCGCTTGGCGCACTTGGTTGTCAGCCAGCAGAACACATCAAGAGAGAGAGGCGAGGGCGCATGTCGCGAAAGGAAAGGATCGCTTATTGTTGGAATGTGGGCTGGAGAAACACCATCGCACCGCGTGCATNCAGCCAGCAGAACACATCAAGAGAGAGAGGCGAGGGCGCATGTCGCGAAAGGAAAGGATCGCTTATTGTTGGAATGTGGGCTGGAGAAACACCATCGCACCGCGTGCATCGCAGGGCAGCAGGACGTACAAGGGTGTAGGGTGAAGTTGAGGGGTTGGAGAAGCGTTAGAGACAGACGTGACATAAGACGTCTGCGGAACTGCAATATGCACCGAGCATGACACATTGCCTCGGTCAGACAACCCTCCCTCTGTTTCCCTGCCAGCCGTCGTGATGGATGTTCCCAACGAAACCCTATCGCACAGACTACCGCGAGTTACCGCTCGTCAGCAGACCATACAACTGTGCGAACTTAAACTAATCTATGAAAACCGCGGGGTAGCGCTTCGTCTTAAAGTTTCGACGTCTATACAACAAGTTGCTCTTATCTCTCCTATTACCAGTGTCAAATTACTCTGAATGTGCTCTAATGGAACAATTGTAGTATTGTAATTTTATAATAGCAGCAAAAAACAATTCACTTAGGCGCAGATTCCTTGTTGTAACGCAAGTAAAATTTAGCACTTTATTAATTATTAAATGTAAACAGAAGTAGTTTTTAAAATGTTACAATGTTATATGTACATTTTTTTACTTAAGAGCGTAAGTCCCATACGTTATTAAGTGTCTATGAAAATTTTGATTTTACAACATAATATAAATTAATTTAATTTATTGGTTTAAAATCGAGGACAAAATGTAAAACGATCAACATAGTCCATTTATATTTCAGTTTCCCCACAACGACTACACATTGTAGAGAGTTTAAACAAAGTAAGTACGCCTAATTAATTTATACATTTCGTGATTTTTCGCAAAAGCCCTTCCTTAATCATTTTGCTGTTACGTTTCCTCAGACAAATAACGTAAGAAATTTGTCCCAACGAATATTCTTTTCTCGGCGTAAGAATGTAACGTGCAAATGTCCTCAAGACTAGGTGCCACCCACTATGTCGGATTAATTTCCTTCCTGTTTTTGTTTTTGTGAATTAAAATTTTAAGAAATGCTACTGTACAAGTTTAGATATTAGCCTTACTTTGCAGTACAGACATAAAATCTGAACTATTATCGTAACATTTTGTCACGAAAAGACTGATATAAACTTTAAAATGTTAATACATTCCCGCCTTTTTACAGCTACGAAATAACGCGTAATAAAAAAAAACTTTAAATAGTTTGAAAAATATATTTTTATACAGTCAGGAATTGTTGGTACTTTCTCCAAATCTGAAATCATGAAAAATTAACAAAATTATTTCTTCATAAGAGGCGAAGTCAGGCCTTATTAATTTTAATTGCTTGTATATATTGTAGCTTTCTATCCGTTGACTGATGAGGCTATGGCAATAGGACGGCAGATATTTCCTTCTGGTGCTGGGGCAATATTTTTCGTNTCTATCCGTTGACTGATGAGGCTATGGCAATAGGACGGCAGATATTTCCTTCTGGTGCTGGGGCAATATTTTTCGTTTATTTTATGTATATAGTTTCAATTTTGGATACGTCAATCTATAATCTGCAGCACATACGCCACTCCAAAATATTACTTTTAGGGAAGCAGAAATTTTTTTATGTACTTCAAATCCCTGAAAACCACATGTTCTATCGGACTGCGTGTAAGTTTATGCTCTACAACACAGCATTCACGCCCATTTTCCCTGCACCCCNAACCACATGTTCTATCGGACTGCGTGTAAGTTTATGCTCTACAACACAGCATTCACGCCCATTTTCCCTGCACCCCCAATGCGTAAATTCGCCAGGAACGGACTATTTTTCACTTGTTGGGCTTTATCTGACACGGCCCGAAGCATGTGCCGNTAATGCGTAAATTCGCCAGGAACGGACTATTTTTCACTTGTTGGGCTTTATCTGACACGGCCCGAAGCATGTGCCGGACGAAATGTCGATTGCAAATATTTCACCCGCTCTTGCATTATCTTCCGTGCGCAAATACGCGCAGGCGAGAGAGCACCATCCGATGATATACAGCAGTCACAACTTTCCCAGGGCTTGTCCCCGCCCCTTTTTACCACGTCACGAAGCCAGTCCTCGTGCCCCGCCTGTCTTCAACCCCTGCGACGCGAAAACAGCACGCGCCGCTATATCTAGTTCCAATTCGGGGATTTTGTTTGCACGCGGAAATATTACACGCTAGCGTCAGATAACAGCGCCTCTATCGCCCGGCTCGCTAAGCCCACACAAAACATGTGAAGGACCGTAGAATATGGTAGGCCCCTACCGCAAAAAAGAAAAATCGTTGGAAATTAATTTTAAAAATTAGAGGCGTGTAAGTAGTTTGAAGGTAATTAATATTATACAGTATAAAATAACCATACATATATAGACACACACATAGAGTGGGTCTCTGAAACACACCAACAAAGCCTGCCTGCATATTCCTTATGAAAAATAATATGATAACTTATGTGCGACATGTGGTCGACGACGCTTCTTTAGAGTGGTACGCACCCTTCAAGTTGGAGCTGTAACACAGGTTTATTGTAAATATTACGGAAACTATTTTAATGAAGTAATGACATCCAGGAAAACGGGTACTTGGACAAATATATGCAACCATTGCAAAACCAGTCACTACTATAAATTTATATCNTGACATCCAGGAAAACGGGTACTTGGACAAATATATGCAACCATTGCAAAACCAGTCACTACTATAAATTTATATCGTAGAGAAAATAAGGGTTGCAACACTGTCACAAATTAGTGCGATGCCGATGCTTAATTGGTTTTACAAAAGCGAATTATCAAAGAGCAGATTAGAATTAACGAAAACGTTCGTCGTGTCTTATCACTCTAAACCCCACCGTTGCGAGGATTTCATGGATAAACATCAAAAACCACTGCGCTACGGCACCTGGCAGGCAAGCATCACACATCACACATATCATATTAATACTTAAGGCCATATTTCACGATAATTTTATTTCATTGTCTGAAAGATATTTATATAAGGACCGTATAAATGTAAATAATTGTAGTCATGTGATTATAGTATTCAAAATATAGCATCGAAAAGTGGAAAATTTCGGAATATGGGAGTTCAAATTTCTATGCTCCTAATTAACTTTGCAACTGAATCACATATAATGTAATCTATATCAAATAAACAACATATTAATTAGGTATCAAGGGTTTATAACAATCGTTACTCGAGTACTGGCATCCTGAATATAATTTTAAATATCTATTAAATATTTTTGCCAACACATTTTTATTTTTCCAAGAAAAAAATAATATTAATATTTATTAGTTTCTCTTGGACGAATAAAAATGTGCTGGCCTAAACATCAATACCTATTTTAAAAGACATTCAGGATACCAGTACCAGAGTAGCCTTTGTTAAATATCCTTGATACTTTCTTAAAATGTTGTGTATATGATATAGATCACATTACAAGTGATTGATTTAGCAAAGTTAATTAGAAGCATAGTTACTTGGGTTCCCATAATACGAAATTCTCCAATTTTCGCTGCTATGTTCTGAAAACTATAATCATTTGACTACAGATATTTACATTTATATGGTCCATTAATAATTATCTTTCAAATAATGAAATAAAAAATTATTGCGGAACATGGACTTCAATTCTTTGTTCAAAAGTGCCCATCACAAACTTGAACGCACAGGTTACATCGTCCTTATCCTGGATGTCATTGTTCAATTTCAAATACATTCTGTAATATTTACAATAAACACGTGTTTCACCTTCAAGAGTTGCGAACCNATACGTGTTTCACCTTCGAGAGTTGCGAACCATCCTCACGTAGCAGCAACCATATGTATTTTCGACTTATTTTTACACAAAAAATATGCAGACGGAGTTTGTCGCTGTTTTTCGTACTCACTCTGTATATAACATTCTAAGTAGTCATTTACTGACCGTCCTACTATACATTTCTAATGAAGTGTCTCAAAACTTCATTTATACTAAAACAAAGTTAATCGTACTCATTTCTGTATTTACGTAGTAGCTGACAAAGTTTTCAACGAGTATTCAAATGTTACCCATCGAATAGTTTGNTGACATCCAGGAAAACGGGTACTTGGACAAATATATGCAACCATTGCAAAACCAGTCACTACTATAAATTTATATCATAGAGAAAATAAGGGTTGCAACACTGTCACAAATTAGTGCGATGCCGATGCTTAATTGGTTTTACAAAAGCGAATTATCAAAGAGCAGATTAGAATTAACGAAAACGTTCGTCGTGTCTTATCACTCTAAACCCCACCGTTGTGAGGAATTGATGGATAAACATAAAAAACCACTGCGCTACGGCACCTGGCAGGCAAGCATCACACATCACACATATCATATTAATACTTAAGGCCATATTTCACGACAATTTTATTTCATTGTCTGAAAGATATTTATATAAGGACCGTATAAATGTAAATAATTGTAGTCATGTGATTATAGTATTCAAAATATAGCATCGAAAAGTGGAAAATTTCGGAATATGGGAGTTCAAATTTCTATGCTCCTAATTAACTTTGCAACTGAATCACATATAATGTAATCTATATCAAATAAACAACATATTAATTAGGTATCAAGGGTTTATAACAATCGTTACTCGAGTACTGGCATCCTGAATATAATTTTAAATATCTATTAAATATTTTTGCCAACACATTTTTATTTCTCCAAGAAAAAAATAATATTAATATTTATTAGTTTCTCTTGGACGAATAAAAATGTGCCGGCCTAAACATCAATACCTATTTTAAAAGACATTCAGGATACCAGTACCAGAGTAGCCTTTGTTAAATATCCTTGATACGTACTTAAAATGTTGTGTATATGATATAGATCACATTACAAGTGATTGATTTAGCAAAGTTAATTAGAAGCATTGGGTTCCCATAATACGAAATTCTCCAATTTTCGCTGCTATGTTCTGAAAACTATAATCATTTGACTACAGATATTTACATTTATATGGTCCATTAATAATTATCTTTCAAATAATGAAATAAAAAATTATTGCGGAACATGGACTTCAATTCTTTGTTCAAAAGTGCCCATCACAAACTTGAACGCACAGGTTACATCGTCCTTATCCTGGATGTCATTGTTCAATTTCAAATACATTCTGTAATATTTACAATAAACACGTGTTTCACCTTCAAGAGTTGCGAACCATCCTCACGTAGCAGCAACCATACGTATTTTCGACTTATTTTTACACAAAAAATATGCAGACGGAGTTTGTCGCTGTTTTTCGTACTCACTCTGTATATAACATTCTAAGTAGTCATTTACTGACGGTCCTACTATACATTTCTAATGAAGTGTCTCAAAACTTCATTTATACCAAAACAAAGTTAATCCTACTCATTTCTGTATTTACGTAGTAGCTGACAAAGTTTTCAACGAGTATTCAAATGTTACCCATCGAATAGTTTGANTACTCATTTCTGTATTTACGTAGTAGCTGACAAAGTTTTCAACGAGTATTCAAATGTTACCCATCGAATAGTTTGAACTCATTAATGTGTTGCTAGAAACTTGCAATCCGCAAATTATACCGCCAGAAGTCAGAGCATGGCCAATATCGTAATAATAAGTGTCGTGATTTTTATTAAATGAAACAAGTAAATTTCATTTCTTTACTTATTAACAACACTTAGTAATAAAACACAATTAAACTTATAATTAAATGTCGCTTAATAAATCACACTACAAGCAGCAATTAGTAACTCAATACCGTTATCAAAATTGCTCTAACATGAATTAAATAATAGAGAACTATTTTAGTCTTTTGCGTAAATCTTCCCACATTAGCATTGTCGGGAGGGGGCCGCGGAGTTGTAGTGGCTAGTCTATCCACCTCCCACTTAGACGAACCGGGTTATGTTCCCGGCGGGGCNATTAGCATTGTCGGGAGGGGGCCGCGGAGTTGTAGTGGCTAGTCTATCCACCTCCCACTTAGACGAACCGGGTTATGTTCCCGGCGGGGCCGCTCCCGGATTTTCGCAAGTGGGAATCGTGCCGGACGATGTCGCTGGTCGGCGGTTTTTCTCGGAGATGTCCCGATTCTTCACCCTGTAATTTCAGCGCTGCACCATCCTCACCTCGTTTCATACTTATCGGCTCTCAAGACCCCGATGTTGAGAGCCGCCGAAATCTCTTCACATTGTCCACTAGGTTGATCGCTGTCTCCACTGTTCGCCTAACAGCAATCTGAGTAACGAACTCTACCGCAGACTGGATTTCTCGTTGCGACACAGGGATGATCAGCAGGATATGAACAGTTACAGCAAGTGTGGGCCGACTTACCTCAGGAGAGGAGACAACGGTTACACAACTACCGAAACTAGCCGACGCGACGTATGCATCNCTGTGGGCCGACTTACCTCAGGAGAGGAGACAACGGTTACACAACTACCGAAACTAGCCGACGCGACGTATGCATCCAAGCCTGAGCGGTCGCGACATCTCACTGACATAGGACCTGCAGTGCGCCTGCACAGAAAAATATTTTTTCCCGTGTCATCAGCTGTTGAATGACTGCGTTAAATTCCCATTACCTTAAATCNCGCCTGCACAGAAAAATATTTTTTCCCGTGTCATCAGCTGTTGAATGACTGCGTTAAATTCCCATTACCTTAAATCACGTACAGCTACATTCCATTTCGACCACACTTCCTAGCACTTAACTATTTTATCCATGGATATAACTGAAAATTTAAAAACCTCCTAAAAATGGTGCTAATCACCGACCCCAGACCCAAACTGTTTGAAATTTTTTACTGTAGCTGTTGTCTCAAATTCATTTTTGTTTGTTTTTTTATTTAAAATTTTTGCAGATATCTAAAAAACTTTGTTCCCTAGGTTATTTTCCCTCGAAATTTAATTTTGCCCATATAGTTTGTGAACCTAATTTTTTTATAATTTTACATTTCCTGTTTGAACATATATTATTTTATCCCTCCACCCATTTCACGTCCTTCCCTCTAATACTCTAATATTCCTAAATCGCTACGTGTTCCATTCAATAATCTTCCAATCAAATTTATTACTTGTTTTTACTTTGAACTTTCCCCTTTATTCGCCACCACGACCATCCTTCCTTTACATTTAACTTTTGCTCATTTATAAACAGCTTTATCTACTGTCTTCATATTTAGCAAGTATCACAGCCTCCCTAACTGCTCCGTATTTCCATGATGACATTATTCTTATCCCCTTTCCCTAACATTTTTTAAAAAAACTTTTCGCTTTCTCCATTTGATGTAGCATAGGTCCATACTGGCATGAACGGAATCTTTCTTAACGTATTAGTTTTCCATTGCAAATCTACCTCACCTTCTTCTGTTGCAACTATTTATGCGCAAATTTGCAAGTTACAGTCGTAATACCTGTCATGAGCGACACGTTCCCTGACAGCTACACCTCATGATGGCTGCAATCCGTCCTCTCTTACCCACCTGTTTTTGCAACCCTACTCCTCCTTTTTTTCCTCATTACGTTTTATCCACTACTTTGCTTTCCCGTGCTATTTAAGCTGTGTGTTTTGTCATTTGTATTTATCCCAGCCTTCTTAGCCACTTATTTTTCCATACCAACTCCACTCCTTTTCACCATTGGACGTCTCGCTTTCTAATGCCGCATATGTCGTTCTTAAACCCTTTAAGCTCATGGCGCCACATTTCTTTGACACTTTCAACTCCCATGATGAAAATAATACCCTTCGCTTCCTCCACTTAATTCCATGACAGTTAGCTCGCGGATATCCTAGCCACATCTTCCCTCTCAGATTATCTTGTGGTTATCCACCATCTGTAGTGTATTTAAATAAATAACACTCCTTTGTAATCTGCTCCAGCACACAACGACTAGAATGACACAACTTCTCTTCCAATCACTCTTATATACCCACATAAACAGTTTTATTCAGTTATTACTTGTCGATTTTTTCCGATATTACTAAACAGTTTCTCATTACTTTTCTGAGTGGTGCAAGGTTTTTATGATACACCGAAAAATTTTCACTGCATTATAACCTTGGAGTGCAGCTGAACTGTTACTTTTTTTACCTAGCTGAACTGTGCTCACAAAGACAATAGCTAAAAAAACTGTTTATTTAATAATAAGTCTAAAATAAATAATCAACAATTTTGCTATTTCTAGATTTAAAAGGGCAGAGTCAGCCATACTGACTTGTCAAATATCATTAACACTATTTTACGTACACTTCTTTAAAATTTTTACATTGCGTGAATTGTACAAAAATTAGATTTTTTGTTAACGTACATGAAAACAAATAACATAAAAATACTTGAATAGTCACGTTGCAAAGTACAGAAAAAATGCAAAGAATTATACACCTAAGAACAATCAATATTTTTTACAATTTGCTTGTATTTTGAAAATAATGACCCGCCATTACACATACTAACCGAAATGTTTTCCTTTTATTAATTTTCTCAACGTCACTCTTAATTCCATACCCATAAACATTTCATATCCATTTGTTGTCCTTGTATTATTGTAAAAAAAAAAATACAACCCTTTTATTACTTTAATTTGCTATTTTTGGGAATCTCATATGTTTTAGCAATGACAGAAAATGCGTTGTTTTAGAACATACAAAATCAGTTATTCCATTAAAACAGCAGGGACATTTTATTTTCATGGACATAAATTCGGAGAGTGTCCAGAAGGTTTTGACAACGCATATTTTGCTGTTATGGTGTTCATGTGTTAATTGGTTGAAACATTTTATAATTTGAGCATAATCATTCCAAAAGAAAGAGTTATCGTTGACATTTGGACAAGATATTTCTGCTCCGTAAATGGTGTTAAGATTACGCCAGTTATCTGAGATAAGTATTATAGAATACCAGACTACATTACACAAAATATGTCTTTTTCAGTATCTGGGTTTGGGCTTGGTTGGCTCACTAATTTTGGTACATTAAATTAATTTTCCATCCTTAAATTACATTTTCATGGAAATGTTTGGGAGCATTAATAATTATTAACATAGTATAATTATTTTAGTAATTTTCTGGTAAATAATTTGTTTTGTAACAGTTTATCTAAATCTTTCGCGTGGCCTCAAAATATCATATTTATTTCACGGCTTAAAGTAGGTATTTTTTTTTTTCCAAAAGGTCTACAGTTCTCTGTCGGCACTGAGCACTTCCGGTAAAATAATAACCAATGTCACTATCTCTGTGTATGCTCTCTCTATCTCCAGGATCATTGAGATAGAGATGTGTAGTAGTGTATTTATGATATGAATAAGAAGACGTAGTTACGCGTATCTCACCAGTAATTGGTGCACCTTTTATATGCGATATTCGTGTGTGATCACCTGCCTCGTTAAAAAAAAAAAAAATGGAGTCGTTAAAACTTGGTTGCCGGCTCGGAAAAGTTGACGCAGAACTTCTGGCTGCTTCCCGTAGCGTATCGTTTACTTTGCGTGACGCGGGCCCTAATCACGCCATTCTTGCTCTCGAATTACGCTCCTACCCCGTAATAACTATAATGACAGCATTCGCGTACGCGGATCTGCGATCCCCGCGATAAAAGTGGACGGGAATCATTTGCGACTCGCGCCGGGGAGTTAAAAATTGTTATAGGCGAGAGACAAAATTCGTAACTTTGCGCTGGAGTCGGACCGTCGAAATGCGAGCAGATGCAATTATGGAAGACTTTTATTTATTGCTTTTGTTACCAGAGGTGCGAATTTAAAAAAAAATCCGCAAACGTTCCGAATCGATTTTTTTCATACGATTACTGTTCGTAGCTCAGTATAGTCTATTCGCTGGATTATCACACATTTTAAATCAAACTTTGATTAATTATCCTATGTTTGACGTGTTTCGTTGTATCCTATCTATGTCATATACCAGAAGCGTTTTGTACTTCTGTTCACATAAAACTATCTTATTTTATGTTAAATTAATATTTAACTAATATCTTATCCATTCATTTTAATATCTTGTTTATAATTAACATGATTAAAGAAATATATAATAGGAATACTCGTAATGTCTACTAAGAAATAGTTCTCATGCAAAATAATATTAAACTGAGTGCCCGCGAATACTGTGCGTTGTCCCTTTGGTGTAATTTTCTATACCTGAGTATTCTCTGTTTGCAGGAGGTGGAAGAATAGCTTGAAAGTAGAACTTAAGCAGGTCTTCTCAAAAGCTGGAACTAACCATGAATGGACTCAAATTCTCTTACCACAGTATAACTATATGCACTAATTTAATACTAATGCCTTCAAGCGACACAGTGTACTGTTGAAAATTTCGTTGTAATAACAGAAAATATTACGTTATGTGGCGTACAGTTGACATGGGTAAATGTGATCCGTAGTGACGGAAAACTGAGCTGAGCTCCGTAAATTAAAAAAAAAGAAACGTCTGCGCATTTCCTATAGCGACAAGTTTCGGGAACCAGCAATGCTGAGTACACAAGAAGCTTTCTTCGCCGCTAATCGTAGGCGAGTGGTCAGAGTCACGACATTCATAAATTTTTATTCGTGTAGAAAAGTCAATGCAGAATTAAATACGACCATTTTTCATTTAATTTTATAGTCACAGTAACTCGCGCAACGAAAATTAAAAACTTTTCCATAATTTTTTTTAAACTGTAATAAAGGAAAACAATTTTTAAAATTTTCGGAAACAATTCGTGAGCTGACGAAAAGCCGTTACTGAAAAATGGAACGACTCCGTAATACGGAGAATTCCTGAAACTTATTTACCAGCACTTATTCTTAAAAGGACGCAAAATGGTTTTAAAAGCGTGATTCGTGACCACCAACTTACGGCCGTATATTTTTTGCTCTAGCGCCTCTTTAGGCTTCAGTAGACCAATACCACATAGCAACGTTCAGCCCTTGTTCGACAAATATGGAATAACTGCTCCAGCTGCGCTACAACAATTTATGACAATTTATGTTTCTGCTCGCCGCGACCTGTCGTTGCCACCTACAGTTATTTCTGCCACAGTGTGCATACAGCACAGTGCGATCACTCTCGTTCTATCAGCACTATGAACTGCGCGTATTCGTGCTATCAACTACAGTATTTCACCGCTAGAATACCTGGACCATGCTCTGTCACCAGTAAACACTATTTGTCGAAAAAAATAGTACTCGTTTGCGTTTCTCTTAACGACGCTTGTAATATAAATATGACCGGAGATATATATACACACACACGCAGGATATTTGGTAACTCAGTGCTCAAACTCCAGACCAATTGTAATACAAAATCCATATACACTTATATCGCTGAAAAAGTATTTTTATTACATTTAATTGTCTTCAAAGGTGTGGGATACATCGCCTGGAGAACAAGGCGATGCAATTATGCGTGTAGGACAAGTTGCATAGGAAGTAGGCGCGCGATGTTTGCGTATGAAATAATTTAGTGTCACGCGACTACGTCCAATGCACCTTGCACTACACGCATGATAGAACTGGCTTGTTCTGCAGGTGTTGTACGCCTTAACTTTGAACACAAATATTTGGTGTAAAAGTACGTTTCCGGGTGAGGCTTTTGTGTTACTATTGGTCCAAATAAACTATGTCTAGAGTTTGGGCACTGAGTTTCCGAACACTCTATATACGCACTTAGCAATTTCATCATAATACAAGAAGTATAGGGTAAAGAGCTGTTTGCAGATGCCAGATGGTATNAGACTCTATATACACACTTAGCAATTTCATCATAATACAAGAAGTATAGGGTAAAGAGCTGTTTGCAGATGCCAGATGGTATTATTACCGTAATGATACGTTTACGCCCAGAAAAGAGATAGGTTTCGAATCTGTTTGAAGGAATTTGCAATACCTTGAATGTTTTTAAAGTTATTGATTTTTTAAAACAGTTACACATTATGAGCAATACTTCCACTCATGTTATATTGTATTTGACATGAATTATCTTCTGTTATTCTTCTTACAGACTAGCTTTCGGCAATTAAACATTTCTTTATTTGTGCTCTTCATGACTGCTTGATAAGAGTGGAAATAGTGTTCATCAAATCGTCCGTAACATTCTCGCGATCGGTATTTGACAGGCGCGTTAGATAAAACTCGAGTGTAGTACTCGTAAACGACTGAGGTATCTTTATTCCTTTGCAAATATAAAAAGTTTCAAAATTGTACATTTACAACCACTCTTTACTAAAATATCTGCACCTCACAGTGTGGATGATTTTCATTTTTATTAGATATTCGTATCATATAATTTCAATTCAGAGAGGACTCTTGGCCGTTATATACACTTTCAAGATATATGTAAAATAGTGAAATAAATTGTTTCCAGCCTTAGCATTTAACTTACGTACACGTTTGTTCCCTTCAAGCTGTTTTATTATGACTTTGCCCTAGAANACATCGCCTGGAGAACAAGGCGATGCAATTATGCGTGTAGGACAAGTTGCATAGGAAGTAGGCGCGCGATGTTTGCATATGAAATAATTTAGTGTCACGCGACTACGTCCAATGCACCTTGCACTACACGCATGGTCGAACTGGCTTGTTCTGCAGGTGTTGTACGCCTTAACTTTGAACACAAATATTTGGTATAAAAGTACGTTTCCGGGTGAGGCTTTTGTGTTACTATTGGTCCAAATAAACTATGTCTAGAGTTTGGGCACTGAGTTTCCGAACACTCTATATACGCACTTAGCAATTTCATCATAATACAAGAAGTGTATGGTAAAGAGCTGTTTGCAGATGCCAGATGGTATTATTACCGTAATTATACGTTTACGCCCAGAAAAGAGATAGGTTTCGAATCTGTTTGAAGGAATTTGCAATACCTTGAATGTTTTTAAAGTTATTGATTTTTTAAAACAGTTACACATTAAGAGCAATACTTCCACTCATGTTATATTGTATTTGACATGAATTCTCTTCTGTTATTCTTCTTACAGACTAGCTTTCAGCAATTAAACATTTCTTTATTTGTGCTCTTCATGACTGCTTGATAAGAGTGGAAATAGTGTTCATCAAATCGTCCGCAACATTCTCGCGATCGGTATTTGACAGGCGCGTTAGATAAAACTCGAGTGTAGTACTCGTAAACGACTGAGGTATCTTTATTCCTTTGCAAATATAAAAAGTTTCAAAATTGTACATTTACAACCACTCTTTACTAAAATATCTGCACCTCACAGTGTGGATGATTTTCATTTTTATTAGATATTCGTATCATATAATTTCAATTCAGAGAGGACTCTTGGCCGTTATATACACTTTCAAGATATATGTAAAATAGTGAAATAAATAGTTTCCAGCCTTAGCATTTAACTTACGTACACGTTTGTTCCCTTCAAGCTGTTTTATTATGACTTTGCCCTAGAANAGTTTCCAGCCTTAGCATTTAACTTACGTACACGTTTGTTCCCTTCAAGCTGTTTTATTATGACTTTGCCCTAGAAGACGTAACCGGAGTATTATGTATTCATACATTGTGATACACAAATAACTTTAATGACTTAACAAGCAGTCTTAATCAGATGCACTTTTAAGTTCGTGAATTATTGTCGCATTTAGATTTAACAGGTTCAGTACATTCTACGACAAGTGCAGGTAAGGAAACCCGAAGTTTTAAACACTAGCAAGCAAAAATAATTTACATCTGACAAATATTTAATACTGCTTGTAGTTTTAAGATGAATTTTAAAATGACGGATTATCTCGGAACTCGCGACTGCAAAACTACTTTAAAAATAAAATAGCACCCTTCTTAAGGTTCTCATTGCGTATTATTCGTAATCCCATGCAAAATAGGTGCACAAGAAGCATTTTACAGCAGCATAGTGTAGAAGTGGATTGCACTAAATATACTGTTCTTCTTACAAAGTCTNGTGCACAAGAAGCATTTTACAGCAGCATAGTGTAGAAGTGGATTGCACTAAATATACTGTTCTTCTTACAAAGTCTCTATTTGAGTTTTTCAGTATTGTGAGCTTTGGAGTAGAGAAGAAACGAATGCATAATAAAGCACGCCTAGCAAAACGCAGGTTACATAGAATTATGCCCTTTAATGGTTTATGTATCTTTCCGCGAATGCGAGAGTATATCTACCCAAAGAGGATATTAAGGCANGAATTATGCCCTTTAATGGTTTATGTATCTTTCCGCGAATGCGAGAGTATATCTACCCAAAGAGGATATTAAGGCACAGAAGTGAAATAAGTGGTCTGGGAAAGTCTCATTGTCATGAAATTTCTGTTTGATTTCATTTAGTAGTATACGAGACGTGTACCGGACGATGTGATATCCTTCTCTACAACGTCCACTGTGTCGCAAAGAAAGAACATAAATAAAACAAGAAAAATAGGAACTTACCATGTTAAAGATAACAGATTTTGACACCCTTCACCTCAACACAACCTTAAATTCACATTCGCAATATTATCAAAACAACGTAACGGAAGCCCTGGAGAGCAATTTCAGTTTAGTAATGTGACTTGTGAACTACNTTCGCAATATTATCAAAACAACGTAACGGAAGCCCTGGAGAGCAATTTCAGTTTAGTAATGTGACTTGTGAACTACTTTGTTTGGAGTACAAAATGTATATTTATTGACGTGACAACGTCTTATAATTCGATAGAGCCGGCTGCACGCACGAAAAAACATGACTCATGCGGCNTTCGCAATATTATCAAAACAACGTAACGGAAGCCCTGGAGAGCAATTTCAGTTTAGTAATGTGACTTGTGAACTACATTGTTTGGAGAACAAAATGTTTATGTATTTAAGATAGTTGTGGACACATACTGGCATCTCATATAAGACTATGTAAGGAATAAGTAAATATTTTCAAATCTTACACTTTGTAATGATGCGGATAGCTAACCCAATATATGAGTAATGGTGCTCTTAATTTTGACATCGTTATTGAGTTACCAGAACACCTCAGTTGCACTACGCTCACTAAATAGTTGCGTCGTGGTCTGAAGGCAACCTTGTGGAACAGCTTAAGTGGTCCTCGCGAAGTCCTCACTTGAATACAGAACGGTTTTAGGATGATCTGGGGCGTTTTTAGCGTGCCAGACCTACTTTACTGACAGACAGGCGTTAAATATTCACCAGGATAGACGAAGAACGGGGAAAACTTCTTGCAGCTGTGTACGAATAAGTGGAAATACTGTCCCATAAATACTTTAGAGCTGCAACAACAGCAAAAGGAAGTATGATATCCTATTGGTTACACGGCAGCAGCCTTTACAATCAACAACAATGGTTTTTATTTCATGAGGTGTAAAATTGGTTTTGTAAATTTTACTAAAACAGTTTTTGTACATTAAAAAAACTTTATAAAAATACAGTAATTAAATTTGTAAAACGTCTTCTTTGCAATGCTAGAAGAATCGCATTTGTAATAATATTAGAAAATTTTTGAAACGAACACAAATTACTTTAAAACGCGAATTCAAAGTTACGAATATAACATTCTGTGGTAATTACTTCACTTAAAAAAATTAATGTATTGACGAATGACGTGCTAATGAAAAATTATAAAATTCATTTATGNATAATTAATGTATTGACGAATGACGTGCTAATGAAAAATTATAAAATTAATTTATGCAGCTGTTCAATCTACCTACAGACTTAAAGTTCATCGGAAATGCAGTAATTGCCAAAATTAATTACCTCAAACCTTTCCGAGAGGTAATATTATAATATAATATATAGTCTCAACCGAGTTAATAAAGATTATGTTATCACTTAAACAACCTCAAGACGTCTGAGAAAACGTGTTCGTGTGATTAAAGTGC
>NQII01002428.1:333907-410018 GCA_002778355.1 Clitarchus hookeri | reverse complement strand
GTCCGGGGAGTGCGTAGCCCGATGCGGGTGATTACTTTATTTCTTCTCCTAGCCATGCAATGGTGATTTTTTTATATAGTCGGGGCATGTCCAATTTTTTTTTCCGAATGCTGGGATGGTAATAACTATACATGTATTCGACATTAAACATCCTCCTTTCCTAGACGTCGCAGTAATCTTGTTATCAACCCTTCGGATTGGTAACCGAAGGGTGGTAGAGACGATCCCGCACGCCTCCTGCATTTTTTGAGTTCAGAAACAACTAAAAACAATTCCCAGTGCTCCTGGCGGCAAACCGTTTGAACTCACCTCCCCGATGCTAGCGCGTCTCCGCATCGATACCAACTCTGCTAGCTGCGAACGGTAGAACTTAGCACACTTTGGTGGCGGGCACGAGAATTAAAGATGGCTGCCTACAGCAGTTGACTGGCGGCAGGTGCGGGAATTAATGACGGAGGGCGTAAAAAGCAGGGGAGAGAGAGAGAGAGAGAGGATAGGAGTGGGAGATTAGAATGAACGACAGAAGGCAAGAGAGAAAAAATGAGACCAGAAGGAATATGAGAAAACTAAGGGATAGAGCGAATATGGGCGGAAATAAAGATGGCCGCCTACACCAGACATCTGGCGGCAGGCGAGGGTATTAAAGATATAGGGTGTACAAGGCAAGAGAGTGGATGGGGGTGGGAGACAAGAAGGAATGATAGAAGGCAAGAGAGAAAATAGGAGGCCGGAAGGAATATGAGAAAACCAAGGGACAGAGTAGGCGTGTGCGGGAATCCAAGATGGCGGGGATGAAGGCAAGTTGGCGGGGTAATAAACGTGTGCACGATTAGCATAAATGCGATTAATATATGTACAATTAGCATTTATGTGTGCGTGATTGGTGCTCAGAACATCTAAGGGCATCACAGACCTGTTAATGCTCAATCTCGTGCGGCTAGGAGCCGCCTGTCCCTCCAAGAAGATCATTAGTCGCCGGTAGCAGGTATTGCTGTCCTTAGCAAATGCGCACTTTACATAGGTCATACAATATTTGCTTGTAACAAGGTGGTGCATGAAGTTTGATGATGGTGCAATGAACTCAAACATTCTTCAGACAAGGTGGATGGTGGTGACAGAGAATGACAGAGAGTGAAGTGCTTGTAAATTATTACCCAATCCAGCTGTCATTTACTCGATTTACACCGAATCCCCCCGTATTGCGCAAATGCCAGCCGCATTGTGCAAAACACATTTTTTGCTGGTTTTGAGGGGAATTCGGGAAATGTTTTAGATAAATTCTAACGGTTTTAGCCGTTTTTGAGGGGGAAAAAAAAGGAAAAAAGTGAAGTCATTTAAGATGGTCGCCTTGGCTACCCGGCTCCTCAGCCAGGAGCCATCAGGATGAATCGGCCATTCCCATTTACTATAGAAAGCTAACTCTCTAGCCGCTGCACCACCGCGGCCCCAACGCCGATGTTGAGGACATGCGCAGATGACTAAAATCGGTCTACCTCATCTTAAGTCGCCGCGAGTGCCAATCGGCCCGCAGACGGGAATACAACAGGGTCGGTGGACGCGCCATGACCTTGAGAGGGGGCACATGAGAGATCTTCGTGTCCTTGAGAGACGGCGTGTTTCCTCGAGGCGCAGATGTAATGAAGCCGCCGTATGTATATACGCGTACGTGCGTCGGCACGCGGTGTATCCGTCGGAGGAAGGTCGTTACCCTGCCCGCACAACATTCCTCGCTCGGCGAGTGAGGAGGGACGCCATCCGGGCTTGTTCTTCGTGCCTTTACCGATGTACCACTGGACGGGTCAACAATCAACGTGTTTTGTACGTGTCTGTTTCATAGGGGCGCACGCACCACGTCATCGATACAAGTAGACGCACCGAGCTCTATAATTCGTCCACGGTTAACTGAGCAGTTCAAGGAGGAGTTTCACACCCGCCATCTTGGCGTTATGTGTCTTCGTCCATAGCTTAATCTGCATAGTCAATATTTAAAAACCAAGCTTGCCAAGGCGCTTAACGTTGAAGTCTTGAGAGCTGAAGATGATGAAGCGAGATCAGTATGGAGTAACGCCGGAATGCAATGGCGGGATCAACTGGAGATCCCCGAGAAAACCCGCTGACCAGTCGCATCGTCCGGCACGATTCCCACATAACGAAAATCACTAGAGTGACTCCACCGGGAATCGAACCCGGTTCGCCTAGGTGGGAGTGAAGTAATCTGACCACTACACCACCACCAGCCCCTGGGGCTACTTTAAGGGTAGGCTACTGTTCACTGCGATCAAACCCCGTTTCTAGCTGAAAGCATTAAGTTTAAATGCTACATATAAATGTTAGTACTTTGAGGATGGTCTATTTAAATACAGTTTAAAATTTCCATTTACTACAGTATGTAACTCTGCATTATTAACAATGTACTTGTTTCAAGAATAGTATTTTATCTCGTGTAAAATCAAGCTGCAATGATCCGCATCTGATTGAATGTAATGAATGTTATAAAAGTAACATGGATTGTCCGTAATAGACATAAAATGACAGCGCGAGTGCAGTGACCTTGGCCAAAGAGTAGATGTGGGCGTACCCATTTTTGGATTGGCTGCGCGAGGCTTTGGAATTGGGCCTTGGGTCTTATTGGCTACCGCTAGCTTCGAAAGGTTCTCCATTGGCTAGGCCCGTTACCAGGCGATGATTGGCGAACAGCATTCCGACATCTTGCTGGCTAGTGACGCCATTTTACTGGCGTCTGCAGCTGGAGTTCGCGGTATAAGCGCCTATTTCCCCTCCGTGTCCTTTAGTACTCTGTGCTTTGGCAGTGATGTTTAGTTGCATCATGTTTTGTTTACGGTACGTCCAGGTTACGTTAACATAAACGGAACGAAAAGTCAAGGTCACTGAGCCCGCATTGCTATTTTATTTATATGTACTGACCGTGTCGCTGTAGTGTCAACAGCTAAGTAATTTATTGGCTGTTCAAGGTAAACCGAGAACTTTTGAAAGCTCTGCTTAAGATCTACTTGTATGCACATTTCGAATTTTTCAGCCATATATAAAGTTAACTGTACCGTATGCCTGATCACTTTATTCATGCATCCTTCAAGTGAAACTTTGAAATTATCGGAAAAGTAAATATTTAACCAATTCGTTAACTATTAAATTTATATATTCGTTATAAAAGAGAGAAAGCAAAAGAAATCTTTTCGTTATTCACAAATTATTTACCTGGCACTTCCGATTCAACGTTAAGACATGGAACTATTTTCCCTCCTTCGTTACCAATTTTACTGGGTGTATGCCGGTCAGTGCGGTCGTTAATATATACGCATATAGGGGCAGTGGCTTTTTATCAAAGGTTGGTTTCAAAAGTGCTGTCTACAGCCATTCTACTGCTTACTGCTGCTTATCTTCCGTATCCTCCTTGGCATACGCTTCTTGGCTGGCTGTGCGATGGTGCCACGGGCAAACTGAAGTGATCACAACGGTTATTGTGTCTGATCAGTTAACTACCTCCAAAAACTTTGAATAATTTAGAAAATGCATGCAAAACCAACAGTAAGAATTATTCTACTAGTGCGTTTTTTTTTTCCTTTTTGTTAGAAAAATAATGTTTTCTCCCGACTGCCAAAAATTAAGAACTTTCACCACTCTTTTGAAACATTATGTCAAGTGAATTCTGTGTGTGGCCGTGCCGGCCTTTTAAGTTGTACGTCCACTTTAACGCGTATCAGCGTTTTTCAATGTAACAGCAAAGAAATGGCAAGGATGATTCATTAAGTGGGCAACGAAATTTGATGATTGGGCAAAACAAACTTTATTGCATCAATAAGTTTCTCTCGACCTCTACTGGCGGCGAAGAGAAACTTGGTCCCGGTAGGTATACAATACAGGGCAGTCTCGACCTCTACTGGCGGCGAAGGGCGACTTGGTCCCGGCAGGTATACAAGACAGGGCATCACACTCATAGCAGTACAGTTACGATCAAAAACAAATTGTTTGATTCAACGCCTGAAACGGTATTTATCTCTGTCTGAAAGGATAAAAACGGAAAAGGAGCATGCGTGACGGAAACTCAGCTAAAGTGCATTTCACTTATTGCTAGGGGCACGTAGTTTTCGCGAAAATATTTAAAGACCACTTGCGCTCCAGAACACTTTAGTTCACATGCACTATCGTTAGAGACCTGAAAAATTCGCGTTTTCATTTCGGGGACAAGCTAGAATTCGAAACCTCGTACGTTTGTATTGCTAATGCTATTGGTCCACCCGCTAGTTTACACCTCCTGGACAACTCTGAGCCAATAATAAATGCACGGTAAAACGCAGATAGAATCACCGTATTCCGCTAATACAACAAGCAACTAATGAACAGTGATATTTGCATGATTTTTACACACGACAATGAAGTGTACCCCACAGGTCGTTGAACTCGCGAATTTTTCAGGTCTCTAACTATCGTGTTGGATGATTGTAAATGTCGCGTGCCTCATGTGACTGTCAGCCAATCATGGACGTCATGTATCGGAGTACTTTATACTGATTGGCCCATTCAAGTAAGAACGTGTCTTCTCACGTAGACGCGCGGCCAATAACAAAAGATACTTGTAGCCGTAGACGTAGAATATTGAAGTATTGCATGAGCACGAATCTTTCCGCGAAAAATACGTGGCCCTACTTATTGCAAATATGTGACAACTTTTTTTTTTTTAAGTTTGGTCAGTTCTTTCCATAACTAATAATAAAACACGAAAGTTAGCTTTGGTTTTGGCAGGTGGGCAGTAAAAATAACTAATGAAAAATTCGCACACTTTCAAAAATGTCTGTCAGCGAAACAACCACAGTGACGTAGCTTTTCACTTGTAAGTTCGCATAAATTTGCGAAGACGGAATTCATTAAATAAGCAACGGTATTACTAGAAGAACTATGAAATGCATGAAAAAATTCTGCGCCAACATATCCTTTAAGGCACTGTAACACTCTGAAACTTTCATTACTGGATTATGAATTTTCTTTACTCAGCTTGACACTTCGCAGACCAATCACAAAGGTTCAGTTTTTAGAGTGTCATAATTCTCATTGACCCAGAGAAATACGAAAGTTAATTCATACACTCACTGCATTCAGTAATGAATGAATGAATGAGTTAGTGAAGAGATGTGGGTGGTGGCTCTTAACAGCGAGGTCTTGAGTGTCGATGAGGGTGATTGAAGTAAGTACGGAGCATCGCCGGAATGAAAGGGTGGGGAAAAGGGAGATCCCGAGAAAACTCGCTGACCAGTGAAAACTCGCAGATCACGTTTAGAACCTATCAACAATAAATTTTAAAACGACATATTACCAGAAATATACAAACATTGTTAGTTAAATACACAAAATTACCGAAATGGTGCCTGCGACATTAATTAACCATGATCATACATGAAAATACGTATGCAAACCAAATGGTAGACACTGGGAAAGGAGAAAAAAAACGACTTTGCCGTAAAAAAGTTATTCTCTGAGAGAGAGAAGATGAGCAGTAGAAAACTTAGTGGCTAAAAATGGCGCGGTAGTCGCAGTCACCCCGCATCCCGCTCTGTTGTCTACGAGAGTTCGCGGCACAGCTACATGTCTACATATAGTATCCATATTGCTAGGGGCAGTGATATTTCGTGAAAAGATTTCGAGACAAGATACAGTCCAAAGCACTATAAGGTCCTCCAGCTTCTTTGATTGTCTAAAAGATGTTCTGGCCCGTGTTTACCGTTTGCGCACGAATCACGAAGGTTCAGTGTCGGAGTTACTTAGTCCTGAGTGGCTTGGTCAAAGACGGACACGGCACCAGCAGCCAATGGAGGTATAACAACAGCTGAGGTGTGTATGTAGTATTGAAGTCTACTGTGTGCTCCGATTTTTACGCGAAAAGTTACTGGCCCTACCTATTGTTGTAAACAGAAGCTCAGTGATGACAAGGTGGGCGTGTTTCGCCACTTCAAGACGGGCGAAGAAATAAGAGCAGTGACTTTATTGTCCTGTGCTTTCGCACGCCTCTGTTCAAAGGTTGGTTCTAACTGTTTTTGACAGCGACACTAGGGCGTTACAAAAGCATTGGCGGTATTACCACATGGAATGGCCACATTAGGGGGTAATGGTTCACCTAGCCCATCCTGCAGGCACGTCTGTGTTAAAACATAGGAAATAGTCAACTTATTCCGTGATGAACCATTGTATATTGGTAGGGCCGGTGACTTTTCGCGTAAAAATCGGAGCACACAGTAGTCTTCAATACTATATACACACCTCAGCTGTTGTTATACCTCCATTGGCTGCTTCTGCCGTGTCCGTCTTTGACCAAGCCACTCAGGACTAAGTAACTCCGACACTGAACCTTCGTGATTCGTGTGCAAACGGTTAACACGGGCCAGAACATCTTTTAGCCAATCAAAGAAGCTGGACCACCCTACAGTGCTTTGTACTGAACTGTATCTTGTCTCGAAATCTTTTCGCGAAATATCACTGCCTCTATATTGGGTATTTGAGTGAGCGAGTGAAGAGATTTGGGCGGCTCTTAACATTGAGGTCTTGAGAGCCGATGAGGGTGAATTGAGGTGAGTATGGAGCAGCGCCGGAATGAAAGGGCGGGGGAAACGGGAAATCACCGAGATGCCGACCAGTGGCATCGTCTGGCACGGTTCTCACATGTGAAAATGCGGGAGTGACCCCGCAGGGAATCGTGCCCGGTTCACCTAGGTTAGGGGCGAGTAGTCTAACAATATACCACCGCGGCCCCTTTGGGTATTAAAGCAAAATGAACTGTCTTGCCTAAATTAGATTATCAACCTCCAGCAAGCATGTGGAGCGACTTGACGGGCCCTGTGTTATTTTTGTATGCTTTAAGGCGCGTTTGATTGATTATTACCTTCGGTTAGTTAATGGCGTGTTCGTGTCTTCTAGAGTAGGCGCGTCGTGCCGGGAGCCGGTTTGAAGTGTTGTGATGCAGGGCACCTGGCGATACACAAGCGACGACATAGTGTCCGGGGAAACACGTCAGAGAAAGCGGTCGCCGATGAATGATGAGATGGCTGCAGGGGCAAATAAATCTAGTCGTGGGATGGAGAGCAGGGGCTGAAGACCGATGGACGAGAAATGAAGCTTGGCCTCCACAACGAGGTGCGACGAACGGAAGGTGCTTGCTCTTGCGCGTCGTATTCATTCGTCGCTGTAAGCTGTCCACGGTTAACTGAGCACTGCTTGAGATCTACTTGTATGCACACTGCGTATGCTTCCGCCACACGTAAAACACACATTGCCGTCGGCCCGAACGCTTTATTCATGCGCCAGTCAAGTAAAACCGAAAAATTATCAGAAAAGAAAATAGTTTACAGATGTATTAACTATCACACTTAAATGCATTCAAATGAAACAAAGAAACCGAAATTATTTTAGTACGTACTCGCAAATGTCTACCTCGCACTTGTAATTCAACGTTAAAACACGGAACTATTTCCCCACCGTCGTTACCAACCTTACTGGGTGCATGCTATTCAGTGTGCCTGTTGAAATGTATGCAGGTAGGGGTAGTGACATTTTCCAAAGGTTGATTTGAAAAAAAGTGCTTAATTAGCCATGAACAGCCTATAAGGAGAAGCTCACACGTTATATAGTGCTTTTTTATATAAACCAATTTTTCAGGCAGCTAACAGATGGCGACACTTGTCCTTCAAGCAAATATTGCAATCTTGTAACTATTCAGAATTGTTGGTTAAATTTACTTTTGCTATGTACGCAAATTTTGGAAAGAACGTTTGCTTATAAAAATTGACACCGTATAACTAGACACGTTTTCTTGGTTAAATAAAAATGTTGAGCACTTTCAGGACTACCAGAAGACAAATTTATAGAACTATACAATGATCATCACTGGCTAGACACATGCCAGAACACCCGTTCGCCAATCAGCAACCATGAGTAGGCCGTCCAGCCTATAGGGAATCTTCTGCGGTGCGCGGTAACCAATCTGATGCAAGAGCCGTTCCCAGAGCCTCGCGGGAACAATCAGCAAATGGGTGCGAAACCAATACGCCATTTTACTTTAGTGTATTTAGTTATTCTGGAGTAGTATCTAAATGTCTGGTGCCCTGGGGAGTGTCATGATTTTGCACACAGCTCGCGGCATTACCATAGCCGCAGTACTTACATTTGCACTATGAGGATTATATTGTTACGCTCTGACTCCCTCACTGGACGCAATCTCTGTGTTCCCGGTGCTGTGAGGGAGGGGGAGGGGGTGACGCACCTCGATCTTCCCCTCCCGGCGAAACAGCAGTTCCACTCACTGCTCCGTCGCCCGGCGGCAGGGAGAATGATTGACAGCCGACCTGGCTGGTGGCACAGCCCCTCCTCCCCCCTGCCGGAGGAGTCGACGAATTGGGAGGACGAGCAAGTATATTCTGGTAATCATGCCCCTCGGCGCAACGCGGCATGTAGAGAAGTTTGTTGCCAATGACCGACGAAATTATAAATACCACCACGGCTGGAGGGTCGGCAGTCTTTGTGATTGCCATCTGGCTGAAATGTGGTAATCAGGCGAAGTTCGGTGCAGCATGTTGACATCAGCGGAGAGGGCGGACGATTGCAGAGGGTGCGAGATGGAGACAAGCGAGTGTTTTTTTTATGTATGAGTGGACGAGAGGGCGTGGTACCAGACGGCGGGTTACTGTACATGAAGGGTGCTCGGAACACTCTAGAACATTCTGGAATGGTGGAATGTGAACTTAATTAAGGCGGAACTCTATGAATGTGTGATACGGTATGCAATACAAACGGTGTTCCTAACTTTTTTTTTTTTTGCTACAACTAGGAAATTACACATTGTGTTGTTGATGTTTATTTAAAAAATTATGCCTATCACAACAAAACAGCTACGAAATATATGTGCATTTAACCCTTACCTAGCTACTGATAACTTATTGAATTTCAAACGTATCTCATTTAGTCTAAAAAATAACAAACGAACGAAGAACAGATTATAGAAATGGGTAACGATAGTAAACGCATTTTTATTCAACTGTAGCGCAAAGGAGAAGTACATTGTTACAAATCGTCAGGGGTGTATCAGAGTTCGTGAGGGATGGATGTCTTAATAATAATACAATAAGTAACTCGAATGTTTTAAATTTATATATAATGCTACAACATTAAACTACCTACTTCTGCTGTTAACAGTTATTATTATCATTGAGCGCAGTATCCAATTCCAATCTCAGTACTAAATAAAGTCCTTGTCGCTGTTTTTTTACTTGCTACAGTCACTAAATCCGGACTTATTATTTACGCATATTCAAATTCTGTATTGACACCATTCCTAATGCCTGTCACTCAGGCCCACAGTCCCACCTGTCAGTCTCACTCTCCACTGTACCGATGCTAGCAGACTTCACTCCCGCTAGTGTCACTAGAGCCTCCACTCGTCGCTTTCTTGTTTCCGCACACCTGGCACTTAAGGGCGTACAAAGCTCCAGAATCTCTACCCAAAGGCACTCCACGAAGTATGTATATATAACAGCGGGCCCGATCCAGAAGGTTCCTTGCACCCCGAGTCGCGCTGAGGGAAGCTAGGTCGATGACCAGAACATTCTTGCAGCGATAACTCCAGACAATCAATAATTTCAAGGACAGGAAGCGGCCCGAGTACTGATAGGCTTCACCGCACTGGCACGCTAATTCGGGACGACTCGTCTGTAACTCTGTCGTGATGTTCTCCGGTTACCAGTGATATCAGCGCGCGCCCGAGTGGGGAAGGTCAAGAGTGTAAACAACAGTAGATTCACAACCTACGAAGACAAAGGCGCCGCTTATAACAATATGTTCAGTTCTGAGTCAAAATAAGGCTGGAAGAGGGCAACCAGGACTTGGGAGCACCGTAGGATTTAGATCAAATATACTGAATTTCTTTTCTGTTTATGCCCAAGTCCGCCAAAATTTACTCACAATTTGCGTAAAGGATTGTCAAAAATCACATGTTCAAACAGTAGCGCGAATGTTCGTTTAGATTCTTCTGTACAACAGATAGACGTTTTATTTGAAAGAAAAAAAAAATTTGCATAACTGGAGTAAATGCTGGTTGCATTGATATTATTTGTCATAGGAAGTGTACTAACATTCCGTAGCACAATAAGCTAACTTTTGCCAGTGTTCAATGTTGCAACTCGGACGAAGCATGCGCAGTGCACTTCATATTCCAGCTAGCACAATGAAGCGAGAAAGGGAGTTTTTACAACACTGCTCTCATCTCTCATAGGAGAGGTCTCCATCATCCCCGCAGTCGTCCATGACGTGTTTCCAGCAGACAAACCCACTGTTCGTCTGCGCGTGAAAACACTCGTCCTGTCAGCTGTATTGTGTGCGCTTGGGGGGAGGGGGGTGCTATAACTCGAGGACACTTCTGGAGATTCGGGCGAGAAGACAAAGATAGTGGAGAGGTTTGGAATTGTTGNGGGGTGCTATAACTCGAGGACACTTCTGGAGATTCGGGCGAGAAGACAAAGATAGTGGAGAGGTTTGGAATTGTTGGGAGTTTCTGTGCGTGCGTGTGCATGCGTGTGTGCGCTCGCGCCCTATTTGCATCGCCGTTTTGGATTGTACAGTCGCTCCTCTTAACGCATGCGGGCGAGAATGTCTTCCAGAAGAAAGTAATTGCCTTCGTTACAGCTCTCGTTTAGAGTATTTTCCAAACCCGTGCAAACGATCGAATTTTTTATCAACCGTGGATTAACTGCAAAAAATATTCTTGTACCTAGGAATAATACTTACTCTGTTGCCAAGGTTTTATTATAAAGCTTAGGAACATATAATTGGTACAGCATGGTATTTTGACTTGCATTNCTTACTCTGTTGCCAAGGTTTTATTATAAAGCTTAGGAACATATAATTGGTACAGCATGGTATTTTGACTTGCATTGATAAGAAATTGAAATAAAATTATATTTTGTGCTGTCTTAAACAACTGTGACGAATAAAGAAGAGAGAAATAAAAAAAAATAATTTCAACTACATTTAAGAAGGAAGTCGTACCTGACTGAAGCAAGCACCTTCTCTGCTACTATCCAACGCATTTTACCACACTATTAATTTATCTTACAATGTGTGGACTTATTTTCATGGCAATATAATTATGTATTTTAACATGACGTTTCGTCTTGGGAAGAATTGAGGTTAGTGATTAAAAAGCCTGCAGGGGGTCGCACATTTGCACAGTTGCAATTTAATAACTGACAATTTATTGCTTTATGAAAGTTTGCTTCGAGACAACAACAATTAGCATTACATGCTTACAAAATATTATTAGTGTNCAATTTATTGCTTTATGAAAGTTTGCTTCGAGACAACAACAATTGGCATTACATGCTTACAAAATATTATTAGTGTCTGCTCATTTTGTTGCATAAGTTATTGCACATGTGTAATACATAACATGTGGCCGCAGGATCGCATAATCCTGTATTTCTTAGAGAATCCTGAAACATATCCACTTGTATTCAAGTGAATTTGACTTCGCTATTCAAAGTGATTACTAATCAGTAGTACAAATATAATTCTAGATGTATTACAAGTACATTTCGTGTAACGTTACCAAGAAAAAAATTTTGCAAGGGGTAATTATTATTATTGAATTTTTTACGAATCCTAGTTAATAAATAAAATAATTTCTCAGCAAAATTCACAAAAATATTTTAGTGTTATGAGTTTGATTTCAGACAGCCATTGTGAGGGCATATTTTTTACCGAGTGGTTTAACCATCCTTCTTTCAGGTAAATGCTGGTGAAGATACTTAATATAAACCTTTATAGCCTGTCTAATTCCAGGTTCATTAGAGTAAGATTCTCTTCAGCCCCGAGGTATAGAAGGGGAAAAAGATCGCGTATATATGCCTAAGGAATGCACAGCATTTAGCATCCTCCGGCTCCAAAATTCTTATATTATTTTTCATGGGATTTCAGTATTCATACTTGCTAGTGATGAAATTCTTAATCAGTATGAAATTATATATTTGTAACGTGAATAAACCACCCTTGCAGTTATACGAACGTATAATTAATATGGGGTAGAGCCTCCGTGTCCGTAAATTAAACTGATTTTCTGCCAGTGCGACAACCATAAATAACGTGGATATCATTTGAGGTTAGAGCACTGTTTATGCAAACAAGTGCTTTGAGACGTTTGTATACTTCCTGTAACCAATTTTCTATGCAATTAGATTTAAGTTAAATTGTTACAAGTTTTTATTCATTAAAAAGAGCTTGTATTTTGAATATTGAGAGCTGAGTTCAGAGATTCGGGTGNAAATTGTTACAAGTTTTTATTCATTAAAAAGAGCTTGTATTTTGAATATTGAGAGCTGAGTTCAGAGATTCGGGTGACTCTTAACAACGAGGTCTTGAGAGCCGATGAGGGTGAAATGAGGTGAGAATGGAGCAGCGCCGGAATGCAAGGGCNAACAACGAGGTCTTGAGAGCCGATGAGGGTGAAATGAGGTGAGAATGGAGCAGCGCCGGAATGCAAGGGCGGGGGAGACGGGATATCTCCGAGAAAACCCGTCGACAAGCGGCATCGTCCGGCATGATTCCCACTTGCAAAAATCCGGAGTGACCCGGCCGGGGATTGAACCCGGTTCGCCTTGGTGGTAGGCGAGCAGTATAACCGCTCCGCCACCGCGGCCCCTATTTAAAATTGAGATGCAAACAAACACGTTCATCACTGTTAACCATGTGACTTTAACAGTTGTATTGGTGTAGGGTAGGTAATGTTGGTTACATGCACAGAATACGAAAAATCGATCTACTTCATCTTTTGTTAATTAACAGGAAGCCACCAATATCACAAGAAGCGACGGCACAACATCAGCTTTCCATGAGCATTTTTTATGTGAACTCCGTAGTTTATGAGGGTGGAACTATGACATTAGCTGTGTCCTGGCCTTCAAATGCAACATTAGACAAAAATAAATACTACATTGAATGGGAGAGTTGAAAAATCATACAAACGCTCCTGGAAAAATTTTAAAGTGGACAAATTCCAGCTCTTATACATTCATTACTTATTCAACTTTTTTTAAATTTCAGTTTTATTCTCGAAAATTTTAGCATTTTAGGGGTTAGGACTACGAGTGAATGCTATTACTATCGCCACATCTGTATTTAATCTTCAGATGTAGGATTTTGAATGTTCAACACTGCTGAAGGCGTACATCTCAGAATGTAAAATCGAGAAAAATTCTAACTACTTAATGTACTTCTATTAGATTTCTTTTATTTGTTTTTTATTTTCATTAACAAAACTATCGAATGCAACAATAATTAATGCAATGTACAGTTTTCGAATAAAAAATTGTTGAATATTTTAGAATAATAATGCATGGAAACAAAAAAAAATCTTATCATGTAGAAAAGTCATTGTTTTAACAAGCATAAAAAATTTATTTTCTAAAATTTTAAAAATGTATTTAAAATATATAACTTTAACTAAATTTAAAAAAAACTGATGTTAAAAAATTGTATTAAAAAATGAAATTTTCTAATATATATTAATTCCACTATCATAGAGTTGTAAACAATATTATTTTGGTAATTTCAGGGCAATCATTTTGCCGAGTGCCGGCATGAGAGCTGGTGATATACTAGTGCGTGGACCCGCTGGTCTGCCTTCTCGACGGCTCTTCGTGCCTTGCGTGTCCGCCTGCGTGTCCGCCAGGACAACAGACGACGAGACCAGCTTGTGACGTCACCAGGGGCGCTACATGCTACTTGAACATCATAAATCCTTCTAGAATGGGGCGCAAATTGAATATAAGGTTCGTATTATCCCCTTTGGGAGGGAAGGACAGGGACTGAAATATATCGGAACTCTGTTCCATACCTAAAAAAGGGAGGGGGGAGGGTTGCTGTTTAAAATTATTTCAAAAGATAAGTTGTACTTGTAATTTTGCGTTATGGAAGAGTATTTTTTGTACCCGAGGGAATAATATTTGTAGGTGTATTTTTGTAACAAGCTGGGGTAAAATTTTGTAATCCTTGTTGNTTTTTGTACCCGAGGGAATAATATTTGTAGGTGTATTTTTGTAACAAGCTGGGGTAAAATTTTGTAATCCTTGTTGGGGTTTTAAAAATATCATGTATACCTGTTTTGGGAAAATTTTCAACAACATATATATTTTTTGTAACAGGGAGTCCCTCACTTTTATTTCTGTACAAATCTGAAATGAGATCAAAATAGGTCTACTTTTTTTTTCTAGCCACACTACGGAGGTCTCTATTTCGTTGGGGGAGAACAAACCAGCTGAGGAAGTAGAGACAGAGCTGATGTTGGCATGTGTCGACTAGAATCCGCCACAATCCCTAAAAAGTTAGCAATATTTAAATAGAAAATCAGAGACTGTATCAACTATTACTCTATACGACAGTTACCAGTGTTCAAATATCTTGTACATAAATATAACGCCATANTTTTTGTACCCGAGGGAATAATATTTGTAGGTGTATTTTTGTAACAAGCTGGGGTAAAATTTTGTAATCCTTGTTGAGGTTCTAAAAATATCATGTATACCTGTTTTGGGAAAATTTTCAACAACATATATTTTTTGTAACAGGGAGCCCCTCACTTTTATTTCTGTACAAATCTGAAATGAGATCAAAATAGGTCTACTTTTTTTTTCTAGCCACACTACGGAGGTCTCTATTTCGTTGGGAGAGAACAAACCATCTGAGGAAGTAGAGACAGAGCTGATGTTGGCATGTGTCGACTAGAATCCGCCACAATCCCTAAAAAGTTAGCAATATTTAAATAGAAAATTAGAGACTGTATCAACTATTACTCTATACGACAGTTACCAGTGTTCAAATATCTTGTACATAAATATAACGCCATAAAAATGTATTCAGTAGTTGAGATTCTCCTCTTGATTTTGTGTTCCAGGAATTCGCAGAATGTGTCATTTGCCATAGCACGTCCGCTAACATACATGCAGTTAAGAATAGCGGAATTTTAAAAGTTAGACTTCAAAAACGTTCAATAAACCATGGACAGATTACAGCAGTACCTATCCGTTTATTATAAACCAGAAAATATCATTGGCAGCTACTCACTTACTAGAATATAACAAACACGTTCTGGATAATCGATTCATGAGTACCTGCCGACCTTTTGAGATGTAATCTCACGTTACCGCGATGGTGTAACAGCTAGAGCACTCGCATCCCACCTAGGTGAACAGGGTTCGATTTCCAGACGGGGTCACTCTCGGATTTTCGCACGTGAGATTCGTTCCGGACGATCCCGCTGGTCGGCGGGTTTCCTCAGGAACCTCCCGTTTCCCCCCGCCTTAGCATTCCGGCGCTGCTCCACAACAACCTGGCTTCACTCACGTCGGCTCTGTAGACCTCGTTGTTGAGAGCCGCCCGAACTTCTCCAGTAATCTCGCGCTCAGCTGTGTCCTATTGTTCGTATAATTAAATTTTTTTTAATGATTATTCTGCGTCCACCTTTGTCCCGTGCCTGTCGCCGGCTCGTTCGGCACTCCAGAAGGCGAGCAAGTGACAGCGTCGAACCACTGGTCCATCATTAATAACTTAATTACTCTTCACCTCCTTTCTCCCGACGCCACGTTAACGCTCGTGGTGGCTGACAGCTCCTCACCTTGGGTGATTTATTACTCCAGATCTGGCGGCTACCTCGGTTACATCCATTAGGTTCCGCTCATAGACTTAAGATGAGGTGGACCGATCTCGCTGTCTGCGCACAACCAGTCTCCGTGTCCCAATATTGAACTGCTTTTCTGCCNTTAAGATGAGGTGGACCGATCTCGCTGTCTGCGCACAACCAGTTTCCGTGTCCCAACATTGAACTGCTTTTCTGCCTACACACACTTCTAGCGAAAACGGCATGGATTGGATTTGAGGTCAGAACACTGTTTAGTAAACAACTGCTCTGAGATGTATGTATACTTTCTCTAACCAATTTGTATTGCAGTTTGATAAAAATTCAAATTGATAATAGTATTTTATTCATATAAAAGTGCTTGTCTTTTGAAAATTGAGATATGGGNTGATAATAGTATTTTATTCATATAAAAGTGCTTGTCTTTTGAAAATTGAGATATGGGAAGCACGTTCTTCACTGCTGACCTTGTGACTTTGACAGTTGAGTTCCTTTGAGGTAGGTCAATATTGGGTACATGCGCACACTCTAAAAATTGGTTTGTACTTTTACCAGAAAAATCCTTGGAAACCCAGATGACAAGAAAATCCTTTGTAAAACTACTAGCAGTTTTATTGTAAAATCTAGAAAATATATATTTCTTATATTACAACTTACATTATTGAGAAGTGTACACAAATTAATTTTTTTCTTCTAGAAAACAAATGTGATGAATTAATGACAGAAAAAAAATTCAAATTAAAAAAATTTCAAAATATTATTAACGAAAAAAAAAATTTTACTTTGCCAGCACGGGGACTGCAATCCACACCCCTCGTATTATCAGCCCGCACCCTTAACTACAAGACCAACTTGATTTATGAACCTATTTCTTATTTTTATAGTAAATATAGCACCAAGTAACTACAAAATATTAAGGAAGTTATTTTATTAAGAAGTAAAAAATTTATTTCGTTTTAAGAGTTCTGTTGTTGAGTTGAGAGATTTGGACGGCTCTTAACAACGAGGTCTTGAGAGCCGTTTTAAGAGTTCTGTGTGTATATTTAGAAAACATCAACAGTTAATTAGTAATACCGTCACGTTTTATTGAATTTGTTTTATTATGATTATTTGAGATGATTTTAAGTGTTTTAAGTTATTCGGACTTGCAATGCATTTTTTTTTGCACTCAACTACACTTTACATCACCCATAGTTATTGCTCACACAGTTAGATACGGTTTTACGTTGTTAAGTGTCCGACATTTTGCTGAAGCTTATGGATACGGGTCAGTATCGTACAAACATTTCTTAAGGTCTATTAAAAACATGGCCCTTGCAGTTTTACAAACGAGTTACTTTACAAGAGAAACTGTTACAAGAATTTGTAAAGTTACAAACAATTTCTCAGCAAAAAAATACAATTATTTTTTTACATTGCAGAAGACGAATAATCGGNCATTTGTAAAGTTACAAACAATTTCTCAGCAAAAAAATACAATTATTTTTTTACATTGCAGAAGACGAATAATCGGTCTGCCTCAGCTTTAGTTCATGGTTCCGGTGGAAGTCATTCCAAAACGTTACTCGGAGAGTAGAAGAAAGTAACAGAGTGTAACAGCTTAGGAAAGTAAAAGTAAACGTGGTTTTAGAACGAGTATGATGTAAACAGCATTCTATGTTTACAAATGAGTACAGATTAAGCAACCAATGTAAATACAAAAAGATATTGATCTCTTTCTCACGTAATTTTTTTCAAAAAAATTAGTTGTATTCATAAACAGCTTTATTACCATAAGATAATAGTAAACATTACGTCTAAAAATGTAACCTTTATACAAGTTAACTTTTAAATAAGAATATTTATTTAATCATTCGTCATTTGCAATTTTCCTGTGTGTGTCTGTAACCGGATGCCCAAATTTCCTTTCAGTTTTAATTAATTATACTAAACTTCACGCCATTTTCAGTTTACCATTCGTTACTCGCTGGAATAGTGCGTGTAAAAGTTTTACTCTGGCAAGATGCTCAGAGTAATTACTCTGCAGTTTTGAGACACTATCAAGGACAAGTAAAGTATTTACTCGATGTGTTTTGGGACAGCCAAAGGGAAAAGTTTACTCGCAGAGTAACGTTTTGGAGCGCCGCCCTGGCAGCATGTCGCTGCCAAAGCCGTGTTCCAATCATACACTAAATAAAGAATCTATGCAACAATGGAATATTCCTTGGAAGATTCCATGCAAACCTACCTTCATAGCAGCTTGTGCTGGATGGTTCTACGGAAGATCTGGCCATCTGCTGGCCGTTTTCGTAGAAGTTTTCATAATTGGTTGTGCGTGATTTTCGATTAAAGGTTTCCTATAAGGCTGAAAGTTTAAAAGCCTGTATGCCTTGATAAAATTTTCTGCACTAGCTCGGGCGGAATCTTCCACGAGACCTGCTACCCGAGCCTGCATGCAAGTAGTTATGGAGGGTTCTTTGGAATAACCTATGCAACGATACTTGTTGCCACGCAAGTAAAGACGAGTGCATTTTTTATGACTTTACTTCTGCAACTGTGGTTCAGGAACAATCTTCACTCACGACTGCAGGCGGCGTTATGCGTGTATGCACAGCGTCTAGTAGTTTTGTTGTTACAACTGGAACTTTTGTTTTAAACAAATACAAATGTTTACCGTTATTTTCACATAATGCTGTTTCAGTATCAGTAAACGTTTTGTTGATTTGCTATTTGTTCGTGTTTAATACCCGCACGATCTTTCTCAAAACAAAACAAACAAAATTACTCTACCGCCCCCCCCCTTTCTAATTTGTTAAAATTTCTACCTTGTACTAATCGTTTCATCGAAAACTGCACACCGACAATGAAAACAGCCAGCAGATGGCTGAACCTTCCATAGAGTCACCCATACAAACGGCCACGCAGGCTTGCAAGAAATCGTCCACGGAATCTTCCGTCGGGGCGTACAGGCTTAACCAATCACAGAGAGGGCGCTAGTCATATATATGTTTTTTAGAAATAGTGATTAAGACTATTAAACGCGAATAAATAATACATTTAAAAAATACATTTTTCCGCGAATTTGAATAGTTATCAGATATAAAAATTTATCTCAATGATTTATTGTGAATAATGCGAATCTTTACTGTGGTCTATATCCAACAAAGAATTTCATATGAGTTTTTCCAAATAATTGTAGAGTACAGCTTTATAGCAGAGTTTAGCTATTGAATGAAATCAATGGTATCTATTTGGTAATTTTTTCCAATTTAAGGACGAACCTGGTATCTATATTAACACAGAATATTGCTGTAGGAGGGGATCCTGTCTCTTACTAAGTTTGAAATGTGCAGTCAGGAACGGGCGCCATTTCCGGACATGGGCTCCCTCTTGTAAATGTCCAGTTCATTGTCCTGTGCCACGTCTGTACGTTGTCAGTGTCTTTGTAAACACACTGTGTAAACAAGCTGTTCGTAAACTCACGCGAAATATTTCGGCAGGTGATTCCTTATGGAAAATGAGATAGATATATGCAATAGCCTAGCTCAGTTCCTGAGGGAGATATATGCCCTTGAAAAACGAGTTTAGAAATTGAGTTTTTGCAANTATGCAATAGCCTAGCTCAGTTCCTGAGGGAGATATATGCCCTTGAAAAACGAGTTTAGAAATTGAGTTTTTGCAACATATGAACTCCGTGGAATTAAACTACGATTCCATAGACAATGTTTAGTGTTACCGAGATCTTCAACATTTGAAGGAAAAAAAACGGTATTGACACCTTCCGTCTCTTATTGCATACAATTTTTTGCCTTCAAGTTTTATGGAATTTTGATGCCGTTTTATTTGCAAGTATTACTTAACATAAAAAAAAAATATTATTTTTGCAACTGTCTAGGACCCACTGTTTACTTTTAAAACGCACACAAATTATTCAGCGGTGAAGATACAATGTCTGGCATGTTTGCAATACTTCGAACANTGTTTACTTTTAAAACGCACACAAATTATTCAGCGGTGAAGATACAATGTCTGGCATGTTTGCAATACTTCGAACACGTGGCGGTAAACACATCGTAAGCAACCGATATTGGACCGACAGATCTTAAGTGTACGTTGGGCATACGTACTAACATGTCTTGTAGCTATAATACCGCTTAAACTTGCATGAAGGTTCAAATGAGTCGGCGAGTTCCAAATAACTGCACGATGCAATAATTATTATGATGGTCAGTGTAACTGTTTCCCTTGCGCGTTCGTCAACTGCGACAAGTGTCTCACGATGAAGGGTCACGTGGTTTGGGTACTTCTGTTGGTACAAATTACGTGCTCTCAGACCACAGCGGCCTGCCGCACCTTATACCAAATGCAGGTTGGCCAAGTCCTCCCACGTAAACTTCGAAATGCCATCTAAACTGCAGTCTCACACACATGCAAGCCCAGCACACACCTTCTGTCTCGTTTCACTTGTGATGCTTTCGGCAAAAGTCGGCCCAGTATAGGCTGCTTATTATGCGTTGACACACGGGGCTAAGAGTATAGCCTACGTGCCAGGTGTTGTTTTGTCGCCGCTGACAACTCTGTATGTATTTTTAACGGAAACGGTGTATACTAGGGACACGCAACAACACGGATATTTTGTGCTAAATAGGATATACTGCTCATTAATTTTGGTTTTAAAATTCCATAAAACCTGAAGGTAAAACAATTGTGTGCAATTATAACGTGCCCGCCCCTATTTTATGAAGGCGAAAGGTCTTAAAATTGGTTTTCCACATAGGTTGAATATCTCGATAGCAATAAACATCATCCTGTGAATCGTAGTTTAATTCCACGCAGTTTCTGATATTTTCTTATGTAAATGGCATAAAGTTAATTNAACATCATCCTGTGAATCGTAGTTTAATTCCACGCAGTTTCTGATATTTTCTTATGTAAATGGCATAAAGTTAATTTTTAAACTAGATTTTCAAGAGCTTAAATCTCCCTTAGGAACTGCGCCATTCCACAAGTTGTATAACATTCGCCTGGTTAATTTTTTTACAAGGAACCACCTCCCAAAATATTTCGTGTGATTTTCTGTATAGCCTGTATATGTACGTGTGTGTTTCTTACCCATTACAGACAGAATCAGATAACAATTTCGAGCTCTCTGTTGATCGATCCCCGGTCGGTTCACTCAGGATTTTTCGCAAGTGGGAATCGTGCCGGNTCTTAAACTAGATTTTCAAGAGCTTAAATCTCCCTTAGGAACTGCGCCATTCCACAAGTTGTATAACATTCGCCTGGTTAATTTTTTTACAAGGAACCACCTCCCAAAATATTTCGTGTGATTTTCTGTACAGCCTGTATATGTACGTGTGTGTTTCTTACCCATTACAGACAGAATCAGGTAACAATTTCGAGCTCTCTGTTGATCGATCCCCGGTCGGTTCACTCAGGATTTTTCGCAAGTGGGAATCGTGCCGGACGATGCCGCTGGTCGGAATGTTTTCTCGAGGATCCCCCGTTTCCCCGCCCTATCATTCCGGCGCTGCACCATACTCAACTCACTTCACCCTCATCGGCTTTCAAGAACTCGATATTAAGAGCCGCCCAAATCTCTTCGCTTACTTCAGTCACTTAGTTGATCGACGCACGGATCTAGTCATTAGGTTGAAGGTAAGGATTGACGGCGGAAGATGGTCATAAATAAGCAACTTATCCGGCCTTTCAAAGTCTTTCAGATAGCGCAGACCAGCGGCAATTTTCTCGACGCCCGGCGTGAGATGGCAGATGAATACGAAGAATCACGCGGGCTTTTATCATCGCACCTAGGTGGTCTCCGGCCGCGGGGGTAGCCGTCAAGCTCGCCGACTGCCGCGGCAAAAGGAACAGCCGATCGCGCACTCGAGAAGGAGATTCTTCAACTCGGGGNCCGTCAAGCTCGCCGACTGCCGCGGCAAAAGGAACAGCCGATCGCGCACTCGAGAAGGAGATTCTTCAACTCGGGGCTCGCCTTTCCCACCGTGGTTCGGGGAAGAGCTGTCCGTCAAAGCTCCTTCCAGCGGACCACCTGCGAGGACTGCCGGACAGATGAGTGGAGAATTGCCGGCCCCTGACGTCTCTCTTCGCGCCGTGACGTTGCACGATAACTGTTGGCTGTCCGCGGGAGGGGGAGGAAACTCTGATAGGCAGGACGAATCAATCCTGATCTCAAGACGTTTAGTCCCCAAAATATAGATGGCTCTTATAAAGACTGCCACGTGCCTCTCACCAGCCGATCAGAATCANAAAGACGTTTAGTCCCCAAAATATAGATGGCTCTTATAAAGACTGCCACGTGCCTCTCACCAGCCGATCAGAATCAAAATAGGACAGTGAAGTACTAAATTTCTTGGGTGTTAGATAACTATTTTTAACGTGCTTTAAAATGACAATTCCTATTAAAAATCAAGTACTTCACAGATAGTGAAAAGAAAACTATGTTGGGTTCCCGACTGTCTCGGGATGGATGAAGTTTTACGTCTTAAACCACGTAACGAAAACGTGTTGAAACGTACTACTGCAGAACTATTCACCTTTAGGATATGTTTCATCAAATTATAAAATATATGATTCCGTTGTAAATATATACTGAAATTGGTTTCTTGTCTTATTATTCAAATGCTAACTCCAGTAATTATACGACACAATTGGCAAATAAAATTTTTAAGAAGTAGTTTTCTATTATGTACTTTGCCAAGACGTTTTAGATCGATGAGCCTCGTTAGTAACTCAAGTCGATGCTATCGATATCTCTCTCAGATTGTAGTTCCGTCATCATAAGATAGATAGCGNGCCTCGTTAGTAACTCAAGTCGATGCTATCGATATCTCTCTCAGATTGTAGTTCCGTCATCATAAGATAGATAGCGCTAATGAAATAGTTCGATTTGAATACGTGGCGCTTTACGAGCTATAACCCTCCCTACTCTATGGTTCACGGTAAACTGAGCACTTTTGAAAGCCACGATAAAGATCTACTTGTATGCTCATTCTGTATTCTTCTGCCACATGTAAAATTGACACTACCGCGCACGTTATCCTTTAATAATGCGTCTGTCAAATTAACCCGTTGNGCCTCGTTAGTAACTCAAGTCGATGCTATCGATATCTCTCTCAGATTGTAGTTCCGTCATCATAAGATAGATAGCGATAATGAAATAGTTCGATTTTAATACGTGGCGCTTTACGATCTATAACCCTCCCTACTTCACGGTAAACTGAGCACTTTTGAAAGCCACGATAAAGATCTACTTGTATGCTCATTCTGTATGCTCATGTCTTCTGCCACATGTAAAATTGACACTACCGCGCACGTTATCCTTTAATAATGCGTCTGTCAAATTAACCCGTTGNTTCTTCTGCCACATGTAAAATTGACACTACCGCGCACGTTATCCTTTAATAATGCGTCTGTCAAATTAACCCGTTGTTATGAATTAGCTTTTAAGCTAATTCATACCTAAAAGGGGTTATGGGTGTAGCTAAATAATGAGTCATGATTAGGTAGAGCACAGTAGTATAAGATGGAGTTTATTGAACATAAGGATTATACAATAACTANGTCATGATTAGGTAGAGCACAGTAGTATAAGATGGAGTTTATTGAACATAAGGATTATACAATAACTATTTACGTGGCTATTGATCGGGGGAGCTTAAATGGAAGAACAAGATGCTAATTAATTGTATAAACTATTATTACCTCATGCCATTACTATTACAATCTAATTGGAAAGTCCTCACCTTGTTCATGTTGCCGAAGGCTGATTCTAGGAGGGGGTTGACGACGGCCGGACACACTCATCTTCAGTGTTCTTCTCGTTCCAGTGACCCGACGACAAAAGACCATGCTCCCGGTGTTACGATGGCCTATATTGGGCGCGTTGTTTAATATTTTCGGCTCTGTTTACTGGCCGGTGGAGGGGATTTCTGCAACTGTGTTTCACAAGATGTTATTGTAATCACGCTAGTGTCCTGGTTCCATGTTTGAAGTTGTTGATATAACTAATGACTCTACTGTCTTCTATATGGATGCGAATAATTTTTATGAAGTTCTTAGAAGGTTAGATGGTGTGGGTCTTGACGTCTCGTCGACACAGATGTAATACTATATGGAACCGGACACCAATGCAGTATTTATGAGATAATTACAAATACACACGTGCCTTGCCTGGGACTCGAACACAGAACGTCTCGTACCGTAAGCTGGCGTGCAATCAAATACTTTATGGAGATAGCATTCGGAGCATCAAAATCGGTAGTAATTAATCTAAGGTTTTTAGTGGACTGGATTTGCCAACTTCAAGTATTTACATTATTTTGAAAACANCATCGGTAGTAATTAATCTAAGGTTTTTAGTGGACTGGATTTGCCAACTTCAAGTATTTACATTATTTTGAAAACAATTGTCTGATTCCCTTAAATCACGCACGTTTACATGGCCTACCATAGAACTGCTTGTGTGCAGAAATTGATTGAAATATGTTGACTGGTTTCCGAGATATTGCATAAAATCATTACTTTCTCATTTGGTGCTATCGTACAAAAAGGCCTAAAAACCGGCTCTGTATAGGCATATCTAAGGCAACTTATATACATCTACTGTAAGCATAAAAAAGTTTGGTTTAAATTTATTAATTATTATATATAACTTATATAATTAACTTATAATGTACCTTTGTAAAAAAAAANAAAGTTTGGTTTAAATTTATTAATTATTATATATAACTTATATAATTAACTTATAATGTACCTTTGTAAAAAAAAATTCTGCCCGACTTTAATGATGTAAGTTTACATGCCTCACTGTCGTACTACTGAAGTGAAAAATTTCGTGGGAATGAGATGATTGGTTCCGAAAATATGGCATTAATTTTGCATTTTATCTCCTGGTAATATCTTACAAAAGGTGGCAAAAGATTATATCTATCAACGTATTTCATGCTTCTAATGGATACTCTCAGTATATAAAGATTAATTGAAATTGGTTAAATTGTTTAATGGATATGACACATTTATGCAAATTATTTATATGGCAGCCGTACTGTAAATAAAGCCAGACACATTTAAAACATGGCCTACTGTAGCAATACTTGTGTGCAAAGTTCGGTGGGACTCGTTTGTTTGTCCCATACATATGACTTAAAAGCTCCATTTTCCTATGTGGTGCTATCTACATTACTGGAGAACAAATCGGTTATATATTAGCACATTCTATATTTGTTATAGAAATAGGTACTTGAACATAATAAAGTCAGTTGAAATTGTTTGGGACATACCGCGTATTAACCTCAAATATTAACATACCTGTTATTTTGAAAATATGTGACTACCTCCTTAAGTCATATACATTTAGATGGCCAACAAAAGTATAACATGTCGCGCGAATTTGGTAGGTATCTGTTAATTGTTTCCGATATACAATACAAATGCTTAATTTTACATGTTCTGCCATATTCCAAAATGGCACAAGAAAAACGAATATATAGTGTGTGCATATAATAAGCTCATTTTATGGCCACATAGATACTGGTGACATACAAAGTTACGCTGAAATTGGCTATAATGTTTCGTAGATACAACACACTATGCTTAAATTGTTATTGCTGTTCTTTTGAAAGTCTCTTGCGCTCTTAAAACATAGGCTGTCTATTAACATGTCCTACCACAGTGTTACTTGTTTTCAACTTATGCTGGAATATATTGATTGTTTCTCAAGTTACAACCAAATGTAATTTAATCATGTGTCACTATCTTACGAAATGGAGGACAAAAGAGGCACTGTGTAGACAAATTTTATTGTTGTAATACAAACTGCCAGCATAAAAAGTTGAGTTTAAATTGGTTTAATTATTTCGTAAGTAAATAATATTAAAATAAAATATCTATATTGTCACTATTTTGAAAATAATTGTCAGACATATTTGAAATTATTTACATGTCCTACTGTACAACTACTTGTTTGCCTAATTTGGTCGGAATCGGTTAATTGCTTCCCGAGACATGACCAAACTTCATTTATTCGTGTGGCACTATCTTATAAAATGGTGAAAAAAAAAGAGGGTCTGGGTAGACGCATTTGATGATTGTAGCAGATACTGTCAGCAGATAAGTTGAAATTTGTTACATGGTTTCGTAGATATAGCATAGTAATATAAATGTTTATAATATGGCCACCATTTTGAAAATAATACCCTTGCCTACTGAAACATGTCAGTTTGCATGGCCTAACGTAGCATTACTTGAAAGTCAAATTTGGTAGGAATCGGTCTATTGTTTCGCGAGACTTTATTTTTCATGTAGCGCAATTTTTCAAAATGGCGGACAAAAGAGGCTATGTATTGACACATTTAATGCTTGTGTAACGTACTTATAGTGTAACAAATTTGGTCAAAATGGTTTAACGGTATGGTATATAAAGGCAACTAAACCTAAAACACGTATATTGCTGCTATTTTTGAAAATAAGTGCAATGTCCATTTAAATTGCAAATATGGACATGGCCAACAATAGTATAACCTGAATGCCAAACTGGACAGGAATCGGTTGAGTAGTTACCGAGATATAAACTTTTTATGCCGAAAAATAGCACTGTGACATTATAAATTCAATTCTCACATAATGCATAGTCAGCATATTAAATTTGATTTAAATAGTTTTAATAGTTTTCGAGATATAATCTAAAAGCTTTATTTTTTTTTCAATTTGCACTATCTTCTAAAATGGTAGGTTAATTACATTATCGGTTCCTAAATCCACTGCTTACATCGTGCACTGTCAACGTACATAATTTGGTTTAAATCGGTCAAATGGTTCCCACGATATATCGGAAAAGCTTAATTTTTCAAATGTGCACTATCTTACAAAATGGCGACTTAATAACATCATCGCTTTCTAAATGCAATGCTGATATCACGCACTGTCAACACACTAATTTGGTTTAAATCAGTTCAATGATTCCCGAAATATAAAATTTTAATATTGCCGCTATTTTGAAAATAAGTACCCGGCCTAATTGAAAATTATTGAAGTCCGGTTTTCTTACTAAATAGTATATGGGGACCTAGTTTGGTGAAATTCAGTTCCCGGGTTTAAAAGTTATTAGGGTGGGGGGAGACATACATTCCAGACAGACATTCGGGATTTTGCATTAGCCTATCTTTCCTTCGGAAAGTACGCAAAAAAAAAATCAGAAACCAAAAGAAATCATTTCATTATTCATGCAAGTTTACCTAACGCTTTTAATTCAACTTCAAGACATGGAACTACTTTCCCTTTATCGTTACCAACTATATTGCAGGGCGCATGCCAGTTATTGTGGCTGTGTTAAAATATATCAAGATAATGGTGCTCACTTTACTGTGAACAGACCTACACGGTCTATGCCAAGAGGCATTTGAGGTGCGTGTCTTTTTGCCTACGTGTGGATGACGGTGTAGAAGCTATTCACACACCTGTTTCTCTTTTTGGACTTTTTTTTTTACCATCGCAAGGCACTTTAGGTGGCGAAACTACCAACGTGAAAAGGACGAAATTGATAATTCACCTTGACACGAAAATAAATTATTCTTTCTAATGTTACCTCCTTGAAATGCCGTGAGTCCGAGGCTAATCTGCAAACTCTGAGGGAAAAAAAGTACTGTTCTAATAACCTAATTTCAGCGCGGTACACCAATCCAGGCTGTTACTTAATACAAGGACAGCAGTCAGATAAAAATTGTGTCATCTGAGCAGTGTGTCACCAACAAAAATGCTTGTTGTACTTCTGTAGGCGATTGTATCTGCAACTGCACAACTTTGTTCCCAAAAGGAAGCACATCGTTTAAATATCCAATGCAGTAGGCCTGTGAATAGTTCCCTCAATATAACTTCAACAATATTTGGATTGTTCCTGCTAGAACTAGCGCTGTAATAAACTAACTCAATGTTCTTATGCTACCCTAAAATCCTATCACTAACATATTCGTTTTGTCACTGCTTTCCTGATCATTTCCAGTTAATCTGAGACACTGAAGCTAAAAATCCCTGAACAGTATCCATTATTTGGAGAAAATTTCTACGTCTCAAAAATTTCAGTGATGACAAAGGGAATAAAGCGAGAAATGGGCGCAACTGAAAAAATAATCTTTTGAGTTTTTGGTATCGAAGTGTGCTGAATTACTTTTAATAATTTTTTTTTACATTGCGATAAACAGTTCACATACGACCCAACTGACTTATTTCTCGACAACGTGCGACATATTGAGTGGACCAGTTTGTGCGCCGTGACTGCTGACTCGTCATCAGATCTATTCGTGTTATTTCGCGACGCGTATGGTCACGTGTGGTTTTGTAATGATGATATGCAGCTCTGGCAATTCTTCAGTGTTGCAAAAATGACACTTGGCCCCTTGTACTTCCTTAATCCGCCATAACTTCATAATGTACGGGATGGTAAAATCAGGAAATGGCGTGCGAAACGTCAATGAATGTAACAATATGATCAAAAATAAAAATATAGGCGAGTGAATACAAGTAGAACCACAACTTTTTTTTGGAATAAATATCATTATAAATATATTTTACAATATGAAATACAATTTTTTACTTATTGTGTTAAAAACGTTTACGTTCCACGACGAATGTTTTAGGTCAATATTAGCGATCACGTGTTTTAATATTTTTGGTTTAAATGCACTGATATACAAATACGGCCTTATCAAAACTAGTTATTCCTATATTACCAGACGATAAGCCTAGGAAAAAACTGCCCTATAGAAATGTGAATGAGAAGGCAAAGGAGCCAAGCAGTATACATAGAAAACAATCATCATTATATGGATTTATTGTTATTAAATTTACTGTCTATATTTACTCATTTNCAGCAGTATACATAGAAAACAATCATCATTATATGGATTTATTGTTATTAAATTTACTGTCTATATTTACTCATTTAATATATTTAGTTATACAAGGTTTCTTTTAGTCTGCGGTGTTTTCACTACGTATTTTACAGAGAAAACAATTATTTTTGGGAAAAGCTATTTACAATAGCATTTATGGTTTGCATGTGTTCATGTGGTTGTATTTATCCCTTACTTTCTGACATCGAAAATAGTCTAAACTCATTCACCCACTTTCCAGTTATATTCCTACACGTCTACTGCACGACTGAAGGCGAGATTCCCCCACCCCTCCCCTTTTTCCGTAAGTATTCTTTTCGACATATGTACTACTTCCCGCTGTATTACGCCATTGTCGTTCAAAAACATTGCGTAACTTACACCGAGAATTAATCGATGCATGAGGGAAAATTAAATTTTATGATACTGTAAACAACCCGTGTTTCTTTAAAAACAACAGGTAGCTTGGCTTAAGGAAGAACGGGCGTGGGGAGGAGAGTTTTTAATTTTCGACAAATATGTCGCGAATCTGGTGCCTCAACATTTTTTCGGTATGTCGAAATGGAGCTATGAATTAGATACAGTGTTGCAGCAAATGTCAAATAGTAGGAATTAGCAAAAAATATGCATACAGTTTATTTGCTCACGTATTGTTACATACTTCTACATAAGCAATCTGAATGGCTCCAGATAAGTGAAACTAGTGAAAATGTCACCAAATAATATCACCGGCAGCTCGCCGATTATAGATTAGAATGAAGTTCATATATTTAATGGAGAATTTTCGCTCAATTTTGCTGAATGCAGCTTCTTCAAGGCACTGGCTCCTAATTAATAAACCTCATATAGTCTATTCGCTTTATCGTTGCATTTATTAAAAATGTTTGATGTGTTTATTTCTTTTCTGAGCATATCATGTACGACAAGCGTTTCACACTTCTGTCAACATTTAAGTGTCTTATTTTTGGTGAAATTGAACTTTTACATATGTTTTATCTGTACGTGTCAGTATTTCATTAACTAATACGAATAAAAACGGCTTGAAAATAAGTGGGTTGGTGTGTTTGTAATGCCTTGTAGGAAATAGTTCTAATGCAAAGTAGTATTAGACTTAATGCGCACAAATGAAGGATGTTGTCCCTTTGGGTAAAAACTTAGTTGAGCTTTATTAGCATGTAGAACTTTATCAGGGCTTCAGAAAAGTTGTAAGTAACCATGGGTTGGCTATATCCAGTTGACTGCATCTTACTGACTGACTTTCAGTAGCTTCTCGATCGTGGTGAGCTTCGACAAGTTCAGAGTGAACGTAAAAATGTATCTAACATGAATGATAAAACATTTTCTTGGTGGTGACTGTTGAGTCAAGCATGGCGGTTACAATGTAATATGGCATAAGGCATACATACGAAAGTTTTCCTTGCTGTCCTTTACCTCTCCCCGTCTCACATCGATAAGGGCCTCCAAAACAAAGCTGAAAGCAAAAGCATGTTCCTTCCAGTTCAAAAACACCATCGCTTTGTTGTGCAGCCTTATCCCAAAATTTTCTACCGAAAAAAAAATGGTTCTTTTGCCCCGTTAATGGCTAAGGTGCCAGACAAGCTCACCAGGCTAGAAGGCCAGCAGAACCGAAAATGGTTCTAAACAAACTCACNTTAATGGCTAAGGTGCCAGACAAGCTCACCAGGCTAGAAGGCCAGCAGAACCGAAAATGGTTCTAAACAAACTCACTGGACTGATTCAAAATCTGAGCACCATGTAGATAAATACAGTGACCAGCTAGCACAGTTACATTTATTCTTTGTATACATAACTGTGTAAAATAAAACAAATATATTTCTGTTTCGCGATAAGTAGTCAACNAGTTACATTTATTCTTTGTATACATAACTGTGTAAAATAAAACAAATATATTTCTGTTTCGCGATAAGTAGTCAACTTCTTTTCCATGCGAGTAATAGCAACCCAGCTACATCTGCTGGCACATTAATAAACAAATACGAAAACAAACACAACTTATACGTTTTAAAGCATGGTCAAAAACGATTTCTCACCGTGGCATATCTCTTTAAAATTCCAGCTTATCGTAAAGAATAGTTACATTTAACCCGAGTGTCTGGCTAAATGTGTATTTGGAAAAAGATCTTCAACCGTTGCTATACTTTAAAGAACAGAAACAACTGGGGCATAGTCACTATTACATCGCGTCAAATTTCGTGGAGGGGAAGCAAATAATTGGTTTTCAGTAAAAAGTCAGTAATCAGCAAGACAAAAATTTAAACGAAACATGTAGCCATTCATTACTTATCTAAACCAAGCCGTTCTCGAATTCTTGCATAAATATATTAAGTAAAGAGCATAATGCATGTACCACAGAGTACTCGGTAATAACGCTAACTCCAGCCGCACACGCTAGAAAAACCGTGTTACTGTCCAGAAAAAGTGTTCTAAGTTCGTCAATCCTCCCGCGCTAGCCTACACGCCAGCTGGCATCCCACCTAGGGATATCAAACGTCAGGCAAAAGGATGAAATGTCCTCCTTTCTCAGCATTTTTTCCGTCCGGCCGTTTTTCTCGCGATGATAAAAAAATTACCGGCTTTTCTGACCTGATAAAAGATATTTATATTATTATTTTGTATCCAACAGAAAAAATAACACTTTACAGANTACCGGCTTTTCTGACCTGATAAAAGATATTTATATTATTATTTTGTATCCAACAGAAAAAATAACACTTTACAGACGTATTGTGAACATTCACTGGGTTAACCACATGAAAACTTCTGTATGTTCTTCAATAAATCATTTATATTTGGTTCAACATTACTAAAATGTAGCTATGTAAGAAAAAAAAATTAATACATGGTTTTCCAGTATAAACAATTTGCGGCGTTAATGCAATTGCATCGTCCTCCTTCTAGCTGCTCGAGATGTAGCAGCGGCGACTGAAGATATCATGCTCCGTCGTTGTCGACTGTGCATCCGAGAAGGCGGCCGCCATCTTGAACTGTATCCGTAACTAAGTGTAAAACGTAAGAAGAATGAAACGTATTTGTAAACAACCGCCACCAGATCACAATAAACACCACCAACAATGTAAGCCAATTACTGCAGATGCTCACCTTGGCGTCATTTCTGGTAGTTATCGAACGACATTACACACCTCAAAGCGCAATCTCGTTGCGAATGGCAGGTTGCCTACCATAATACTCTGACACTCTAGCAACGTAAGTAATTGTTTCCGACCCTGTGTTTATACGCAGAATTTGTTCAATTGAACGAGTACTATTAGCCCTAGAGCGTTGAAACACAAATTTTGAAACTTTCTGTATAACTTGCCTAGCAAACGTAATCGGAAAACAAGACGAAATGGTTTTTTTTTGTGAAGGGCGTTAGGCTAGCAACACAGGGGACGCGGGTTCAAACTCTCGGGGCCGTACTAGTATTTTTTTTTGTGAACATAATGTTTAAAGATTTGCTACTTCTTTCTCATTTACTAATTAATCCCGATTATTTTTCAGAGCAGAAATTTTCTTTACAGTGTAAAGATAAATACATTTTTTTGGGGAGACTATGTTGCAATGGTTCATATTAAATCAATTTTTTTCTTTGCGGCAACAAATTATGATGTGCTGCAGCAAAGAAAGCATTACTCTAACAAATTATTCGGAAATTTACCATACTAACGTGTACGCTTGGTGAGAAAGCGGGAATGGTAGTTTTTTTCCGCTGTACATTCATTGCAGCGTTGCTACATTTGCATAGGAAACAGTCAAATGCGTAGGGAAGTTCCCATCTTTATTTAGTAGCGACGCTAAACATTCCTATACTTGCAGCTTGATGTGTGGTATTACTTCCATAAAGCGCATGAGTTAAAAACTTCCTTTGCAGTTTTGCAAGTTTAGCAGAAAATATTTTACGGTGGTTTTTACAGTGCAGGAAGCCGTTCGCCTGTGAGCGACTACTTAGTAACTTACTCTACAGCCAAACGTGAATATCTCGCAACACGCGGCAGTCAATATGACACCGCTCCTTCTCAGAGCCAGACAGTGAATGAGTGTGCCCACGCCAAAGGGACCATCACGCTAACTGTATATTTACCTACTCTGTGCCCCTGGTGCCTCGCCAGATAAAGGGTCGTATGCAGATAAATAGCCTCTACCACTACTAGAAACGAAGTGGAATCGCCACTAGATGGCTCGTTTCGTACGCTCAGCCACACTTAAGTGTTAGTCCGCCTTGTTTTTTAAGTGTATAAATCTAGTCTCGCCGAACAAGCTCTTTAGATTACCATTTACTGGAGACTTTATGCAAGAAACGGCGATAGCAAGACCCGCATTACATTAATATTTAAAGATTTCAGTTCGCATGGGACTGAAAATTCACACATTCCTGCCAATAGAATGAATTTGCGGAACTGAAACCCTACATACACGATTACATTTTTTAACGGCACAATATTAAAATGAGTATTTCGTGGAGTAGACCTCTCCGTTATGTTTTATGCGGGAAGAAACAAACTTAAAAGGTTTTAGCCGTTTCCTTTTGGCTCAGATCATGTGACATTATTAAGTCCGGAAAAACCCGTGAATCTTCGTATCGAGTGACAATCCCAACTAAACTCCACGAAGCAGCACAAGGCTTAAACTAAAATGGACCGTGCATACGAAATGTAGCGACACTTGGGATTGTCCACTAGAGGGAGTAGTATTAGTGCTTCATTTCTAGGCGGGTCTGTACATAAGGCCTAAAGTCGTCGCTACGGCATGCTGCGTCCACGCGACGACGATGTGCTCCCCCTGTGTACGGGGGTGTCGCGCTGCAGGCAGGTAAGTGAAGTGGGGCTCGTCCGAGGGCCGGCCGGACTCGCAGGGGGCCTCAATCAGTACTTCTTACCCCCGGCCGCCTCTCCGGAGACAGTCCTCCAGGTAAGCGCATTGTGCGCCTGGAAACACCGGGGGTCTTCCCTCTCTCCCCCGCCATTGTTCCGCAGGGGGCAGTTTGTCTTCTAGTGGCCCGCGCGGAGTCCTCCTTTTACAACGAGCACTGCCTCGGTAATCGGGCTCCTTGGAGGGCCAGCTCTTCCAAGGAGGTGCTCGCGCCAGCGTACAGGGTTGCCAGATGAGGCGATTTGTCTCGCCATTCGGACATATAAAATAAAATGGACATAAAATAAATCAAAACCTATAAAAATCAAAGATATTCAATCAAATAATAAAGTTATTAATATTTGAGTGCCATTAATTATAAAAAGTTCATATTCAACAAAATAAGTTAAATAATTAAATACAAATAAAATAGCAAGAAAAAGAATCAAACTAATAATAAATAAATAAAATATTACATAAAGAGACTTCGGTTCTATATTCCGCGACTTGGGCTATTTGTAAATTATTTTTGCTTCACGGTATCGCACCCCCGATAAAGTACTATTGCAAGTATAATATTCTAGTTCTCGGGAAATTGCACTTGAAGAGTCTTAAGCTCATAAATAAAAGTGTATTGCATTATATTAATGGCTATCTTATATTAAGTATGTTCCATACAAATCCGTCGTAGAACATTTGTTTTTACGCAGTTGTTTGACATGACTCAGAAAATTATTTTTTATATTTACGGCTCTATTTTAATGGGTGTATTATTTAAGCATTTGCTACTACCGTCTATTATAATTGAAGTTTAAAGGATAAGGAAAACCTTGACTCGAATATCGACAAATAAATAAATCATTTTAGCAGCATATCAGTGGTCACGTCACTTAAAGGTATCATATCCAATGGAAAATTCGCCATTTTGTCTTCCCCTTTCCCCTGTGAACCCTAGAAACAATCCCCACTCTGTAGTAAATTATTTTGTCAACTAGATAAAAACTTGTGTATTTTTTAATTCCATTATATCAATATTACTAAACTTTATTAAATATACAATTTTCATATTTAAGATAACTCCGGATCATTACCAACTTAACTGAAAGCTGTAAACCGTTTGCCTGGATTAAATAATATAATGTAAAAAAATTATTTTTAAACTAATTGATAAGTGTACCAAATTGTGTCCCCTATAATTGTCTGGTTCGCATATGAAAAAAAAAGTATTGTCCATCTATATTATGTATTTAAGTTTGTTATACCTCTCGTAATTTTGTAATTTTCGTAGTTTTTATCTATATTATGTATTTAAGTTTGTGATACATCTAGTAATTTTCGTAGTTTTTATAATTTTACAATATTCAAACGCTACAAATGTATGGACTTTGTATAATTATACAATTTCGTATTATTGTTATATGCTTTTAAATGTTCCCAATTTTATGCCGTGACTCTGCCCATACGTCCTGGTTTTAGTTAGTGTCAGTTAACTCCACCTAGAACTAACCAACTCAAGGAATTATATCATTGTAAATTGAATCATGAATAAATTAAATAATCAAATAACAAAGCTGTCTGTACAAGAAGTAAATTATTCCCTCTTTTTTTTACGGGGCATTTCTTTTATTTTAGCAGATTTTGGACTACCAGAGATGACAAAGTATTCGACCTGGTTTACATGCATTGAGAGAACAGCTGAGGAATTTTTTTTGTTTGTATAGGACCAAAAATATATATAGTTGTCCCAAGAAAATATTTTGCTGAACGAACAAAATCTCGAAAAGCAACAAAATTAATTTTGTTCATATAACAATATTTAAACTTGAATAAACTAAACCTCTGTGTTAGATCAAAATAAATTATGCTATCAACGAAACATTTTGTTGAATCTGCTGTATGAACTGTATTTGTTTAGCCATTCATTGGATTATCTTCGTTCGAAAATACAACTCGAGAGATTGTTAGCAATGTTTGCAACAATTAGGATAGCGACAGTGCTTATTAGTACATTATTGCTTAATAATGGTATAAACATCCTGATAAAACACGTTCAACATGTAACTAAAAACTTCAAGCTGTGTGGAATTGAAATATTTATTTGCTAAAGTGGTCCGGCATTTGAAATGCGTCTATTTAAAACACCCCGTTTGTTGCAGTAGTCACTTTGGCTGAGCTTTATAAAGCGTAGCGTTCGCGCACAGTTGTTCTAGGTTCGAATCTTGGTCGGTATGCCATTTTCTTTCTTTATTTTAACAGAATCTCTTTAAAATACGTAGAGCCAAAAATGTCTTTAGTTGCATCAACCAAATGTATTTTTTTTGGGTTGGTGAGAAAAAAAGTAGGGGGGGGGGACAAAAAAAAACCAGCAAATTAATTTGGTTTCGGCAACAAAATATTTCACTACCCCTATACAAGCAACTAATTTGGTTGCGCTTAGCAACCTTTGTTTGCTTCGACAAACCCCTTTTCTCGGTGCAGTCATCTGGCAACGCTGTACACCACACCGTGGAGAGCGAAGCCGTCTCGTGCCGCACACGCGATCCCTTGCGGACTCTTCTCGGGTGGCGAGGCGATGCCGGCCCCACTCCGGGTCCAACACCGGGCAGCTCCCGTTAGTCGAGGAGAGGATTTGCGAGAGNCCTAGGTTTCCGGCGCGCTGAACGCGAACTCTCCGAGACTTCGGAGGTACAACGAAACACAGAGCGCGAATTCAGTGATTACCAACTTCACTGCGGTACGTGTCTCGTTAAACGTCAAAGTATGTCGGAATTCTCTGTGAAGCCACAGGAAGAAACAGTACACTGAAGATCGTCATGTAAATTTTATTTAGTAATTATGTTAATTGAAAAAAAAGGCAATATAAGTAACGTGTGTCACAATGTCGTTAACTATTTAAAATTGTGGGTTATAAACTTGCAGATAGAGTAACCTAACCTATATATACCGAGTTCTCTCCCCAAGCCACTTTGTTGGTATGACGTTACAGGTTCCAATACATTTCCATAAAAGAATATTTCAAAACCTAATAAATGTAGGTTACTCTTCTTACAGCTCACCGAGCGCGACATCTGTTGGCGAGAAAAGTAGATACCTACGTGACATCTTTTGCAGGTTGAAGTAAATTCGTGCTCCCGGCAACCACCCATCGGAGCGTCGGAGCTGTTCATGCTCCGTCATTCCGGTCCCCCGGCAGCCATTTTCCCCTCAAAATTTCCCCTTTCCCTCAAAAAAGCTCCGATCTCCCCAGCTGCAAAAACGATCCCCCTAAAGGCACTTTTCGATCTATTGGAAGGATTTGGGGGGATCGTTTTCGAGGGCAGAGCAGTGACGGCCATATTGGTTTTATAGGAATATAGCACTTTTATTTACCCTTGGTTTACTATAAACTTTGTTATGTGCTTAAGATTACCCATAACTTACAGTCTTTAGAAAGACCTTTCTTAAGGTTGGCGAGTGGTGGGGGTCCAAGTAATTGCGTCATTAATACTTTGGGGTTTTTTGTGAGTTTTTGGGAATTTTTGGGTTCAAGGTCAAAGGTCAAAGTCACCGACATTCAAAATGGCGGAAAATATGGCTGACAGAACCTAGATGGTTGATGGCTAAGTCTGACTCTCGACCCTGGGCCCTGTGTATCGATTTGGCATACTCTATGCCTATAAAACCAATATGGCCGCCACTGCTATGCCCTCGAAAACGTTTCCCCCAAATCCTTCCGACGGATGTAAAAGTCCCTTTCGTGGGATCGTTTTTGCAACTGGGGGATCGGTGCTTTTTTGAGGGATAAACGGGATTTTTTTTAGGGGTGAAGGGAAATTTTTATGGGGAAAATGAAAATTTTAAGGGCAAAATGGAAATTTTAAGGGGAAAAAAATTAATTTTAATTAAAAAGGGAAATTTTAAGCGAAAATAGTATATTTTAAGGGAAAAGGGTAATTTCGAGGGAAAATGGCCGCAGGGTGACCGGAATGAGAGAACATGTACAGCTACGACATTCAGACCCCTATCCCCTTGCGCCAAAACGAAGATATTAGTTTTACTAATGGTCATTGTTATTTTTTAAAATATCACATTCATGAATTTATGTTCCTTTAGTATTATAATTAATTTCGACATAATTAAATTTTATAATCCATTTTCACATACTTTGTGTAATTTTAAAGATTAGTACATCAAATGATTTTACAGCCTTGTTGTCTAGTGTTTTACTTGCTTTACAATGAGAAACAATAAATTACTGATAACTAATGAGCCTACTTTCCTATACGCAGGTGCAAATAAATTTTGGTGAATTTCTTAAAAGCTTATGTGGTAATTGGGCGCTGACTTTTCATTGACAACAATACCATTAGAGATAAAAATAGAAATGTGTGAAACAGACCAATACAATCATTAATACACGAGTGACTTACCCGGGATTCGAATTCAGAAAAACTCGTAAAATAAGCTAGTGTGCAATTAACTGCATCACGGGGGTAGGATTCGAAGCATCGACATCGGATGTGATCAGTCTAATGTTTCGAATGATTGGGTTCACTAACCTGAAATATTTACACTGCTATCATTTTGAAAATAAATGTCTGAGCCCCTAAAAACACATCAGTTTACATAGCCTACTATAACTTTGATGCTACTAGGCCACCTGAGATATACAGAGTGGTGGCTAGTAGGGCACATAGTTAATTTACTTTGGTGCAGACTAAGGGCACCTGTGGTTGCTGCATTAGGAGGAAACAAATACTCGTACTCTCCGTTATTTAACACACCAGTATTTTATTTGTCTGAAGGCAACATAGGTATTTACACGCACTGGCGATACTGAGCTCCCCTACAAGTCATAGGCCTGAAGGACTGGTGGGCGGTATGCTATGCGCCGGGGAAGGTTGTTGAAGGGAGACTTTTCTCTACTTATCTGTGACTGCGGCTTTAGGTGAGATGTCTTCGTTGGTAGCTGAGGCGTGGTAAGTTGGGTGGCCCGTTGCCAGGCCCTCGGACTGACTCTCGTTGGCATGCTGTACTCAGATGGCTTCTTCCTGCGGCTTTGACTGACTCTCTCGGAAGTCCGGGATTGGTTTCCCGGGACTTGTGCTTTCTCTGCGACCTCGGCTGGCGTTACTCGTAGGAGAGTGCGTCTCCTCCTCGTCTGTGGCTCGCATTTCTGAATTCCCCACCTCGGAAACTGCCACTATGTTTTAGGAAATGAACTCATAAGTTCTCGGCACTTTAACTGGGTTTGTCTCGGGAATTTACACTTGAAGTTTAGGCTGTTCCTGGGTTCTCTCCTCGGTGATGTGACTATTGGCTTACTGACTGACTGACTGCTTTCCTCGTACCATCTGGCGCACGTTTACGTCTTCTCTGGGAATGGTGCCTCTCGGTATGAGGCCCGGAATTTACTCATATTCTCGCCACTGTTCCCGTCCGCCGACTGCTACTCTCATGTCTGCTTCGCCTCCCGTTTCTTTCGGCTGCACCTGTCTCATCTCGCTGCTGTACCGCTGAACTACTCCTATCTCGGCTGGCGATAATTGACTCGGCTGGGACCCGAATCTGGCCTTGGTGATACGACTGCCTTAGGCACTAGCTGCCTTCTCCACCTCGCATCCCGGCTGCCAAACAACTCCTTCCCGTCTTGGCTGAACAACTGTTTGCGAACAACTGACTGTGAACAACTCACTCTCTGCCTTGGCTGACTCGTGAATTTAACCTATCTCCTGCTATATTCAAGTTAGCTGTCAGCGGTTTCTCGAGAGAGAGAAATCGAGAAATCCCCTTTGTACCTCGCTTGTTTTTTGTGTAGGATTTCGTGTCTCATCAGCTGCAGGTGTGCTCCAACTAGGGTGGAGGGAGGGCATGACAGGACGTTTCGGGGATTCCTGGGAGCTGTGTCTGCATTAATTCTCGGTGGGGGTTCCCCTGATTCATTCGTCGAGGGCTTATATCAGCTATTTCTAGGGACTTACCCTGTTTCACTCAACTTCGGTGCATCCCCATGTGTGTCCTTATACTTTGGTACATCCCCAAGGGATTCCTCCCAGGGTGTGAATACAGCACAATTCCTATCCCATGTGCGCGTAACGCGTCAACTGTACTTGTGTAAAAATTTGGTATAAATCGGTTTATTGGTCTCCTAGTTAGGGGATTAAAACCTTATTTTATTAAATAAGGCAATCTAAAAAATTGCTTAAAAGGAGTTTCTGTACACGATGTTTCTAATAGATACTGTCAGCATTAAAACTTTCATTGGATTTGTTAAATTGGTAAATATATATGGCAAGCATGTCTAAATATTTATATGGCCGCCATTTTAAAAATTATTGTCTGACAAAATTTAAATAATGTAACTTTAAATTACCTTTTGCAGGTTTGCAAAATTAGGTGGAATTTTTTTGAATGGCCTGGAAATATGGCTAAATGTTCAATTTACTCATCTGCACTATTATGCATTAAAAATCCGTCAAAGGGGATCTCTGTATGCATTAATGATGCTTTTACTTAATACTATTAGCATACAAAATTCGGTTGAATTTTGTTGAAATATTCCATAGATTTAACGTATTAATCTAAATTATTTATATAAACCCATTAAAACACACCTGCTGCACATGGCACATGCTAATTTAAATATCCTACTGTACCAATACTTGTGTGAAATTTCGGTATATCAGTTGATTGGTCCTCGAGATATGGCATCAAACCTTCATTGTTCATGTGACGATATTCATAAATGGAGGACAAAAAGTTTATGTATTAGCACATTCAATGATTGTTATTGATACAATATAGAAAGTTATATATATATGACATAGTTTAGAGTTTCGTAGCTTTAGCACACTACGCTATAATGATTGTATAGGTTCCATTCGGAAAATAAGAGACTTGTACACTTAAAATAAACAAATATGTCGTACCATAGTACAACTTCTTCACCAAATTGGAAATAAATCGAATGATTGTTTCCCGAGATACGACATATAAACAGTATTATTTAATGTGGAGCTATCTTACAAAATGGCGTAGAAATTATGCTTTGCATAGACAATTTTTATTGATTTATTAGATACTGTCAGCATACAAAGTTAAGTTGAAATTTGTCTTAAAGTCTCGTAGATAAAAAATTCAGAGCTAAAATTTTTATATGGCCACCATTTTAAGAATATGTGTGTCTGACCCTGTGAAAGTTAATCAGTTTAAATGGTCTGCCATAGTGCTACTTGTTTGCCAAATACGGTAAAAATCTGTTTTTAGGAGACACTACATAATTCTAACTTGTCGTGTGATACTATTTTACAAAATGGCGGACTAAAGAGATTTTGTGTGGACGTATTGGATGGTTGTTATATATACAGCCGGCAAACAAAGTTTCATTGAAATTAATTACACATTTTCGACGATATAACATACAAACCTCAATTGGCTACATAGCCGCCATCTTGAAAATAAGTGTCTGACATAACTAAAACCTATCACTTAACATTGCATACTGCAGTACTACTTGCTTGACATATTTGGTATGAATAGGTATTTTTTTTCGAGATGACATAAAAACTTTATTTATTCGTGTGGCACTATCTTACAAAATGGAGGACAATAGAAACTCCATGTAGACACATTTGAAGTTTGTTATATATACTCTCAGTATACAAAGTTAAGTTGAAATTGATTAGATAGTTTCAGAAATATAGCATACTAAGATAAAATTATTATATGGCCGCCATTTTGAAAATAGGTGTCTGATATACATGAAACATATTTGTTAATATCAACTTTTGCAATACTACTTGTTTGCAAAATTTGGTAGCAATTTGTCAATTGCTTCCCCAGATATTAGACAAAACCTAAATAATTCATGTAGCACTAACATATAAAATGGTGGGAAAAATGGTTGTTTTTTTGGCTTGTATGATGCTTGTGGTAGATACTCTCAACATACACAATTTGGTTGAGATTTCTTTAGAAGGTGTCGTATTTATACCAAATAAACCTAAAATATTTGTATAGTCGTTATTTTGAAAACATATGTCTAGATAAGTGCAATAGCTTACATTTAACTGGCCCATCTTAGTGTTACATACGTGCCAAATTTGACGAAAAATGGTTGAGTAGTTTTTGAGTTATGGTGTAAAAGCTTAATTTTTTTCATGTGACGCTATTTTCTAAAATGGTGGACCAACAACAATATGCGCTTCTGAATTCAATACATACAACATGTGCTGCCAGCATACAAAATTTCGTTTAAATCGGTTGAATAGTGTCCAAGATATGACATATCAACCTAAATTTTAAAATAGCTGCCATTAGAGCCCCGGCGTGGTCGAAAACTATAAATGTCAGGTGTCTTTACTTATTACTATACGTGTACTGAGTTTGGTGAATTCGGTTTACTCGTTCCAAAATTGCAAAAAAAGGAAAAGGTAGGGGGGACACACGCACAGCCACAGGAACACACACACACACACACACACACACACTCATACACACAGATAATAAAGTTATGTTATAAACCTTTATTTCCCATGGAAATAGACTAAAAAAAAATAATTGGAAAATATATATTTTTCTTATTTCAGACAAAACTTAACACATTCAAATCACTGACACTAGATAAAATAATTTCATTTTTTTTTGTTTTTGGTAATAATTACATGTTTCTCCCTCAATTATATTATCATGGTTAGGGTTGTAGGTTTGTATAGCTGGCGCCATATTGGATTGTGTACTTCGCGGGCTTGGGACCACTTATCTTCGGTGGTAACACTGATGGCCTGGTGTAACACTCCTCGCTTCACAATCATAGATAAGACGGGAAGGTAAGTGTGAGTGTCATACCCTTACACATGAGAAGTGTGCAAAAAATGGGAAGGGGGTGGGGGGGTGTACGAATGAGTGTTAATGTGAGTGCAAGTTCTGGTTATTTGGAACACGGCGTTCGAATATAAAAGATATATCTGTCATTGCGTGACTTACGTGCCGGAAGCTAAGTGCTCTATTTATTGCTTTTAAATGAGGACCTGCGTTCTGATGCCACTATATAATTACGTAATCATTCTAACTACATGTTCTGTGATCACGACGTACCTGCTCGCTCAAAACCGGACAACAAACTTTTATAATACCGTTCCACTGACTGCAGCTGTGGTTACACGGGCAAAGATGATAGTGTCTCCCTTGTAGGTCTAGATTTCAGCGTACGTATCGAACAAAAATTGACTGAACGTGGACCTGAAGTCAGTTGCTTAACATGATAAGCTCTCCAGGCTCTCAGCGTTCTCATAAAAAGTATATGTTAATTACGTTATAAAATTTCTAATAGTGTCAGTCGTACCTGAACTTTCTACAACATATAAGGCATTGAAGCTGTAACTTCGCCAGTATAAATAAAGGCGAAATAACTATACCTTTTCGTGTGGGTACGTTTGTTTACGAGGAACAGGAGGGGATGGCTCGGGTTGACCGCCGGGCGGTGGGGGGAGACGATCTTCGCTATATAACGTATACCTATCGCTGCGCATAACGCCAGTGTAACACATGCAGGAATATTAACAATGTGTCTGTTAAGAGCTGGAACTGTTTTATTACTCTTGCTTACTAGGTTTCTATGTTCAGATATATAAATACTGTCTGGACTATTTTATTTGTTGTTATTTAACAATTTTTGTCTTTATTTGTCATTTTTTCTGAACTCCTTAAATAAACATTTATAAAATTAAATTAATAAATCAAATGTTCTTATTCGCAAATAACCAATATCTGTACAAACGATTTAATTATTTTTGTATGTTAACTTTTCAGCTGTCCGCAGTTACAGTGCACTCAAAATTTTACTGAATTATATCTATAATTTTATTTTATATTTCTGAATAAATGTTTATAAGTGCTATCTGTCGATTTATTTCCAAACTACATATTTTTCTTTGATTCATTTTAGAATTAAATTAACATTTTGATTTGCAATTTTTTTTATACATTCTTATATTTAACAGTTGTAAAATATTACATTAATATTCGTTGATAATCCTTGAAATTATGGTTATAGCACATGAGAAACAATGAACATCTGGGAATTATCGGTAAAGTTTGTTCTTTCTGCGAGCAAAGATGTTGACTTTTCTAAATCGTAGAGAGTGCTTGACTTTACCTTTGACAGTTCCACAGTGTCAAGCTCCATAGGAAGCAACATTTCTGAAAGCAAACGTAAAGTCTAATGTTCAAGTTTTAACTTCACCCCGTAAAGGAACAACGAACATTGTTGATGAATCACTGAGGTGATAACGTGTGTGAACGTCTCGCTGAAAGCTGGAAGCCAGGAAAGAGAGCGGCACACCCTTATCACGATACGGTAAGTACAAAAGTTTGCTGCAGGGACAGTATTCTTTAGGGGCTGCATGGTCTCGAGATGATGTCGGGGAAGAGTAATTGAGTACCTACTCTTTCCACGGGAAAACAAGAGCTCTCAACAGAGGCGAGTACAATGGAGCATTGCATTGCACCCGTCTGTATAACATGCAGAACTCATTAGAATATAGTACACACACTACTTACTTTGTCAGAAAAATACGGTTTATGTTGTGTATGATAGAAAATGCCTATATTTTGCGACACTGTGAAATTTTTTATTAAATGATTTCTAAAAATCGATTTGGCCTAACAAATAAAATTTCTTATCGTACTGTTTATCAAACAATATTATAATAATTACTCCGGTTCGATGAAATTAAAAATTAATAATAATGTTTAAAAATATTTTTATTAGCTGATTTTACACTGAGAAAAAGGCCCATAAAATATTTGTTTGTATAGGGCTAAAAAAAAATGTTTAGTTGTCCCAACTAAATATTTTGTTCAGTAAACGAAACCTGAAAAGCAAAAAACTTGATTTTGTTAATCTAATAAAATACATGTTTAAATTGAAAAAAACTGTGTTGGGCCAAAATAAATCACACTGCTAACAGAACATTTTGTTGAATCAACTGTATATATTTGTTTTCTCACTAATTTAATTGCTCTCTTTCGAAAATACAACTCGTGAAGGTTTTTTTAAAACCATTTTTTTGACAATTCGGACAGTAAAACTGATTGTTGGTGCATTTATTGATGCAGAATTGTGGTATAAACATCCCAATGAAACAATTTCAAAATGAAACTAAAAAGTAAAACTGTATATATATAAATAATTTATTCACGCACGTTGTTCAGCAGTTGAAATGTATGTACAGTATTTAAAAACATTCTCATTCTAGGGCCTATCAGTATTCACTTAAGCTGAGGCATATAGATCTTGCAAATACGGTCTAGGATAGAATCTCAGTCAGACTTTCATTTTTTTTCTATATCAAAGGAAACTGCTTAATTTACATAAAGCAAAAAAAAATAAAATCGTTGGTTGCACCAACAAAATCTTGGTTTGGGGAAACCAAATAAAAACAACGAAATAATTTGGTTACAACACCAAAATATTTCACTGTCCCTATACAAACAATTAATTTTGTTGCGCCAAATAAACTTCGTTTGATTCAACAAAACATTTTTCTCGGTTTGCGCACATCCATTTTAACCACGGGAGTTACTATGCAGATTCTATGGAAACGCTGTAGACTGTTAGTTGTTTATAATCCATACTCGGTTACTTCACACTTGTCTGAATCCCTGCTGAAGATCTACTTCCAGGATATTCCTCCGCCTCGTGCAAACTAAGCTTAACTAAGTCTAACAAATTACACCAAAGGACAACGCACAGAATTCGGGCGTATTCAGTTGTAATAATATTTGGCTTAAGAACTATTTCGTACTAGGCATTACCAACCCACATGTTTTTATTCATATTTATTATAAATGAAAAAATAATAATTTGTAAATAAAATGTAGGTAAAACTTCATTTTAATGAAAAATAAGATACTTTTACGTTAACTAGGGTATAAAACGCTTGTGATACATGGCATATTTAGGAAATAACTAAACACGATATACATGGGGGGATTTTTCAAAGGTTGGATTCAAACAGTGTGAATAAACCGCTGATACGCTATAGCAATGCTGTTATTGCTTATCGAGCAAATTTGTAATCAACTGTACCAAATTCCACATCCCATCGTTGTTATCAAATTCATTAGCAGAATTATTAACTTACAAACAGATTTATTCACTTACGTGAAATTCGTGAAAATATGTACATATATAATGTGAAACCATCTCCCCAGTTTTTTTGCCGCCTCGAATTAAAAGCAAATGAGGCGGCGATTGGGATATGGCAATTTAGTATGTACCAAGTTTCGTTACATACCAAATACTAGACTATCAAACACGTGTACATTTTGTATATTAAATGAGATCACGTTACCATCTAATAAACTAAAACTGTTAATCGCAACACTGACTTAGGTAGTATTTATATATTTCTTTCTTACGCAGCTGCTAAAATTTTACACTTGCAGACTCTTTAAACTTTAGCGATGCCGTGCATAATATTTCATGGAGGGAATTTTTCTAGTTTCGGTCAATAGATAAATAAAAAAATTAACGGTTATAAAAACATGATCGTGCAATAAAGTTTATACTGTTTTCATCTGTAACCTAAATAACTATTTTTTTTTCCTTGGATATATTTGCAAATATATTTGTAAAATTTCATGATTTTTAGAATTTGTTTTCATAGAAAGAATTGTAATATAATCTTTGAAAAATTCTTTTCCGTGGATTATTTTTCATTGTCGTCACTAAGATTGTTGAGAAAAAAAAAATTATTACGTAGTCGCTGGACACCTCAGCGAAGAGTAATGAAAAAGTGTATAAATTACGGGAGCAACACGATGCCAGCCAGAGAAGTAGTGGAGGAGAGAGAGAGAGAGAGAAAGAGAGAGAGAGAGAGAGGGAGACCGGTAGCTAATATAGTATTGTTGTCCTCGATAGTAACATTCGCAGTCCGCCGCCGAGCAGAACTGCACATTTTCTCTTAACGGTCGTCTCCAATCAAACACCGCATACAGTAACGTAGTATAACTGGCATAAAAAACAGCGTAAGGTAATATTGCTGTCTACAATCGGCGCAACGAAAAATGACGTAGCTGTCCTATCTGTCCTATCAGAGCAGAGTACGTCAATAGGAAATAACTTTTGGACGACGGGAAGTTTTGATGTTCGCGTGTAGGCTACTCTGATTTTTAGTGTTTCGGTTAGCGAATGTCCGGGAATGGATGGCCGTATAACCTCAGCATTTGTTTTCCGAGTTGCGTCATGAAAATGAAGTGGAATTGGTCGATTTGTTCGCGTATCTCCACACGCTGAACGTGTTGTTTTTGTATACGTGGCTGCTGTTATAAAGTAATTCATTTCGCCGCTGTTCGAAAACACCTGTCTTCTTGTAAAAAGGAAAAGCAAGGGCAAAAACAAAAAAAAATTTTTTTTTGTGGCAACACAACTACTTAATATTATGGCGGGAGCAATATTATTCATGTTTACATTTTTTTCTGTGGTTTCTTTACATACAGAGGTATATATCTGACGTCCCAATTGGCTGGCATAAAAAACGTATCATAAGAAAGTGAAAGATGGCCATAGCTAACATCACGCTACGTTACGTATAGAGGCGTGCTAGTTGTGAACGAGTATTGTAGGCGCAAACATTCAACTACATGCATTGAATTACATGCTATAACGGGGCCACGGTGGCTGAGCGGTTAGACTGCTCACCTCCCACCAACGCGGACCGGGTTCAATCCCCGGCTGGGTCACTCCCGGATTCTCGCAAGTGGGAATCCTGCCGGACGATGCCTCTGGCCAGTGGGTTTCCTCGGGGATCTCCTCCCTCCCACCCTTACATTCTTGCGCTGCTCCATTTTCACCTCATCGACTCTCAAGACCTCGTTAAGAGCCGCCTAAATCTCTGAACTCAACTCAACTACACGCTATAACGCGATCTGGTAACGCCATGCCGATTGTAGACAGGCTCCTAGTCATAATTCCACTTTATATTGCTGTGTTGCTGTGTCTGACCAGGAAAAGTAGCTCGAAATATGCGCGAGAAAACTGCTGACGTTGTTCCTAAAAAAAATGTATCTTGCCTACCTTAAGAAGCGATGACTAAATGAAAATATTTTTTAAATTTTTTTACCATACATTGTTTAACTTGTAGACGTTATCTGTGGGTCTTACGTTTTCCTGGGATAATTTTTTTTAAGATCGCATGGTTTTCTCAAAATGACATGTCAAAATAAAAATTGTAGTGTTTTTGTATTATATAAAACAAATATTAAATAAAATTTTACTAGGGAAATTGGAAGGTCTTGTCTTTATTAATTTTAAGGTATTATTATTAGCTGAAGTTATTTTACAAAAATTCAAAGGCAGCCACAAATAAAAAAACACGAAATTTATAGACGTCTTGGAGTAGCTCTGGGCATCTTTGTGTGGTGTTAATTATACTATTTATGTACGTAAGTCAGTTTCCGCTATTTGAACATTTCTAAAACAGTAAAATTGTGATATTCACACAAAGTTACGCGAAAACTATGCGCTCAATTTTTTTTTTTTGCGAGTAAAGAGTAATCACTGACAATGTCTGATAGTTGAACAGTATTTGGTACAAATATAAAATGAAAATTTTTTTTCGTGGCCAACGCCTTTAGAAAAGTAAGAGAATAGTCTGGGTAGGTAGGGTAGGGTTGGCACCTAAGTGCGTCTCACTCTCAGGGCACAGCCCTAGGCATGCGGGGGAGATCCTAACTGCCGGTAGGGTTACCAGATGCGTGTTATTAAAAAAACAGGACAAGTCAATGTAAAAGACGAGGACTCTCGCAAGAAAACGACACGAAGAAAGGGTGCACGTAACTTTACAATGGAAATATACGCTATCAGTAGAGACGCGGAGTTATCGCGAGTTCATCTGCGGACAAGCTACGCTTCAAGAACGTGCACTTGACCTTCCTTTTCGAATTGGATCTCAGTCTCTAAGCCACGCCCTGGACGAATTTGAGCCAATAACTGTACTGCAAGAACAAACAACTCCTTGAGGCTCTAGAACTCTTTGGGATTTTGGCGTCTAGCTGGTTGACAAATGAATCCGCGATATTTCTGGATATCTAAAAATTGGTTTAATATGTCTCAGGTCAGTTAAATATATATTGCATGCAATATTGTATCCCAAATTCTGTTAAGTAATACAAAATATTTTTTTTTTCCAACTAGATAAACTGATTGATAGCCATGTTCACTCTAAATATAAAGCCAATTCAATTTAGTTCGTAGCCCCACAGAATATTTTCTGGTAAATAACATAGAAGTATTCACACAAAAAATACAAGCACTTGACACAGCGCAGGTTCAGATGCATTTCGATCGTATTCCTGTGATGATTTTTTTCGTTCCAAGAGTGTTATATTTTCTAGCAAATAATCGTAAAATGATGAACATATTAGGGTCTTCTCAACTTAGACATGTAAATAAAAACAGCCTGGAAAAAATATAAACGAGCTTTGTAATATTCTCCAAAATATTTCCACTTTCGAAGGAAGTTCGTTGGCACCGTTACGAAATGTAATGGCATATAAAGAAACCCGCAATAAAGTATTTCACTTTTATTGGACATTTCGATTATTTTGTAAAACCTGGCCGGATGGTTTACAAGGTCTCAAAAAAGAGGACATGTCCGAGTAAAACAGGACGTCTGGTAACCCTAAATACAGGGCAGATGCATCGTGGCTTTACTGGGATTGGGCAAACATGGCACGTGATTTGGGTCATGGTTACCTCCCATAGTAACTAGCTAACCTGACCACCACAGTATAGCTTACTTTGAGTGCTTACTNTTTTGTTGCGCCAAATAAACTTCGTTTGATTCAACAAAACATTTTTCTCGGTTTGCGCACATCCATTTTAACCACGAGAGTTACTATGCAGATTCTATGGAAACGCTGTAGACTGTTAGTTGTTTATAATCCATACTCGGTTACTTCACACTTGTCTGAATCCCTGCTAAAGTTCTACTTCCAGGATATTCCTCCACCTCGAGCAAACTAAGCTTAACTAAGTCTAACAAATTACACCAAAGGACAACGCACAGAATTCCGGCGTATTCAGTTGTAATAATATTTGGCTTAAGAACTATTTCTTACTAGGCATTACCAACCCAAATGTTTTTATTCATATTTATTATAAATGAAAAAATAATAATTTGTAAATAAAATGTAGGTAAAACTTCATTTTAATGAAAAATAAGATACTTTTACGTTAACTGGGGTATAAAACGCTTGTGATACATGGCATATTTAGGAAATAACTAAACACGATATACATGGGGGGATTTTTCAAAGGTTATATTCAAACAGTGTGAATAAACTGCTGATACGCTATAGCAATGCTGTTATTGTTTATCGAGCAAATTTGTAATCAACTATACCAAATTCCACATCCCATCGTTGTTATCAAATTCATTAGCAGAATTATTAACTTACAAACAGATTTATTCACTTACGTGAAATTCGTGAAAATATGTACATATATAATGTGAAACCATCTCCCCAGTTTTTTTGCCGCCTCGAATTAAAAGCAAATGAGGCGGCGATTGGGATATGGCAATTTAGTATGTACCAAGTTTCGTTACATACCAAATACTAGACTATCAAACACGTGTACATTTTGTATATTAAATGAGATCACGTGACCATCTAATAAACTAAAACTGTTAATCGGAACACTGACTTAGGTACCGTCAAACGGGGTCGCTTTGCTCCACTGCTTTGATTTTTGGCCTGCTTCAAGTAGGGGCTTCATATAACCAGATTATGACGTTACAGATATTGATACATCATTAAAAAGTTGAACATTGTTTTGTTGAAAATTGGAGCAATGTAACCCGGGGGTTTGAAGACTTTGCTCTACTTTTAAAAGTTAACAGAAAACAAATCTGAATAGACCCAAGGGGCATTCTCGCCCCATCCGTTGGATTAATTGAGCCACATATAAAACAACCAATTGCTTACAAAAATGTATTTCTTAAAAAATTGACAAAAATGAAACATTTTTTCCAAATTAAATTTACATTTTTCACAGTAGGCACTGGCGACCAGTTATGACCTGAAATTCACTAAAGCAGGCACTTGGTACAGTTTCCTTGTTCGAGAGATACAGCGAGGCTCATCGATGCCACAAACAACGTCGCTCCAAGAGTAATCAATGATGTCCTCTCGTTCTGGCCATTTCCATGCCTTTGAACCTTTGACCATTGTTGACACTTTGGCTGATTCGTTATCCAGGCTCAATATAAGCCCTGGATAAAATGTGTCATCATACTTAACAATGCAATATTCACCAGGCAACTTCACGACAGGCTTGGTGACTCGAACTTGTTCTGGTGTGCCATGCCTGCTTCCCTGTTGATAGCTCCGCTCATCTTCCTCAATTTCCGCCAATTGCCTTTCACAGTAAGCCTCCGGAGTCTCATTATCAGAATCTTCACAGATATTGTCTTCATCGATGACCTCAGTTTCGCTGTCACTATCTTCTATTCTTCTTTTTCCCTGACGTCGCAGAGCTACAGGTCGAGCAGAGTTAGGTGGTTCTTCCTCTATTAAATCATCCAAAGCAATGCTTTTCCCCGATGGAACATTGAGCTTCTTCCTTCTTCCTACATTTTTCTTTTTTGTCCATTCCTCCCTTTTTCTTTTCCAAGCTGGAAAGGAAAGATTTTTTGATAGCCCCCTCATCACAAGCAGGTTTTCTATTGACGCGGTTCAATAGTGGTTCCAGGTCGACTGGACAAATTCCACAAGTCTTAAACCCGGAACGAAGATTTTCTGCAATGTCGTCAGATGTTGATGCTAACAATTGCTTGAGAAGTTGAGGCATGTCTTCCTTCTTTATCAACTCACTTCCGTTGGCACACTTCGGAAAACTGCAATATCAAATGGTTGTGTGAGGTGCGTACTATTTTGAGGGAGACAAATAAACCCAATGTTATTATTCTCACACAATTTCACCACTTCAATGGAAATATGAGCCCCAAGATTGTCACCAATCACTGCTTTTCTGCCTTGTAGTTTGCGAGTAGCAGGGAGGAAAATGGATTGAAACCACTCCAGGAAAGTAGGAGTGTCAAACCAACCACTAGGACTGTTGCTGTACCTAGCACCAGTCGGTCCGTTCTCGGTCCACGTGCTCCACATACTTTTGGCTTTGTAAAGGAGGAACGGAGGTAGTAACTCTCCAGAGGCGCTACCACAAAACATGATAGACGTCCCACTTTTCGATGTGTTTCTCATGTGCTCTACGTATTTCGTTCCCCGTTTTGTCAACACCCTTTTCATCCCTGGATCGTCAACTATATTGGTTTCATCGAAGTTGAAGATGTTGGAAGGTGGGATCCCCTCCAGTTCTTTTGAAAGGAATGAAATATAACAGCGCAGGTCATCCTCGTTGATAGCAGCACGGGACTTTTTAATGTTCGTAGCAAANATAGCAGCACGGGACTTTTTAATGTTCGTAGCAAAACGCTGTGTCAGTTCAGGATGCCTTTTCAAAAAAGATAATGTCCAGTCGTGACCTGGCGTGTTCTGTTTGAACTTTTTCACAGTTCTCCCTTTTTGCTCCACAAAATCTCTGATGATCCGTTTGAGATCAAATTCTGACAAGGGGAAACCATAGTCAGACATGCTTACTATGCATCGGACAAATGTTTTTTCTTCTTCTTCTGAAAACATAGGGGGGCCCCGGGTCGCTTAGAGTGATGGCCACCAAGCTTGTTTATAATATTACGTCTGGATATCTTGTAGTGGTCACTTGCTTTACGTTGGGACAATCTCCCAGATCGGACAGCTGCGAGACACTCCTGCAAAGTCTCTTCTGAGTAATCTCGGTAGGTCCTAGCACCCAACTTCCTCTTATATACTCGAGGCATCTTCTGTACACAAACAAACAAACAAAAACGGGATCAAATTCGGTATACTGGGATGCTGATATAAATGCCATATACAATGATATAAAACAAAAGAGAAATTTTGATATGAGATGATGGGGTTTCTTTGCTCCAAAACATTGGAGCAAAGAAACCCCACTTTTCGGAGCAAATAATCCCACCCGAAATTTTTGTTAATTATTACAAAAATTACAATAATGCAATAAAAGTGGAAAAATTCAGTGAAATTCTGATTTATCACTAAATTCATGAGAGAGTACTATTACTAACCTACTGAGAAAAAACTAATAACAAGTGAATGTAACACTCCTCGAAGGCTGTGATTCACAGAGAAGTGTTCTACATCCATGCTTCAAAAAACAACCACTGGAGCGCTAATCTCAGATGAAGACTGTTGAGTGACGTATCTCTCAAAGATTTTTAGATTTTGGAGCAATTTTACCTCAAAAGGAGCAAAGTGACCCCGTTTACGGTAGTATTTATAGATTTCTTTCTTACGCAGCTGCTAAAATTTTACACTTGCAGACTCTTTAAATTTGAGCGATGTCGTGCATAATATTTCATGGGGGGAATTTTTCTAGTTTCGGTCAATAGATAAATCATAAAATTAACGGTTATAAAAAGATGATCGTGCAATAATGTTTATACTGTTTTCATCTGTAACCTAAATAACTGTTTTTTTTTCTTGAATATATTCGGAAATATATTTGTAAAATTTCGTGATTTTTAGAATTTGTTTTCATAGAAAGAATTGTTATATAATCTTTGAAAAATTATTTTCCGCGGATTATTTTTCATTGTCGGCACTAAGATTGTTGAGAAAAAAAATTATTACGAAGTCGCTGGACATCTCAGCGAAGAGTAATGAAAAAGTGTATAAAATACGGGAGCAGCATGATGCCAGCCAGAGAAGTAGTGGAGGAGAGAGAGAGAGAGAGAGAGAGAGAGAGAGACCGGTAGCTACTGTAGTATTGTTGTCCTTGATAGTGACATTCGCAGTTCGCCACCGAGCAGAACTGCTCATTTTCTCTTAACGGTCGTCTCCAATCAAGCACCGCATACAGTAACGTAGTATAACTGGCATAAATCACAGCGTAAGATAATATTGCATCGGCGCAACGAAAAATGGCGTAGCTTAAGCTGTCCTATCAGAGTACAGTACGTCAATAGGAAATAACTTTTGGACGACGGGAAGTTTTGATGTTCGTGTGTTGGCTACTCTGATCTTTAGTGTTTCGGTTAGCGAATGTCCGTGAATGGATGGACGTATAACCTCAGCATTTGTTTTCCGAGTTGCGTCATGAAAATGAAGTGGAATTGGTCGATTTGTTCGCGTATCTCCACACGCTGAACGTGTTGTTTTTGTATACGTGGCTGCTGTTGTAGAGTAATTCATTTCGCCGCTGTTCGAAAACACCTGTCTGTAGAAAGGAAAAGCAAGGGCAAAAACAAAAAAAAAATATTTTTTTTGTGGCAACACAACTACTTACAATTATGGCGGGAGCAATATTATTCATGTTTACATTTTTTTTCTAAGGTTTGTTTACAAACATAGGTATATCTCTGACGTCATAATTGGCTGGCATAAAAAACGTACCATACGAAAGTGAAAGATGGCCATATCTAACACCACGCTACGGTACGTACAGAGACGTGCTAGTTGTGAACGAGTATTGTAGGCGCAAACATTCAACTACAGGCATTGAATTACATGCTGTAACGGGGCCGCGATGGCTGAGCTGTTAGACTGCTCACCTCCCACCAACGCGGACAGGGTTCAATCCCCGGCTGGGTCACTCCCGGATTTTCGCAAGTGGGAATCCTGCCGGACGATGCCGCTGGCCAGTGGGTTTTCTCGGGGATCTCCTCCCTCCCACCCTTACATTCTTGCGCTGCTCCATTCTCACCTCATCGACTCTCAAGACCTCGTTAAGAGCCGCCTAAATCTCTGAACTCAACTCAACTACACGCTATAACGCGATCTGGTAACGCCGTGCCGATTGTAGACGGGCTCTTAGTCATACTTTATGTTGCTGTGTCTGACCAGGAAAAGTAGCTCGAAATATGCGCGGAAAGAACTGCTAACGTTGATCCTTCATAATTTTTTTTTCTTGCCTACAAAAAATAATAATTTTTTTTCTTGCCAAAAATAATTTTTTTTTTAAATGTTTGTACCACATATTGTTTAACTTGTAGACGTTATCTGTGACTTACATTTTCCTGGGATATATTATTTTTGAGATCATATGGTTTTCGCAAAATGACATGTCGAAAAAAATTGTACTGTTTTGCATTGAATAAAAAAATATTAAAGAAAATGTTTCAAGGGAAACTGTAAGGTTCTTGTCTTTATTCATTTTAAGGTATTCTTAGCTGAAGTTATTTTACAAAAATTCAAAGGCAGCCACAAATAAAAAAAACACGAAATTTTTTTTTTTTTTCAGCATTTTTTGTAATTGCAAAAAAATTTACTTGTACAATTTTATAGACGTCTTGGGGTAGCTCTAGGCATCTTTGCGTGGTGTTAATTATCCCATTTATGTACGTAACTTAGTTTCCTATATTTGTACATTTCTAAAACAGTAAAATTGTGATCTTTACATGTATTTACGGGAAAACTATGCCCCACAACCCTAGGCATGCGGGGGAGATACTAACTGCCGGTAGGGTTACCAGATGAGTGTTATTAAAAAAAAACAGGACACGTCAATGTGACTAGCATTTAAAAGACGAGGACTCTCGCAAGAAAACGACACGAAGAAAGGGCGCACGTAACTTTACAATGGAAATATACGCTATCAGTAGAGACGCGGAGTTATCGCGAGTTCATCTGCGGACAAGCTACGCTTCAAGAACGTGCACTTGACCTTCCTTTTCGAATTGGATCGCAGTCTGTAAGCCACGCCCTGGACGAATTTGAGCCAATATAACTGAACTGCAAGAAAAAGAGCGCCAAATCCCGTGCTGCCTATCATGAAGCAAAACTTGGGCGTCAGCCAATGAACAACTCCTTGAGGCTCTAGAACTCTTAAGGATTTTGGCGTCTAGTTGGTTGACAAATGAATCCGCTATATTTCTGGGTATCTAACAATTGATTTAATATGTCTCAGGTCAGTTACATATATATTGCATGCAATATTGTATCCCAAATTCGGTTAAGTAATACAAAATAATTTTTTTTTTTCAACTAGATAAACTGATAACCATGCTCACTCTGAATATAAAGACAATTCTATTTAGTTCGTACCCCCACAGAATATTTTCTGGCAAATAACGCAGAAGTATTCACACAAAAAACACAAGCACTTGACACAACGCAGGTTCAGATGCATTTCGATCGTATTTCTGTGACGATTTTATTCGTTCCAAGAGTTTTATATTTTCTAGCAAATTAATCGTAAAACGGTGAATATATTACGGTCTTCTCAACTTAGACATGTAAATAAAAAGCAGACTGGAAAAAATATATATGAGCGTTGTAATATTCTCCAAAATATTTGCACTTTTGCGGGAGGTTCGTTGTCACCGTTACTAAATGTAATGGCATATAAAGAAACCCGCAATAAAGTATTTCCCTTTTATTGTAAAAGAGGACATTTCGATTATTTTGTGAAACCTGGCCGGAAAGTTTACAAGGTCTCAAAAAGAGGACATGTGCGAGTAAAACAGGACGTCTGGTAACCCTAAATACAAGGCAGATGCATCGTGACTTTACTGGGATTGGGAAAACATGGCACGTTATTTGGGTCATGGTTACCTCCCATAGTAACTAGCTAACCTGACCACCACAGTATAGCTTACTTTGAGTGCTTACTNGATTTGGGTCATGGTTACCTCCCATAGTAACTAGCTAACCTGACCACCACAGTATAGCTTACTTTGAGTGCTTACTAGCAAGTTGGCAGGTGTGAGTCCTGGTGTTGGTCAGTGCAGGAAATGTCAGGAAGCGGGTGATGGGGACCCTCCAGCAGACAATGTGGCGGCTATGGACATGCCACCACGCCTCGCCGGGGTTGATGTCTGTCCTTGTAATGTGAGGGGTGGGTGGAGAGAGTCCTTGAAGAGGAGACAGCCACACGACGAAGGGGTGCCTCATCGTTGTCCCTCCGTCCAGACGGCAGACACTCCCTGCCTGCAGCAGCGCCGGAGCTTGGACAAGCACGCTGCTAGAGAAGAGGTAATATCCACTGCCGGACAAAAAGAAATATCAAACCACGAAGAAACCATGCGACAACCACGAAACGATGTAAATAGCGAAAGTATGGGCTGGTATGCGCAAGATCCCACGTCGGTGCATTTACAAGTAACCGCAAACCCAACAGTGGCGCTGAGTAGTAGGATAAAGGAGCTTTTAACACATGCATCATGCATAGGAGGTAGGAATTTTCCGCCATCTTGGCAAACACGGCCGGCGGCCATGTTAGTCGGCGTCCTGGGATGGCCATGTTATTGACAAAATTGCTTGTTTCACTCCAAAAACCACTTCCGAAATTAATTATCTTGCCCGAAAATCACTTTTATCACCAAACAAATTTCCAAAAAAATGGAAAAACGAGGAAAGCGGACCCGAAGAAAGATCCGAAAAATCCTCAACCGACCACAATCCTTCACCTACCATGTCCACACCCCTCCACCTTACCGCACCAGCCCTCACCCCCTTCACCACAATTCCTCCTGCCCCCTCACCAATCACTCATTTCCCTCATCTCTCACTCGCCCCCCTCTCCTATGGCCTTTAATAATTCTAAGAATTGAAAAACATATAAAATTTACCTCACACTCACTAGTGCCGCTGTGTTATGGGGACTGATTGATGATCACCGCCTGGGTTTGGCCGTCCCTTGGTGAACACCATAATCCCAATATCGCTATCGAGTGGCTCACTTCCCCCACGGCGGGCATTATGGACGGAGAGCGACAGCCTACGATAGCCGATCCGCTCTCGTCATGCTGTGTGGATCACGGANCACGGCGGGCATTATGGACGGAGAGCGACAGCCTACGATAGCCGATCCGCTCTCGTCATGCTGTGTGGATCACGGACGGACCAGCAGTGTGTGGCAGAGATTCTACGGCCCCATGTTCTCCTATTTCCGTCCAGGATTCCAGGAGCAATGTTCCAGCATGATAACTCCCGACCACACACGGCATGGGCTCGCCCAGGACTGCCTCCATCATATCCAAATACTACCATAACCTGCCCGCTCCCCTCACACACGTCCCCGACCACGCACTTGTGGGACCAGTTAAACACCAGCTGCCGCTTTGCCACATTATCCAGGATTCGGAACATACCGTTCAACAATTGTGGTCATGTCTGCCTCAGGAACACATCCGGCACCTTCTGGACTCCGTGTCAGACTGTGTTGCTGCGTTTATCGCAGTGCGAGAGGGTGCGATGCACTATTGAAGATCATTATGTATTTGTCCTGCTGCTCTGTTTTTGTCATCACGTGTATTACTCTTCTCTATCACTACCTTCATTAAGTTTCAGTAATATCCGATGCATCCTTCTGTGTACGCTATTTTTATTGTCTGGCAGTGTAATAGATGTAAGAAATTATTTTTAATTCAAGCAATTAAAATCATAAAAAAATTGCTCTAATATTGTTAAATCTAATATATATTTCTCCCGGTAGCCCTTTCACACTTTTTATTTGAATCAAAATTTCAAGTTACTGTGAATAACGGACAAATAAAACAACATTAATAAAGCAAGCGCAGTTATATGGTAACCAGTACAGAATAAAAATGTATTACTTTCACACATAAAAGTTTAAGAAATACTCTAATGCAATGTTGGGTAACAATCGGTTAACTATAAATGTCATAACTGGTCATAATATGAAATTATGAATTTTTAGACACCAACAGCTTTTAGTTAGAAAACTTCCTTTGTCTCCATTATTATTTGTTGCGGGGTTGACGTTTGTTACTTGAGTCGTTAGTTATTTAATATTAAATATAAGATAAGCGTTTATCAAAATTTGTTGTCCATACTCCTGAAAGTTAAATTTAATCGAAATCTGTTCTGCGAAAGCACAGTTGTTATGGACACACACATATGCACACACAAACGGGTTTACGACTCATGTATGAATGTTAATTCTTATGTTAAAAATTAAAGGATAGTAGGAATAACGTACAAATATATGCGTAATTGTTATTTTCAATACCGCCTGAAACTTAATTATCCTTAAAAACGTTCATGTTTGCCAATAGTTACCAAGAAATATGGTAATTAATTTGGATATACTCCATTCGAAAACTTTGCTGTCAGCCATTAAACACACAAAATTACATAAAAACTTAGACAAAAAAAACTAGGGTAGTTAGTTGTAAAAATATTTGAGTAACATCACAGGGGTGACCAGGTACCCTGTGACTCATGGCCTCCCAAGACCGAGATAAAAAGATAGAGGCCGTGATAGAATTTGCACCACTTATAGTTTAATAAAAGGTCACTTGAACTGTGTTAGTCGACTACAATTGTGACTATTTGGTATTTTAGTATGTAATGAAATTTACTAAAATAATAAATTACCTGATAGCGACCATCTTTAAACAAACGACTATCGAAGGTGTCCAAATTGAATGCTACTAAATACAAATATACTTATATACTATATGGTCAGTTCGAACACGGCTTGCTACTCACGGTATTTTTTTGTTTATGTTATGGCCACATTGTAGGTTCTAGACGAAGATGGTCTTCAACGCTTCTGAAGGAAATATCGCAGGTACATATATGCTGACCTTGGCCATATTGAATGGTAAATTAAGGGTTTGGTTTCTAAGTCTTTGGAATAGGGCTACCTGTTACCGGAGCACTGTCCGAGTGGCCGCTCCTTTTCTTGTGTCGTTTCTCTTCTATGGAATTACTTGTATGTTACATTTCTCTCTCAAAAAATTATAGTGACTCGTTTCTTTATTTTAATTTTATTATTTTTGTGTCTAAGTTTTTTTGTGGCATTGTGGCTTAGCTTCTACTGACAGCAAAGTACTGCAGTAGCATGTCCAAATTAATGACTCAGATAATCACTCCCTCCCACTGCAAGAACCATTCAAAGATCTCAAGAATATGCCAGTTGCGATAAAAAGGCTTCCCGTGGCCCCGTAAGAGTCGATCAGCTGTGCTGTCGCAATTCGCCGCGATAATTATCAGCCTTCGTCAATCAGTTAACTTCAACAGTTAATTATTTTTTTTAACTACTGTTCTCGACCTCCGTGATCCGCATGCCGTCGTTGGGAAGTGACGAAGACCAGTAGCAGCATTTGCACAAGTTTGCGATTAACAGTGGTCGGCCAGTTACGCTCGTGCGGAATTTACCTGGCACAGCATCACCCAACTGTACAATAGAAATGTTATGCACTCGATAGTTATCGAGCGAGACAGGATTTCAGGGTGTCCACCAACAGTACGCTTTTCTGCGCGGCCATGTCGTATTGTGGCGTTTCCCAAAGGGCGTAAGAGTAATTTCTCTATTTTGCAATTTCTTTTGATCAAAACAGTAATATATGTACCAGTGTAACCAACGGGTTAAAGACATCTTACAGGCCAAGTCCCTATAGTTTCGGGTTGGAAAAACGACCGGGGAATAAAGAACATATCTTTCAAATTTAAAATTCTTTCTATAGGATTTCAGCGTATATCTCTGAATATACATAATTCACTCGAGCACAAAACAATTACATTTAAAAACACATGCAGATACGTTGTAATAAATACAAACATGTACAAGGAAATAGGATAGTGGTAAGTGTCGCTTACATAGAATGACTAACAACAACGTAGTGGCATTAATGTGTTCCCTTTTTATTTAATATATCTATATATACAATACCTTTATGAAATTTTTTACATTTTATACAGCATATATAATTTATTATAAATATAATGTATTATTCATATTATATAATAATTAAAATATATACATATTTTATCATGTATTTGCATATATTAAATTTTAGCTATTTAAAAGATTAGACATAAGCGGTATTTATTTCTAAGAGGGTCAAAAATATGTGGCAGTAGGATGTATCATTAGAGAGGATGGAAGAGAAGAAGTTATTCCTGGGCTAAGAGACTCGAGTTGCTGCACGTAGGCACCACGGGTAAATAGGCTTGATTGCAGTGCTCCCTTGTGAGCAGCCAGGAAACTAGCTGTGAAAACACGGACAAAGTACCTTGTGGCTTCATTTCTTCTATAATATTATATTTATATCCATCGCTATGATATTCAACGGGAGGAATTTTGTGTATTTTTTAGCAGTAATTCGTCGCCACGCTTACAAAAAAAATAGTAACGTCTTTGTATGTATGCAAAAAAATTTGATTGATTATTATTAATTAAATAAAAAAAATCATCTATATGTAATTGAAGTATTTCATGTGGCTAGAAGGCCGAACCTGTTTAATGTTCAACCTCCTCTCCTTCCACGTCGCGCACTGATCACAGAGTCGGTGTCGTGATGAATCTTCATCTGCCATAACAAGACAACAGTCGTCTCTGATCCTTAGTATGCGAAATCCTATGACGTAATGTAATTTATAATTTGCAGGAGTAACAACACACAAAAATAAATTAACTTACAGAGTTCATACCTAATAAATTAAAATATATATGCAAAAATAACTTTTAAAAAAATGGAAGAAAGGTCTTTGAGATCTTCAAGTTGGAAAATTGTCCAAAACACAATTAAATTTTTATTGTTGTTTTCCTTATCGCTAGAGCAAAAAACAACAGTTTGTAACAATCACTTTGTAATTGAATAAAATCTGTCCTAACTGCAATATTTCGGTAGCGATTTTGAGACATTGAACGCAGGGGAACGTCAACTCAACAATGTTTCAAATGGTTAATCCTATCTGATAAGCACAAATCAAAATTCTAACTGAAGTATTTTGGACACATTAAATTTAAAATAAGTGTCTGCATATTACTTCAAATACAGTTTTTTTATTATGATAATAATTAACATAATACGGGGACGAAAATTATTTTTAAAATACGGAGAAACTTCTTATTCTAAAGAGCCTGAAAAATCTTCCGCCAATTTCACATCTGTATTAGGACTAACTTCCCATTAAAAAATCATAGCAAACAAAATTTTTTTCTCAAATCTGCTCAGATTATAATTGTTTGTTTAATAGTATTAAGGTAACTAGTTGAAAGTGAGAACTTGGTGACTGAACTAACAAACAATTAGCAAGATTCTTGCAGCACAAGTTAGGTTCATCGTTCAGTGATCGAGTTAAAGCTCTGGGAGATGTGAAGTGTAGGAAAAAAAAGTTTCCGGGCTCGTCCGGGATTTGAACCCGGGACCTCTCGCACCCTAAGCGAGAATCATACCCCTAGACCAACGAGCCGACGATATCTGTAGCGAACGTACGATGCAGTTCTCAAACCAGTTCACAGTGAAAGTGAGCTGCGGTAACAGTTGGCATCCAGAGAAATCGGCGTAGCGGGAGCATAGATTACTCAGGAACACGGANGTAGTCGGCTATTAATGTACGTGTGTGTATCCGAATGGGTTTCCACAATGAGCAGTCGAGCAGTCGCAGGTCGGTGAACTTGTCTTGGACTACATACTGCCCGAATGCAAGTTGCTTCCAGCCAATCAGAACTCGTCATACTTGCAACGTCATTTCCCGACATTTTTCTTCCCGAGAGAAATGAGAAACTTATAAAGATAATTAATTAAGAAGCGGTTCTTTCGAGTGAAACTGGAAATTTTGCGATAACATAGCCGTGCCAGGCCGCCGATGAACATGGCCGGAGGCCGCANTAACATTGCCATCCTAGGCCGCCGATGAACATGGCCGCAGGCCGCACCTAACATGATGGCGGAAAACTCCTACCTGCTGATGCATGATGTATGTACCAAAAGCCCATTTATCCTACTACTGCTCTGCAAGCACCAACTAGAGGTTGCAGACACTGGCGGGTAGTGATAGCAAGGAGAAACATCAAACGATACCAAGCAAGCGTACTAGAAGATTACAGAGAAGACGCCATAGATGTCGCTTTGCACAATTGACGCACTTCAAGAGAGGACTCACAATAGCACGGAAAACCGCAGAGTGGTCGTATTGCCATACAGTCCACCACATTGATCCTTCAGACCATACTGCCCGGTGCTATTGGGGGCAGTGGATACGCGAAGGCACCTACACACGGAGGGCCAGCGACCCGGTCCACGATACTGGCCAGTGGNCCTACACACGGAGGGCCAGCGACCCTGTCCACGATACTGGCCAGTGGTGGGGTTCCTGCATCCCCATGAAACATTTCCCGACTCTTTGTGGAGGCTAATCTGCTATCCCAGCGCACACCACGTGTATTTCCATTAACTGTGCTGCAGCGGTGGCTTCGCTTGCAGTGGCGCCTTGCCANTAATCGAAATCCGTTCTGCGAAAGCACAGTTGTTTTGGACACACACACATGCACACACAAACGGGTTTACGACTCGTGTAATTAATGTTAATCCTTAAGTTAAAAATTTAAGGATCGTACAAATATATGCGTAATAGTTATTGAAATACCGCCTGTTAATTAAATATCCTTAAAAATGTTCTTATTGTCAATAGTTAACAATAAATAAGGTTATTAATTTAGATATACGCCATTCCAAAAATTTGCTGTCAGCCATAAAACAAGCAATATTACATAAAAACTTAGACTAAAAAAAAAAGCTAGCGTTGTTTGTTGTAAAAATATTTGAGTAAGATCATAGGCGTGACCAGGTACCCTGTGATTCATGGCCTCCCAAGACCGAGATAAACAGATAGAGGCCGTGTTAGAATTTGCATCACCTATAGTTTACTAAAAGTTCACGTGAACTGTATTAGTTGACTAAAATTGTGACTATTTGGTATTTTAGTATTTAGTTTTTAGTATGTAATGAAATTTACTAAAACAATAAATTACATTATAGCGTTCATCTTTAAACAAACGACTATAGAAAGCGTCGAAATTGGACGCTACTTAATAATAAAATAATAACGTACGAAATGGTCAATTCGAACACGGCCTGCGACTCACGGTATTTTTTTGGCTGCATTGTAGGTTCTAGACGAAGATGGTCTCCGACGCTCCTGAAGGAAATGTCGCAGCTACATATATGCTGGCCTTGGCCATATTGAATGGTAAATTAAGGGTTTGGTTTCTAAGTCTTTGGAATAGGGCCACCTGTTACCGGAGCACTGTCCGAGTGGCCGCTCGTGTTCTTGTGTCGTTTCTCTTCAATGGAATTACTTGTATGTTACATTCCTCTCTCAAAAACTTACAGTGACTCGTTTTTTTTATTTTAATTTTATAATTTTTGTGTCCAAGTTTTTTTGTGGTATTGTGGCTTAGCTTCGACTGACAGTAAAGTGCAGCAGTAGCATGTCCAAATCAATGGCTCAGATAACCACTCCCTCCCACTGCAAGAAGCATTCAAAGATCTCAAGAATATGCCAGTTGCGATAAAAAGGCTTCCCGTGGCTCCGTAAGAGTCGATCAGCTGTGCTGTCGCAAATCGCCGCGATAATTATCAGTCTTCGACAATCAGTTAACTTCAACAGGTTAATTTTTTTTTTAATAATTACTGTTCTCGACCTCTATGATACGCATGGCGTCGTTGGGATCTGACGAAGACCAGTAGCAGCATTTGTACAAGTTTGCGATTAACAGTGGTCGGCCAGTTACGCTCGTGCGGAATTTACCTGGCACAGCATCACCCAACTGTATAATCGAAATGATATGCACTCGATAGTTATCGAGCCAGGCAGGATTTTAGGATGTCCACCAACAGTACGCTTTTCTGCGCGGCCATGTCGTATTGTGGCGTTTCCCAAAGGTCGTTAGAGGAATATATATGTTTTGCAATTTCTTTTGATCAAAACAGAAATATATGATCCAGTGTAACCAAGGGGTAAATACCACTTACAGGCCAAGTCCCTAAAATTTCTGGTTGGAAAAACAACAGGAAAAAAAAAGCCTTTAAAATTTAAGATTATTTCTATTGGATTTCAGCGTATATCTCCGAATATACATAATTCACTCGAGCACAAAACAGTTACATTATAAAACACATGCAGATACGTCGTAACAANTTTTTTTTTAATAATTACTGTTCTCGACCTCTATGATACGCATGGCGTCGTTGGGATCTGACGAAGACCAGTAGCAGCATTTGTACAAGTTTGCGATTAACAGAGGTCGGCCAGTTACGCTCGTGCGGAATTTACCTGGCACAGCATCACCCAACTGTATAATCGAAATGATATGCACTCGATAGTTATCGAGCCAGGCAGGATTTTAGGATGTCCACCAACAGTACGCTTTTCTGCGCGGCCATGTCGTATTGTGGCGTTTCCCAAAGGGCGTTAGAGGAATATTTATGTTTTGCAATTTCTTTTGATCAAAACAGAAATATATGATCCAGTGTAACCAAGGGGTAAATACCACTTACAGGCCAAGTCCCTAAAATTTCTGGTTGGAAAAACAACAGGAAAAAAAAAGCCTTTAAAATTTAAGATTATTTCTATTGGATTTCAGCGTATATCTCCGAATATACATAATTCACTCGAGCACAAAACAGTTACATTATAAAACACATGCAGATACGTCGTAACAAATACAAATATTTACAAGGAAATAGTTTACTGGTAAGTGTCACTTACATAGAAAATATGTGGCAGTAGGATGTATCATTTGAGAGGATGGAAGAGAATAAGTTATTCCTGGACTAAGAGACTCGAGTTGCTGCACGTAGGCACCACGGGTAAATAGACGTGATTGCAGTGCTCCCTTGTGAGCAGCCAGGAAACTAGCTGTGAAAACACGGACAAAGTACCTTGTGGCTTCATTTCTTCTATAATATTATATTTATATCCATCGCTATGATATTCAACGGGAGGAATTTTGTGTGTTTTTGACAGTCATCCATCGCCGCACTCACAAAAAAAAAAAAAAAGTAACGTCTTTGTATGTACGGAAGAACAAATTTACTTCATTATTATTTCATACAAAAAATCATCTATATGTAATTGAAGTATTTCATGTGGCTAGAAGGCCGAACCTGTTTAATGTTCAACCTCCTCTCCTTCCACGTCGTGCGCTGATCACAGTCGGCATCGTAATGGTTCTCCATCTGCCATAACGAGATCCCAGTCGTCTCTGGTCCTTAGTATGCGAAATCATGCGACGTCATATAATTTATAATATGCAGGAGTAACAACACACAAAAGTAAATTACTTACAGAGTTCATACCTAATAAATAAATAAAAAAATGCAAAAATAACTTGAAAAAAAAATTGAACAAGTCTTCGAGATCTTCAAGTTGGAAAATTGTCCAAAACACAATTAAATTTTTATTGTTGTTTTCCTTATCGCAAGAGCAAAAAACAACAGTTTGANCTTCATTATTATTTCATACAAAAAATCATCTATATGTAATTGAAGTATTTCATGTGGCTAGAAGGCCGAACCTGTTTGATGTTTAACCTCCTCTCCTTCCACGTCACGCGCTGATCACAGAGTCGGCGTCGTGATGGTTCTCCATCTGCCATAACGAGATCCCAGTCGTCTCTGGTCCTTAGTATGCGAAATCATGCGACGTCATATAATTTATAATATGCAGGAGTAACAACACACAAAAGTAAATTACTTACAGAGTTCATACCTAATAAATAAAAACAAAATGCAAAAATAACTTGAAAAAAAAAAATTGAACAAGTCTTCGAGATCTTCAAGTTGGAAAATTGTTCAAAACACAATTAAATTTTTATTGTTGTTTTCCTTATCGCAAGAGCGAAAAACAACAGTTTGTAACAATCACTTTGTAATTGAATAAAATCTGTCCTAACTGCAATATTTCGGTAGCGATTTTGAGACATTAAACGCAGGGGAACGTCAACTCGACAATGTTTCAAATGGTTAGTCCTATCTGATAAGCACAAATCAAAATTCTAACTGAAATATATTGGACACAATAAATTTAAAATAAGTATCTGCATATTAATTTTTTAAAAAAATATTNTAATTGAATAAAATCTGTCCTAACTGCAATATTTCGGTAGCGATTTTGAGACATTAAACGCAGGGGAACGTCAACTCGACAATGTTTCAAATGGTTAGTCCTATCTGATAAGCACAAATAAAAATTCTAACTGAAATATATTGGACACAATAAATTTAAAATAAGTATCTGCATATTAATTTTAAAAAAAATATTTTTTTTTTGTTATTTAATAATTAACATAATACGGGTACGAAAATTATTTTTAAAATAAGGAGAAACTTCTTATTCTAAAGAGCCTGAAAAATCTTCCGCAAATTTTGCATCTGTATTAGAACTAACTNTGCATCTGTATTAGAACGAACGGCTTATTAAAAAATCATTGCAAACAAAATTTTATTCTCAAAGCGGCTTAGGTTAATATTAATGTAACCAGTGGAAAACGAGAAAGAGGTGACTGCACTTATAAACAATAAACAAGATTCTTGCAGCACAAGTTAGGTTCATCGTTCTATGATCGAGTTCAAGCACGAGAGTTGTGAAGTAGAGAAAAAATTATCCTGGGCTCGTCCGGGATTTGAACCCGGGACCTCTCGCACCCTAAGCGAGAATCATACCCCTAGACCAACGAGCCGACGATATCTTTAGTGAACGTACGATGCAGTTCACGAACCAGTTCACAGTGAAAGTGAGCTGCGGTAACAGTTAGCGTCCAGAGAAATCGGCGTAGCGGGAGCATAGATTACTCAGGAACACGGAGGCCAAACGGCTGCTTGTACCGCGATATTCAGCCGCACACACCAGGAAAATGGCGCCGCCGGCCGGCAACAAGTTGGATTGCCGTTCGCTACTTGAGCGTCTTGTAAAGCCTACTACAAACTAGTAGACATGTTGCGCGATATTGGTCTCTGAGACGTGTCTCAGGTTGTCTACGTAGACATGTCTATAGACCAGTCCCCGTCTCGGGCCTGTTGCGAGACCAAAAATCGCAGGTCTCAGGTCTCCCGATCGGAATGGGAGACCGCATGCAACGTTAGACGTGTTGCGCAACATTTTGACATTGTGGACGTCACTCGGCGTCTAGAGGCGAGACACGTCCCAGTCTGTCTCCAGCTACCGTGTTGTGTGGTTCGGTTTCCAAAGTTTTACAGGTCTTTTGAAAATATGTGGTCTAACGAGACAGTTTTAAAACCAATTGAAGATTACCATTCGTCTTATTGTTTGTGGGATGTTACGAGTCCCGACTACAAAAACCGGGTAGAAAGAAAAGTGGCCCTGGAATCTCTGGCTGCAAAGTACAATGTGGAAGTGGTGGAGATGAAAAAGAAAATACATAATTTAAAAACTTAATTCAACCGGGAGCGAAAAAAAAAAAAAATACTCCGACGAGTGGGACCTCTCCCAAAAAGTCCACATGGTTTGCTTACGAGTATTTGCAATTCCTGCTACCAGCGAACGAGTCAAAGGGCAGCCGGAACTAAGACTTGGATGATTCACAGAGTGGAAACAACATAGAGTAAAAATTACTGTATTAAATTCTTTATTAAATTAACCTTTACTTAAATTCTTTGCTTAACTAGTGGTAAAAGATTGGCTACTTTATATTTAACTAAATCGTATAATTATTTAACTTATTCTTATAATTAATTAAATAACTAAATCTATCTAACAAATATATTATTAAATTAACAATATATGCTACTAGTTAACTAAATGTAACTATTAGATAACAACACCTTATTTAGTAATAGATCTGCTGTCCCAATTATTGTTCTATGTCTGATTATTTGAGCAAATATAATTTGACTACTGTAGTTATTAAGTAAACATCCATATGTTTCGGCTGAGAGGCAAGCGTAAGTTAAAAAAGTAAATTACTTTATTGAATCGTATTGCCAAGCTACCTCTCCCTCTGGAGAAACAAAGTAATCACGAAATTCATCACGAAAATATGCAAGTTAGCTGAACATTTTCGGGGAGTGTTCTGGAGATCCACCAAACGACTCTCTTCATCAATTTCCCTTCTCCAGAATCATTCAATTACATTTCCATCGCCATTGTACGAGTCAAAACTTCCGGGTGGGGTGTAGGCTTGTCTTGAAAATGAATTCCTGCGTAAAAAAATTGTGTAGATAGATGCAAGCCAACACGACGGACTGCACTTTATTTGGCTGTAAAGTTATCGGTTTAAGAAACACCCGGAATTTGGAAGACATGATACCAAAAACATTTTCTATTATCCTTCTAGCTCTACTCAGCGTATAGTTGTACACTCTCTCCGGAATGTCTAATGTACGGCAAGGGCACGGTGTCATCAAATAATTAGACATAGCGAAAGCGCCATCTCCCACGATAACGTATGGTGCCGGTTCCGTTCTCCCTGGTAATGCCTCGCTTCTAGGTACGCGTGCAGTATTGTTTTCTAGATCCTTGTACAGTGAGGTGAACTTGAAAACACCCCCATCAGAAATTCGTCCTTGGCATCCAACATCAGCGTACAATAACTTGAAGTTGGCGTCTGCAACGGCAAGGAACACAATGCTGAAAGTGCCTTTGTAGTTGAAATACAAGCTCCCACTGTGTTGTGGTGCCACCATCTGAACGTGCTTACCATCGATACTGCCTATGCAGTGTGGAAAATTCCATCTACTCTGAAATTCCTGGGAAATAGCTTTCCATGTAGCTTCAGAAGTCGGTCTCTGAAACGAAAAAAAAAAAAAATAACGTTTGGTGGAATTTGAGGAAACGATGTGATATTTTTAATAAATAAATAATTCTGCTAAGCTCTTGACAACTTTAAATTGAAAAAAAAAAATATTTTTGTTTTAGGACAGCTTGTTGGATACTGGTGATAATCAGGAAAAAGAAGAATCTCTAAATGTAGATGCGGAACGTGAGGACGACCGCCCACCATTCAAAACCCCAAGAAACCCTCCTAAACGCGCTCGAAAGAATGAGGACTATCCTGTACAACAAGCTGTCAACTGTATGAAGTGTCTATCAGAAATTTTTACTACCAGAGATGAGAATTCGGTATTTGGGGAATATGCTGCTAATAAAATGAGAAATTGTAACAGGCCTATGGTGTAGGTCTCTCTGGCTCAGCGCTATATTAATGATATTTTATTTCAATTGGACATGGGTCTGCTAGCTTGTGAAATCACGTCCATTCAGACGCCACATACACCTTCCATCTCCATCTCATCAATGACATCACATTCCCCATCATCATACGTTTCGCACGACAGTTATTGCTCAAATCCTTCTACACCACCTGCAGGTGATATGGAAGGAGTTGGAGATGTTCAACTTCAGCAGCAATTAGAGCCAAGGGATGAAATTGGGAATGACATTCGTTATTTTGTACAGATCTATACCAATCTATAAATGTTTTGCATTGATTTATTGATTTTGCATCGTCTAATTTTATATAGATTTTGTTATTAAATATTAATAATAGTTTTATAATTAAAAATTGAATATTAATAATACTTTTATAATTAACCATTTGTAATTAAAATGAATATTAAATAATATTAATTGTTACATACATACGTTTCATATTGTTTTAATGATGCGATAATTGCTACTCAAACCTCTGGTACCATTTTCGATATAGCCTGCTTAGATATTCTGAAGATGTACATGAGGCTCGTGAATGAGTCTCCACATGCTAGGAAACGCAGTGTGACTGCCAGTCAAAGAGAAGCTGGGATGGTTCCTCTGAATTTTGTATCATGCTTTATTATTATCCCTCCAACCATCAAAAGCAAATCTTCAAAATCAGCAGGCGTCAGCCGGGTGAAATTCCGAAAACCCATTGCGTCTTCCAGTCTTAATTAATTTAATAATTCATTACCGAACCTAGGTCCTTCTGCGAGCACCTCGCGCGTCCACCAACGTTTACGTTTTCCCGTTTTTTCACTTGTAATTAGCAATGAGCAGAAACTCATTCCACACTAAACAATTTCCTCCATGGTGGACTGCGAAGATGAGACTGAGAAATTCACATCGTAGTGTGGACGCTAGACGAGACAAAGAACGGTGTCTCTAGGCAGTCTATAGACACGGTTTCTAGACGGTCGTGAGACCGTCTAGAAACAATCGCGCAACATGGTGTACTAGTGTGTACTAGGCTTAAGACCCCTACCAGAATGGGCANCACACTAAACAATTTCCTCCATGGTGGACTGCGAAGATGAGACTGAGAAATTCACATCGTAGTGTGGACGCTAGACAAGACGGTGTCTCTAGGCGGTCTATAGACACGGTTTCTAGACGGTCGCGAGACCGTCTAGAAACAATCGCGCAACATGGTGTACTAGTGTGTACTAGGCTTAAGACCCCTACCAGAATGGGCANCGAGACCGTCTAGAAACAATCGCGCAACATGGTGTACTAGTGTGTACTAGGCTTAAGACCCCTACCAGAATGGGCAGTCGGTAGCCGACCGCCGGCTGTTGGCAGTCGGATATTAATGTACGTGTGTGTATCCAAATGGGTTTCCACATTGAGCAGCTGTGCAGTCGGCGGCCCGCAGTCGAGCAGTCGCAGGCCGGTGAACTTGATCTTGGATTGCAGACTGCCCGGCTGCAAGTTGCTTCTAGCCAATCAGAACTCGTCATACTTGCAACGTCATTTCCCGACATTTTCTTCCCGAGAGAAAAAAGATTCGAGAGAATATTTAAATAGTCACTAATATTTATTTTCAAATTTATATTTGAAAACCTTAAACACGATAAAATTTCAGCTTAGGGTAAATAACTTAGAAAACATTTTGAATTCAAACACTTTTTTAAGTAAATAAGTTAAAATACCTACTCCATTAAAAATATTTATTTTTTCGAGAACCAGGTTCTTATGTCCCCCCNCTTCCCCCAATAACAAACCGTTTTATTTACGCCAATATTTTGTCGACTGCTCACTGCGAAAAGCACTTTGCCGGCTGCCGACTGCGGACTGCAGAATGGAAACTTCTCATTCTGGAAGGGGCCTTAACCACAGGATGACCTTGTCTGTGGATGTGCTTAACAAAATGATGAAGCCTGTCTGCCATGTTGTTATTTATTTATTAACTTCCACATTTTATGTGCATTAAATACACAAACCTGCCTCAACATTTTCAATGTTTTGGGTGTCACACTACGGCCATGGGCGAAAATGCAGCTTCAATGACGTCATAGCATGCCATCTACTGTTATTCTTACCCTCATGTTTGTAATACTCGTCAGCCGACTGCACAACTAAGAGCAAGCAATGTTATGTTATCCCTTTTGAAGATCAATAGGCCATGTCAAGAGATCCTGAGAGATAATCTATGAATAGTGAGAAAATAATCGATAAAAGATAATTGCAAGAATTTATAAGTATTTCGTGAAAATATTCCACGACTAGTTGTACTCCAAAACACGTTAGTTCCAAACCAATATCGCGGTTGGATGGTCTCGACTCGCACGCGTCTGCCAGCGAANTGCAGCTTCAATGACGTCATAGCATGCCATCTACTGTTATTCTTACCCTCATGTTTGTAATACTCGTCAGCCGACTACACAACTAAGAGCAAGCAATGTTATGTTATCCCTTTTGAAGATCAATAGGCCATGTCAAGAGATCCTGAGAGATAATCTATGAATAGTGAGAAAATAATCGATAAAAGATAATTGCAAGAATTTATAAGTATTTCGTGAAAATATTCCACGACTAGCTGTACTCCAAAACACGTTAGTTCCAAACCAATATCGCGGTTGGATGGTCTCGACTCGCACGCGTCTGCCAGCGAANTTGTACTCCAAAACACGTTAGTTCCAAACCAATATCGCGGTTGGATGGTCTCGACTCGCACGCGTCTGCCAGCGAATCACGGACGTTCAGTGTCAGCGTACCTTTATTACGATAGCCCCAGTCGAGTAAAGACGTTCTCTCACGCAGACAGGGGGCCACGGTGGTGTAGTGGTTAGACTACTCGCCTGCAACCAAGGCGAAACGGGTTCGATTTCTGGCGGGGTTACCCACCGAATTTTCGCACGTGGGAACCGCGCCGGACGATGCCGCTGGTCGTCGGGTTTTCTCGGGAATCTCCTGTTTCGCCCTCCCTTTCATTACGGCGTTGCTTGCTCCATACTCACATCTCTTCACCTCCATCAGCTCTCAAGACTTAGATGTTAAGAGCCACCGATATCTCTTCGCTCACTCGCTCACACAGAAACGTAGACGACAGCCAAACGAAATTTGCAAGGCTGCACATAACAAGTTGAAGCCTAGCTTGAACATAAAATCTTTTCGCTAAAAACAAGTAGCCCTTTATATTTATAAGGCTTGAAAAGAATATACAGTATAATTCTAAAATCATGGGACAAACATTGAGGGGTGGTAGAGCTCACTAATACAAACAATTATTGTATAGGAATATACGGGCGGGAGTGGCGCGTTGAGGCACAAACACANACAAACAATTATTGTATAGGAATATATGTGCGGGAGTGGCGCGTTGAGGCACAAACACAAAAATAACACATTAAATGCAACACAATGTTTATTTACAACGTCGCCGCTAAATACCTTTTTACAGCAATGTTTATAATAATTGCTCAAAATTGCTACCACCGACAGTAATGCAAGCTTGTTAGCGTCGGTGGAGTGATTGGCGAACAGATTCAAATACGCCGGGTATTTCACGCACGCCACCATTGTCAGCCAATCACGCCATATGTAGAGGTCGCCAATCATGCGTGACTGTTGGTGGATGCATTTCCAGCAACTGTTTTAACATTTTATGTACGGAATCACTCGTTAAGTATCCTGCTAAACTTGTAAAATACAAAGGCAATTACACAATACAAAAACACAAAGTGCCTCAACGCGTCACTTCCGCCCATATGTTATTATACAATAATTGTTTGTTTTAGTGAGCTCTACAACCCCTCAATGTTTGTCACATGATTTTAGAATCATCCTGTATACGGATTGTAACATCAGGGGCTCCTGTTTTGAAGAGAACAAGAGCCAGAGGAAAGTCCAAGAAGGATAATAAGGAAAGGGGCTAACCTATTTCGAACCTGCGTCCACTTGCTCTCCACCAACTGCTGTTTTGTTTGAGGGGGTGGGGGATGGAAGACGCCCAAGCCACTGGTAGAAGACCGACTGCGATATTCCCTCAGTTCACAAACCTACAGTGTGCTGCCCTCTTTCCCGGCTTGCGCGTGTGGCTTTCAAGCTGCGCAAGATAGTCTACAGCTGTTCACGATAAAGTGAGCACTTTTGAGGCCGTAGTAAGTTTTTTTACTATCAGCCATTTTTTAAAATAATTATTGCTATGAAAGTAATAAACACGGTGTGTTTATTTATTTTACCTAACTTGAATGTTAACGTCTAAGGCTACAATGAAATATATTTATTTAATTTATACAAAACGGGAGCTCTTCAAAAAGTGCTCACGTTACCGTGAACAGCATATAAATTCTGTTCACGGTAAAGTGAGCAGTTTTGAAATAAGCCTTTGAAAAATACACACGCGTGTATTTTAACAGGCACACAAGCGACGTACGCCCAATAAAGTTGGTAACGACAGAGGGAAAGTAGTTCCATGTCTTAGCAGTGGCATTCGGTGGCAAGAGCTGAGAAGTTTGTTCGTGTATGTATATTTGTATATCTGCATATCCCAACTTGTTGATATTATTCCTATTTGTTATAATATGGTCAATCGGTATTATTTTGTTTAGTATTACTACTGCTGCGAATTATGTGGGGGATGTCATGTTGTGTAAACTGATTAATATAAATCTTTGTAATACCCTTAATATTTTAATTATACATCTATTTTGAATTTTGGTATCCAATACTATTGATCCATAAACTATTACATTTTCAAAAAGAGTTTTATATATTACCTTTCTTGCTGAAGCTTATATTTAGTATATTTNGATCCATAAACTATTACATTTTCAAAAAGAGTTTTATATATTACCTTTCTTGCTGAAGCTTATATTTAGTATATTTTTGAATTTTATATCTGATTTTATTACAGAGTGTCTTTAATTTATCTGTAAGAATATTAATTTGTGGTATGAATGAAAGCCTATTATCTATTATTAGTTCCAAATATATATTTTTTCTTAATTACGTTTCTACTTTTACAATTATATTTTACAACAGGTGGTCTCACGTCCATATTTCTCTTAACCATTATCCCCACTGTCTTCTCTACTGTCCCTTCTAGACAGTTTTTGTCAACCCACTCCTTCAATTTATTCAATTCTCCCCCTGCCCTAAGTTATATTCCTCTTCTGCTATTTTCTCCTGTAATTATTAAACAATCGTCAGCAAATGCAATTCTCTCCACATTAACCCTTTTCTCAATATTTAAAATTCCTTAACAACTATATTCCACGTTAAGGGCCCCAGGATTGAACCCTGGGGACAACCTCTTTTCATTTGTTTCTCGTAATTAATAGAATTATTTAAAATACCCACACTTCTATCTTTAAAATAATCTTAAAGTAAATTCTTTTCCATATTCCGTATTTCTACCTTTACAATCGCTATCCTTATACTATTCAATTCCAAACAGAAAATGCATTAGTTACAACTATTAATATTAACATTACATATTTCATTTTCATCTCTTTTATTATATATAAAATTTTACTAATTGCATTTTTCGTTGATCTATTTTTTTCTAAAACCGCACTGATTTATATTTAATATACTTTCCGTCTTTACTATGATTCTATTTAATATTGTTCTCTCCAACTACATTCCCATTACTAGAAACAGACAAATAGGTCTATATTAACTAGGATTGATCTTAGGTTTGTTATTACCTTTACATAAAATTATTACTTTTGCCCATTTTCATATTTCTGGAAAAATACCTCCATTAGAACATTTTTTCATGATTTCCAACATTTCAGACGGACGGGGCTGCGATGGCTGAGCGGTTAGCATGCTCGCCTCACACCAAGGCGAACCGAACTCAATTCCCGGTCGGGCCACCGGATTTTCGCATGTAGGAATCGTGCCGGACGATGCCGCTGGTCGGCGGGTTTTTCCTGGGATCTCCCGTTTCCCCCTCCCTTACATTCCGACGCTGCTCCATGCTCACCTCAATCACCCTCATTGGCTGCCAAGACCTCGCTTTGAAGAGCCGCCAAATCACTTCACTTCACTCTTCACAGACGGACGACTGACTTATGGCGACTGAAGGATGCGACGGATGGTTGTGAGTCCAGCTTTAGTTAGAGAGTGATGTTATCAGTTTGGTGTGTACAGCGACAGCAGTACCACGTGGTCCACCCCCCCTCCAGCGGCGAGCGTACAGAAGAGCCCTCCCCTACACTGCCCCCCTACCTTCCCTCCCTCGAAGCTGCGCGGAGATTATTTTCCTATTTAAACTTTATTGTAGGCTATTCACAGTAAAGTGAACACTTTTGAGGCCGTAGTCACTTTTCCCTTTCATCCATTTTTTATCCTTTAACAACCTTTTTAAATACATATTGTCATGCAAGTATTAACCAGTGTGTAAATTTCACCACACTCAGAAGTTAACGTCTATGGCTAAAATATTTAATAGACTATTTTTCCTAATGAAAGTGCTCACTTTACCGGGAATTACCTGTATACATCTGGCAACTCTAGTTTCGCCTCTGTGCGGTTACCTACTCTGTGCTCGAATGCACCGCGATGAACGTGGGAAAGAACCGGCGCACGAGAGCGCGGTCGTGATCCCGGACGAATATGGCGGGAGCCCCCACACGCCACGGAGAGAGAG
>NQII01002428.1:292988-333863 GCA_002778355.1 Clitarchus hookeri | reverse complement strand
AGAGCTCGTAATTGTCTCGTCTTCGTTTCACCCGCGCCCGGCCACGTAATAACTTCCACGGACGGACGAAAAGCTGCCGTAATCGCCCGCGCTCAGACACACAGAGTACAGGAGTACGCAGACGCGAAACGGCGCGGGCGGCTGTCCCTTTGATGCGGGCCTACCCATTCCTTGATTGGCTGCGCGCGAGGCTCTGGAAACGAGCCTTGTATTTGATAGGCTCCCGCGTGCTGCGAAAACTTCCATACTGGCTGGCCCGTGGTGGGCTGCTTGTTGGTGAGCAGGTAAGAAAGGTAAATAAATGCATTACAAATTTGCTAATATTACGCTTAAATGCATTGAAAAAAAAACGTAAAGCGAAAGAAATTACTTCAGTACTCACAAATGTTTACCTAATACTTTTAATTAAACCTTAAGACTTGGAACTTATTTCCCTCCATCGTTACCAACTTTACTGGGTGCTTGCCAGTCAGTTTGCCCGTTGAAATATGTACAGTTAAATGTAGTGACATTTTTCAAAGTTGATTCCAAAAGTGCTCAATTAACGGTGAACAATCTATAGTAATTATATCACGTGGGCCAAGGATATAAGTATATAAAAAAAAATTATTTCTTCTGAAAAACAAAACAACATAACACAACAAAACAACAAAAAGTCATAAATACATATTACNGATCCATAAACTATTACATTTTCAAAAAGAGTTTTATATATTACCTTTCTTGCTGAAGCTTATATTTAGTATATTTCCGAATTTTATATCTGATTTTATTACACAGTGTCTTTAATTTATCTGTAATAATATTAATTTGTGGTATGAATGAAAGCCTATTATCTGTTATTACTTCTTAAAATTTTTTTGCTTAATTACCTTTATACTTTTACAATTATATTTTACAACAGGTGGTCTCACGTCCATATTTCTCTTAACCATTATCCCCACTGTCTTCTTTACTGTCCCTTCTAGACAGTTTTTGTCAAACCACTTCTTCAATTTATTAAATTATTCCCCTGCCCTAAGTTCTATTCCTCATCCGCTATTTTCTCCTGTAATTATTAAACAATCGTCAGCAAATGCCATACTCACCACATTAACCCTTTTCTCAATATTTAAAAATTGCTTAAAAACTATATTCCACATTAAGGGCCCAAGGATTGATACCTGGGGACAACCTCTATTCATCTGTTTCTCGTTATTAATAGAATTATTTAAAATGCCCACAGTTCTCTTTTTGAAATAATCTTAAAGTAAATTATTTTCCATATTCCGTATTTCTACCTTTACAATCGCTATTCTTATACTATTCCATTCCAAATATGAAATGCATTAGTTATAACTATTAATATTAACATTACGCATTTAATTTTCATCTCTTTTATTATATATAAAATTTTAATAATTGCTTTTTTTGTTGATCTATTTTTTTTCTAAAACCGTACTGATTTATATTTATTATACTTTCCGTCTTTACTATAATTCTACTTAATATTATTCTCTCCAACAACTTTCCCATGACTAGAAACAGACAAATAGGTCTATATGAACTAGGATTGATCTTAGATTGGTTATTACCTTTACATAAAATACCTTCATTAGAAAAATTTTTTCATGATTCCCAACATTTCAGACGGACGGGCCTGCGGTGGCTGAGCGGTTAGCATGCTCGCCTCACACCAAGGCGAACCGAACTCAATTCCCTGTAGGGTCACCGGATTTTCGCATGTAGGAATCGTGCCGGACGATGCCACTGGTCGGCAGGTTTTTTCTGGGATCTCCCGTTTCCCCCTCCCTACATTCCGGCGCTGCTCCATACTCACCTCAATCACCCTCATCGGCTCTCAAGACCACGCTGTGAAGAGCCGCCAAATCACTTCACTTCACTCTTCACAGACGGACGACTGACTTACGGACAGGCGACTAAAGGATGCGACGGATGGTTGTGAGTCCAGCTTTAGTTAGAGAGTGATGTTATCAGTTTGGTGCGTACAGCGACAGCAGTGCCACGTGGTTTCCCTCCCTCCAGCGGCGAGCGTTCAGAAGAGCCCTCCCCTAAACTGCCTCCCCTACTTTCTCTCCCTCAAAGCTGCGCGAAGATTATTTTCCTATTTAAACTTTACTATAGGCTGTTAACGATAAAGTGAGCACTTTTGAGGCCCTAGTCAGTTTTCCCTTTCATCCATTTTTTATCCTTTAACAACCTTTTTAAATACATATTGTCATGCAAGTATTAACCAGTGTGTAAATTCCACCACACTCAGAAGTTAACGTCTATGGCTAAAATATTTAATAGACTATTTTTCCTAATGAAAGTGCTCACTTTACCGTGAATTACCTGCATACATCTGGCAACTCTTGTTTCGCCTCTGTGCGGTTACCTACTCTGTGCTCGAATGCACCGCGATGAACGTGGGAAAGAACCGGCGCACGAGAGCGCGGTCGTGATCCCGGACGAATATGGCGGGAGNAGAGCTCGTAATTGTCTCGTCTTCGTTTCACCCGCGCCCGGCCACGTAATAACTTCCACGGACGGACGAAAAGCTGCCGTAATCGCCCGCGCTCAGACACACAGAGTACAGGAGTACGCAGACGCGAAACGGCGCGGGCGGCTGTCCCTTTGATGCGGGCCTACCCATTCCTTGATTGGCTGCGCGCGAGGCTCTGGAAACGAGTCTTGTGTCTGATAGGCTCCCGCGTGCTGCGAAAACTTCCATACTGGCTGGCCCGTGGTGGGCTGCTTGTTGGTGAGCAGGTAAGAAAGGTATTACAAATTTGCTAATATTACGCTTAAATGCATTGAAAAAAAAACGTAAAGCGAAAGAAATTACTTCAGTACTCACAAATGTTTACCTAATACTTTTAATTCAACCTTAAGACTTGGAACTTATTTCCCTCCATCGTTACCAACTTTACTGGGCGCTTGCCAGACAGTTTGCCCGTTGAAATATGTACAGTTAAATGTAGTGACATTTTTCAAAGTTGATTCCAAAAGTGCTCAATTAACGGTGAACAATCTATAGTAATTATATCACGTGGGCCAAGGATATAAGTATATAAAAAAAATTATTTCTTCTGAAAAACAAAACAACATAACACAACAAAACAACAAAAAGTCATAAATACATATTACAACATGAAGTAATAATAAACCAGTATCAACTCGGAGGGTGACTTCCCTGCTTCCCGTCCCCTCTTGTGACTTATCGTACTCTGCGCATATAAATGCAATATTGGCTTAGTGATATTTGCACGGAATGCGAGGTGTTATTAGAAGCCCCAACATAACGCCGCGCTACACTTTTGTAGACGTGTCTATCCGCCTGAACGGGCAGTCCATTTGATTAAACCACGTGACCTCTGACGTCAGGTGCCAACCTTGCATACGATTGGAGCATTGCCGCCTGAATGAAGGGTGGTCGAACTTTACCTTTAGAGGTCTGAGAGCTCAGACTGCACCATGTGCGTCTGACGTCACGAGTACCGTAAACTAATAATAAAAAAATTAACGATGTAAGTAAATGCGTGAATAACCTATATTAGCGTGCGTCAACGAACGTCAATAACTAGCTTTCATAAAATCTGGTTTCATCTCGAGTGTACTTTGTGCTTGTTTTCGGAATAGCTTCATTTAATCGTCATATTCAATGGTTAAACCGGTTCTAATTCCTTGAAAGCAATTACACAGATCCCCAAGAAAAGGTTTTAACAGAATTTTCACAAAAAACACCTGATTGTAAGTAATGTGATATGAATGTTTACCGTTACACCGAACTTATTTTCAATCAAAATAATTATGTCGCAACCACGCGAAAAAAAAAAACAACCAGAAAATAATCCGCAAATGTCCAGCTGTCATGCTGCCCTCTATAGAGCAGCAAAGAAACCAAGTGCATCAGGTGAGACGATTTGTTCGTCTCAGGACGTGGGCTGTGCACTTTGGTGTTAAAATGCAGTGGATGGTACGCCTGTTTTGTCAATCAGGCGCGTGTACAAAGCGTAGTAGGTCGTCGAAATATTTATCAGGCATTTATATATTTTTTCCTGTTAACAGTTTTAACTATTTTATTCAGCTAAGTTTAAGTAATTCAGTAATTTTTATGTTGGAGTACGGTCTATCCTGAGACGTTGGTTCTACTATAGGAATACGTGGTGTACAACAAGACAAGTGGCGTTGCGTGCTGAACAGTCGAACGTCCGGCGGCGTTACAACTGGAAACCCCACAGAGCACGATCGAACGTGATCCGAAGCAACTGCGAACGCGGAGTGGGTTCTCGCTCGACTCCACGCGGCACGTTGACCGACCCCCTCACACTCTCCTCCCGGATCGTCAAAGCCGTGACGGCGGAACCTGTCACGTCTGTGTTCCCGAGGGACGCCGCATAGCGGGAGGAACGGGATTGGGCACGGCGCGTCTTTGTGGTTTAATTCCCCGTCCCCGTCCTCTTGTACTTGGACCGCAATTCGAGCCCAATGGGGAGGAAGTTGAATCGAGGGAACACGCGCCATTGACCGCGTCGCATGCGGAGTTCTCGGACGAGGCTCCCCGCAGAGGGATATCTTCCCGATGACCGCCCAGGAACTAGTTTCTTCATTCCGCGGCAGTATACAACCTCCCAGGTGCAATGGAAACTTGCCTCTTCCCTCCTCCCCCCATACCCTTTTTTTTTCTTCAGATAAAATTTCATGAGACGTGGAACGATTGAACAAAGATGATTCCCGTCCTTCCATTTCGTTCCAACGGGCCATTTATTCTTAGCGCGAGAACCCTTGTGTAAGGCGAGCAGGAACTTAAAACCCATTAGAAATAACCATAACCATATCATGAATATGTAGTCTTGGAAAGTACCTTCCTAGAAGCGACGTAGATATATTTTTTTTTTAGTGTGTTTGGGGTGATAACACGTCCTGAAAGAACGTGTTGAAACCCCCACTGGGCCCAGCGTCGGGACAGTAACATCAAGTACGCTAGAATAAAAATTACTGGGTAACTGGTTTTATAAATTTCAGAGGTAATGCCCTACTTTTGTTTGGAAAGTTGCTTGTAACGCTACGAAGTCACACGGTGAACGTAACGCGAGACATACCGATAGTTATTTCGTTACTTTATTTTACTTTCGGCTAACGGCGGTATTCGAATGGGTGTATCACCGTTATATAACGCTAAGAAAAAAAAACAGTGTTGTGTGAGTTACGTTTGTGTAAAATGAAAGAATACGGATCGTTGAATGGGATTCAAAGTGTGCATGCATTCCATAGTGTTTGCCTGAGCGTGACTCGTATTTTTGTTTGTATACATATCGGACAGCTCGTAAGTTGTCCAACTTCACATTTAATAAATTGGTTTTAATTGCATATAGCCCGAGTGCTTTTCACTCTTTTTGAGAAAATGTTTATTTGGTTAAAGTTGAAAGCTAAATTTCGGATTTTACGACTTAATAAATTAGGCAGGACGGAATTAGGCAAAAAAAGTTCAAGCGAATTATTTTGAAAAAAAAAAAAAAGTTCAGCTTAACAAATTTAGAAAAAAACGCAGTTAACAAAACGTGGCCAGGTAAAAAAAATGATTAGTGGTGAATATTTTTTAAATTAAATATTAGGCAGGAGAAACACAGTTAGAGAAAATACTTTCATGGAAAAAGCTCTAGGCAAAAAGAACAGGCCAAACGTCGAAAAAAAAAAACCCGTACGGTAGAAGCACAGAGCAGACGAGTACACAGAAACTAAATGAGATAGCGGTTCCTTTGATGTTGGCGTCTCATTCTCTGATTGGCTGCGCAAGGCTCTGGAAACGGGCGTTATGTCTGACCGGCTCGGCCTCACGTCTTTCGCAGAAATTCTTGGTTTTCTCGTCATAATTTCGGATTCATAGTAATTACAGACAATGTACATAAAATTTACATTTTACGAGTTGTTTAATAATTTAGTGCAAATTTTAATTGCGTGTTATCTGCTTTTTGTAAAATGTCGAGATCTTATTAATAAAATAAAAATTTGTTCTCGACTTTGCACAACTAGCAGATAACACACAATTAAAATTACGCACAAAAATATTAAACAAATCGTAAAATATATTTTTTTTATAATCGTTTATTGTCAGTAATTACTATTAATCCGAAATTATGACGAGAAAACAAAGAATTTCTGCAAAAGGGGTGAGTTTTCCTATTGGCTGAGCTGCACCTACTAGTAAGTATAGCTTATAGACTATTCACGGTAAAGTGAGCACTTTTGAAAGCCCTCTCATTTGGAATAATAGCCAATTAATATATTTTATTTTAGCCTTAGACGTTAACTTCTGAGTGCTGCGGAATATACACCCTGTGTTTATTACTTACATGCCAATGTTTATTTTAAAATAGTGGTTGAAAGGATGACAAATGGCTGAAAGGAAAAAAAGTGACTAGGACCTCGAAAGTGCTTACTTTACCGTTGACAGCCTATAGGTTGATTGACGAACATCGTTAAACACGTTACTGGCCGGTGACACCATTTTCCTGGCGTGTGCGGCTATAGTCCGTGGTATTAGTGACTGTTTTACATCTGTATCGTCCCGTACTCTGCGACGGAAGCAAACTTTATCCTTTGGAGAACATCCACCCACTGCGATTGGAAAGGGCGTCACTCTTTCTATTGGGAGCATTCAACTGCTCCCAATTAGAGCGCTGACCGAGCTCAAGAAACTCAGGTTACGGACAATCAAGTCCGGCGGGGGAGTGCACACATCTAACAGCCGATGTGACATTATTACAGCCTGAACTGGCGTAAGCCTGAATGTATGGGAAGTCCTGCTCTGCACTCCTCTTAACTGCTCTGAATTTGGTCTCCTGTTATACCCTAGTGGATCAGGCACAGGAGGGGCAGTCTAAGTCACAACCCACGGCATCCCCAACAGGATGTCGAAAACAATGTTGCTGACATATGATCCTGGCACGAAATGAACCAGCAGAATAAAGCGGGTATAGCAAAGATCACTCTCACCATCCACTACGCTTCAGAATGTTCGTTTTTTTTTTTCTTCTTCCATAAATCAGCGTGCTATGGGCGGGAAAGTGAGCAATTTTTGAAGCTCTCGCATTTGGATCTATAGTCGATAAATATATTTATTGTAACCTTAGACTTTAACTTTCCGGTCCTGTGAAATTATACACTGTGTTTATTACATACATGGCAATATTTATTTTGAAAAGTGGTGGAAGGATAACAAAAATGGCTGATAGGATAAAAGTAACCAGTCCCTCAAAAGTGCTTTGTTTACCGTAAACAACAACCTATAGTTATAGAGGTACTCCACACTTGGCTGCTTGCAAAGTTACAAAGTATTCCACACAGCAAATAATAAATCCGTATTATTTCTGCACCTATTGTACACTCAAGACACTCCAGTATTTCAGCTGAAATTTTCTTCACAAACATTTTTGAAAGTTCTGCCGTAGTTGCCACAGATAAAAAGAATAGTGTTTTAAATATGTCTATATCGGCTAGACACACGCAAAAATTTGCGTCATAGTCTGGTTTTAGCGTAGAACGGTACTATTATTTATTGTTAGCAATGTCGGCGTTTCTTGTCAGAAAACATTTTCTTTTTTAATTCGCGAACTATTTGTTTACTTGCACCGTAAAAAACATTGTTCGCAAATCTAACTCCTCGGTGTACACGTATATTCAGGCCTTGTTCCAATCGGCACTTTTTGTTAACAAAATGGTCACGTGACCGTTTTGTCTACAAAATCTATAACGTATTTTTGTAGTTTTGCGTTTTGCGTTTCGTCAGCTCCGTAGAGGACAAATTACAAAATACCGTAGGCCCCTACAAATTACCAAATCGTCGCCATAAAGTATTGCATGTTTGAAACGTTTATTGAACTAAACAAATGTGTATTGCCCTAACAATATGTATTTCATAAATCAAGTTGCTGAACATTCTTAAAATATTAATTTTTGCATGACGTAATTAATTATAAGTAACGATTTCACATCATATTTGTATTATTTTGCTTATTTTAAATATTAATCGGCCCGCTTTAACGACTTTAGGGAATGATTACTGTTCACTTGAAGACATTGTGGTCTTTTAATTTTGGGATCATGATAACACCAAAACAATAGCAGCATGGCATGCTAGACAGTTGAATGTCGCGGTGCTCCGACTAAACGTTAAATAATGCTAAATACAATTTACGAAAAACGAAACTCGCAATGAATTCGAACACGGCCCCAGGAAGCACGTATGGTGAAGTTATTTTCCCATACTTCCATGGTAGCGTTCCTACACTTGTTCAAGAGTGAATTACGGCCAGAATTTACCAACGTTGTATAGTATCTTTCCTATATATGCAGCCTAACACATGGTGAACTTTCTGTTCTGTGTACAGGTTTAAAAATTTAATTGCATTTTAGGAAGCTTACTAAAAAAAAATATATATATATTGTTTTTGATTGATTTTTGATTTTAATTGGATTCCTATTAGGCTTGTTGCATAAATAACATTTTAATAGGAACAATATTACAACATCACGCGTATTTGAAACTAAATTATACGGCCAATTTTGAAGATCCCATATCGTCGTCCATGTTACTATGATAATGATTACACACGTTTGGGTACATGGAATAAGTTTTGCGTCAGAGAAATGGGGAGACAGTATATTATGACTTATTTTATTTACTGTGTTCATTACAGAAAAATCTGGGGTTATAGACCATTCACGGTTACGTCACACTTTTCTGATGGCCTGCTAAAGTTCTACTTTTGGTTACCGATTACGTATCCTTCCGCTACATGTAAAGATAAGCACTGCCATGTGCCTCATACGTTTTAACTANCTTTTGGTTACCGATTACGTATCCTTCCGCTACATGTAAAGATAAGCACTGCCATGTGCCTCATACGTTTTAACTATCAAATGCTTTGTGTACTTTTTTCAGTCGTTCAAAGAATTCTGTCGTATTTCATAAACCATTACGTACGGATGTTTACAAATTAAGCCTACTGCTATATTTAGGTCAGCTTTATAACTTTTTAATACTGTGNTTAGGTCAGCTTTATAACTTTTTAATACTGTGTGTATTGACGATAGGTAGGGGCAGTGATATCTCGCGAAAATATTTTGAGACAAGATACAGTCCAAAGTAGTCCAGCTTCTTTGACTGGCTAAAAAATGTTGTGGCCCGTGTTAACCGTTTGCGCACGAATCACGAAGGTTCAGTGTCGGAGTTACTTAGTCCTGAGTGGCTTTGTCAAAGACGGACACGGCACCAGCAGCCAATGAAGGTATAACAACACCTGAGGTGTGTGTATAGTATTGAAGTCTACTGTGTTGTCTACTGTGTGCTCCGATTTTTACGCGAAAAGTCACTGGCCCTAACGATAGGTTGTTCTTAAGGTAATTATTTTACATACTTTTAACATATCTGTGTTTTACACGATATAGNCATATCTGTGTTATACACGATATAGCACATTACACATAATACACGTTAGTATTTCGCTGTGACTATGTTTAACTCAGTTACAACTGCAGGGGAAAAAACTGTAGTATTTAACCTCTTGTTATTCATATGTGTTCTGTTATTTCGTTAAAAGGACCGCCTCAGTTGGAATAAATATTAAAAGGAAGGAGAAACCAGTCCAACGAAACAGGCAGTACATTCAAGCACACAATTCGTGTCGCATATTTTTTGTACGTAGCAGCAAAAAACTTAAAAAAAAAAAATAGTGGTAGTAAACATGCACACAAATAGGCCTACCGTAATTTTTATTCCAGTTATACTTATTTGCATAGGTATCTGGTTTTTACAAGGTTTATTTATTTATTTAAAATTTTAGAGCTGAGCTTAACAATTTGTTGGGATTGTGGCAAACATTTAAATCACAGAAACGTAAGCACGTTACACAGTGGTGTTTCAAACACCTAGGACGAAGTTACATCGTTGTGATAAACAGACGTGAGTTTCAAATAATTAATTTAGTTATAAAAACAGTTAGCTGTTAAAAAGTATAAATTTCGCACGTTCGACATTTGCAATCGCACACGCCCAAGCCCAGCGTAATGAACACGACCTGACGCAGACACAACAATACCCTAGCGGTCACGACGCACGTTACAGTATATTTATTCCTGCCGTGGAGAAACATATTTATCACAGCATCGCAACTTGGCTAGGTAGGTTTAAGAAACAAAACGTGTGCTAACTTGATGTGGTGATTTTGAGTGTATTTCGCAGGAAGAAAAATTAACACATCGTTCACCCAAGAGCAACACGCCATGCTATCGTCACGTCGCCAGTCGCCACTTCTACCAACTTCGCATTTGTAACCGTCCCGCCTTCACAAATAAATATATTATAATACGTATTCAAACATTAAAATCTCGTTTCGGTTGTAAATTACAAATACAAAAAAAAACAATTATATTTGCTGTAATATGTATGAAATATGCTAAAAATTTAAAACATGTATAATTTTCCCGTTACTATTAGAGGTACGAAACTTCCTGAGAGAGAGAGAAAGAAAGACAGAGAGAGAGAGAGAGAGCGACAAGCTCCGCTCCGTCTATTCAAGTTTTTTCTTCGGGCAGAAATAAAAATACCATGTCTCTAGGGCCAACGCACCGTAATTTGGGCTGATATTTTTAACTCTAAAAAATTTAATATGTTCCCATCAGTGCTGCCCAAAAATTTCAGTATTTTAATAGCCAACGTTTAATATACAAACTGCAAACCAAAAATATTGGTCAAAACAATATTTTTAATGTGAACCATTTCTTACTAGCCATTGTCAGCATATCGCTGCTCTCGCAGCTTTTAATTCGTATTGAATACGAAATATATATTACTAGTTATAGAAGATACTAAGTTAATATTTAATTTATTCAACAATACAACACTTTAAGGTTAATCACAGTGCTATACATGTGTGGTATGCAAGTTATTTAAAAAAAAACATGTTCGTTACTCCTAGGTTGATTTTTCAAAGGTTTGTTTTAAAACATACAAAGAAACCCTGAATGGACTATACCTTCGCGAGTAGCGCAACAACAAACGTAATCCACAGTTAAAATAAGGGAACTAAAAAAAATATATGTTACTTAGGAAATCGCAAATAAAAATGGCCGAAATTCATAAACACTTGAAAAATACAGTGAATACGTAATCTGAAACCTGAAATCAGGTAAAGATTTTAGAGCATAATTTTTAGTAAAAAAATTTAGTTGACCTCAGATCTCAGAATGCATGTGGCCTATTACGCAAATCACAAACAAAAAAAAAACTCCTAAAATCTCGCTGCAACCAAACAGTAATAAGAATAGAAACGTGTTTATAGCACTCCATACGCAAATCAAAAATGCTAAAAATATTTATAATCAGATATCCATCTGCAAAAATAGAGCACGCTTATTGCATTTTCTTTGAACCCACAAAACTATACGTGGTGAGACAAAGGAAATAATTTCGCAATGATTTCTTATCTCTTTCTGAAGTAAATTCACTGTAGACAGCCAAATACAAGAAAAAGATAGTATATTTCTTATATAAAATGCGTGCAAAAATACAACAATCAATTTGATATTTTCCTTATCGTGTGTTCGTAACTTAGCAGAATTGGTTATGACCTAAATACTGAAACAATCACAACTCTAGGGTATTACCACGACTAATTAATTGATATTCATGAATAATGTATACAAGCGATCAATTATATAGAGAACGGCCGGCGCTAATGAATAAAATATCACATCTGAAATTCAACCACCCATTACATCGTGTTCAACTAATCCATATGACCGCGGGTGATCAAAATGGATGATTAAATTCATTCATGTATGCATAACTTCCTAAGTCACTCACAGATACATTTTTTTTTTCTTTTATAAATCCGCGTAGCAGGTAGACAAGCTGTCACCTTCGGTTTAAAATATGTGAGTTTTAAGCAGTTTTTAAATGCTAGCAGTATTTTTTGTGCGTTTATTACTACCAGAATACATTACTGTATCAGAATATGTAGTTTATAAAAGTTAAATTTTTTTCAGTCTAGCTTTATATCGTTAGATGAGGTAAATGCTCAGCTATAAATACGACTCCATAAATGTTCTATTACACTGAAGAGCCAAAAAAAACTGGTAAAGGTGTGCGTATGCAAATAACAGAGGTACTGAACCAACCAGAGTAACGCGATGCGGTCGGCAGCGCCTATATAAGACAACAAGCGTCTGGCAAAGATGCTAGATCGGTTACTGCTGCTACAATGGCAGGTTATCGAGATTTAAGTGAGTTTGAACGTGGTGTTATAGTCAGTGCACGAGAGAAGGGACATTGCATGTCCTAGGTAGCGATACAATTTGATTTTCGCGTACGACCATTTCACTAGTGTACCGTGAATATCGGTAATACGGTAAAACATCAAATATTCGACATCACTGAAGCCGGAAAAAGATCGTGAAAGAACGGGACAAACGACGACTGATGAGAATAATTAAACGTGACAGACGTGCAACACTTTCTCAAATTTGGCGCAGATTTCAATGCTGGGGCATCAACAAGTTCCAGCATGCGAACTATTCAACGGACCATCATTGATATGGACTTTCGGAGCCGAAGGCCTACACAATATTAGGCAGGTGTACCAGTTTTTTTTGGCTCTTCAGTGTATTTAAAATCTAAATACCGCAAAACTGTTTACGCACAACATAGTTAATGTTATACAGAAATATTCATGCTTGTTTGATTTCTTTATCCTAGGCGCCAATGAGAAATTAAAAATTTGTTTAGTTGTCCAATTAGTTCGAACAAGCGTGCGAAGAGTCACGGCGTTGAGTTTAAAGGTGAAAATGTAGCTCATTAATCACAAAGAACTCGCGTGTTTAATTTCCAGCTCTGGTTCGCTTCAGAACTACGGATATTTGCAGTGAAACTGATCGCCATGACAAACCGACAGAAAATAGACGTGTTCGTAGATTTTTTTCCAAGTGTTTTCGTTTGCATTTCCATGCTCTGTGAGGTAAAAAAAAATTTCTTTACGGAAATGTCTATGCCNGTGTTCGTAGATTTTTTTTCAAGTGTTTTCGTTTGCATTTCCATGCTCTGTGAGGTAAAAAAAAATTTTTTTGACATAAGCAACTATTATGAAACACTTTAATATGACAAAATTATTGGCTGTCTATCAGCACATTATTGTTACATTTAAATTTTATTCATGGAGCTGAAATTAGCTGATCTTTATTACCTCCTCAAATCTGAAAATCTACTTGTTTGAAAAAGTAAATTATACTGGTGCTTTCATGACAAATGGATGGGTAAATTAGTTAAATATACCAGAACGTGCGTTATTAATAACAAATACGTTTTGCATACTTACAAATGTATAGAGTTTATTCTAGAACAAGTAAAGTAGAGCTCTATCACTTGGCAAGNTAATGAATATTCGTTGCAGTGACAGATATTGTGTTTTTGACGTGACAACGTCTTAAATTAGGTTGCGGCTGGGAGTCACTTATGAAAAAGTGTAACGCTCGGTAACGTTACGATGAGACATTTTTTTTTCTATTAATAAATTGTCATTAAATGCAATTATTTCGAGGCTTCATTTTTTTTGTAAAGAATAATGCGAAATGTGGTTATTCGCAATAATGAAGACTGTGTGAGAAGGTTAAAGGGCTCCACTTAACATCGTCTGCAACATATAACATCACGAAGATCANCAATAATGAAGACTGTGTGAGAAGGTTAAAGGGCTCCACTTAACATCGTCTGCAACATATAACATCACGAAGATCAAATGCAGACAAATCAGTGAAAGAAGGATTCGGAGCATTGTGATGCTTACGGAAAAAAACAAATTTCCAAAAAACAATTTCCTGGTTTAGTTGTTATACCTTGAAGTCCAAAATGAAACAGGTAAGACAGGAGAACACTCGACCTTGCACTTTAATCTCAACATGGATACATGTACTGAAGAGGCTACAGGGTTATCAACATCGTTGGGTTATGTAACATCCACAGACACACACATATACACAGACACACTTCAGTGAATATTTCAGTCCTTATAGAATCTAACGAACGGTTAGAGAGTTTTCTTATGGAAAACGTCCAACATGCCACGAGGACAGTATCAAAGAAGAAGACATTATTATCCAAGCAAGGTGTATCGTAATATTATTAGTGTTAATTACGATGTTGACAAGGATGACACAAGTTGGTGNGGTGAGACAAAGGAAATAATTTCGCAATGATTTCTTATCTCTTTCTGAAGTAAATTCACTGTAGACAGCCAAATACCAGAAAAAGATAGTACATTTCTTATATAAAATGCGTGCAAAAATACAACAATCAATTTGATATTTTCCTTATCGTGTGTTCGTAACTTAGCAGAATTGGTTATGACCTAAATACTGAAACAATCACAACTCTAGGGTATTACCACGACTAATTAATTTATATTCATGAATAATGTATACAAGAGATCAATTATATAGAGAACGGCCGGCGCTAATGAATAAAATATCACATCTGAAATTCAACCACCCATTACATCGTGTTCAACTAATCCATATGACCGCGGGTGATCAAAATGGATGATTAAATTCATTCATGTATGCATAACTTCCTAAGTCACTCACAGATACATTTTTTTTTTCTTTTATAAATCCGCGTAGCAGGTAGACAAGCTGTCACCTTCGGTTTAAAATATGTGAGTTTTAAGCAGTTTTTAAATGCTAGCAGTATTTTTTGTGCGTTTATTACTACCAGAATACATTACTGTATCAGAATATGTAGTTTGTAAAAGTAAAATTTTTTCAGTCTAGCTTTATATCGTTAGATGAGGTAAATGCTCAGCTATAAATACGACTCCATAAATGTTATATTACACTGAAGAGCCAAAAAAAAACTGGTAAAGGTGTGCGTATGCAAATAACAGAGGTACTGAACCAATCAGAGTAACGCGATGCGGTCGGCAGCGCCTATATAAGACAACAAGCGTCTGGCAAAGATGCTAGATCGGTTACTGCTGCTACAATGGCAGGTTATCGAGATTTAAGTGAGTTTGAACGTGGTGTTATAGTCAGTGCACGAGAGAAGGGACATTGCATCTCCGAGGTAGCGATACAATTTGGATTTTCGCGTACGACCATTTCACTAGTGTACCGTGAATATCGGGAATACGGTAAAACATCAAATATTCGACATCACTGAAGCCGGAAAAATATCGTGACAGAACGGGACAAACGACGACTGATGAGAATAATTAAACGTGACAGACGTGCAACATTTTCTCAAATTGGCGCAGATTTCAATGCTGGGGCATCAACAAGTGCCAGCGTGTGAACTATTCAACGGACCATCATTGATATGGACTTTCGGAGCCGAAGGCCTACACAATATTAGGCAGGTGTACCAGTTTTTTTGGCTCTTCAGTGTATTTAAAATCTAAATACCGCAAAACTGTTTACGCACAACATAGTTAATGTTATACAGAAATATTCATGCTTGTTTGATTTCTTTATCCTAGGCGCCAATGATAAATTAAAAATTTGTTTAGTTGTCCAATTAGTTCGAACAAGCGTGCGAAGAGTCACGGCGTTGAGTTTAAAGGTGAAAATGTAGCTCATTAATCACAAAGAACACGCGTGTTTAATTTCCAGCTCTGGATCGTTTCAGAACTACGAATATTTGCAGTAAAACTTATCGCCATGACAAACCGACAGAAAATAGACGTGTTCGTAGATTTTTTTTCAAGTGTTTTCGTTTGCATTTCCATGCTCTGTGAGGTAAAAAAAAATTTTTTTGACATAAGCAACTATTATGAAACACTTTAATATGACAAAATTATTGGCTGTCTATCAGCACATTATTGTTACATATAAATTTTATTCATGGAGCTGAAATTAGCTGATCTTTATTACCTCCTCAAATCTGAAAATCTACTTGTTTGAAAAAGTAAATTATACTGGTGCTTTCATGACAAATGTATGCGTAAATTAGTTAAATATACCAGAGCGTGCGTTATTAATAACAAATACGTTTTGTATACTTATAAATGTATAGAGTTTATTCTAGAACAAGTAAAGTAGAGCTCTATCACTTGGCAAGACTTTTTTTTTCTATTAATAAATTGTCATTAAATGCAATTATTTCGAGGCTTCATTTTTTTTTGTAAAGAATTATACGAAATGTGTTTATTCACAATAATGAAGACTGTGTGAGAAGGTTAAAGGGCTCCACTTAACATCGTCTGCAACATATAACATCACGAAGATCAAATGCAGACAAATCAGTGAAAGAAGGATTCGGAGCATTGTGATGCTTACGGAAAAAAACAAATTTCCAAAAAACAATTTCCTGGTTTAGTTGTTATACCTTGAAGTCCAAAATGAAACAGGTAAGACAGGAGAACACTCGACCTTGCACTTTAATCTCAACATGGATACATGTACTGAAGAGGCTACAGGGTTATCAACATCGTTGGGTTATGTAACATCCACAGACACACACATATACACAGACACACTTCAGTGAATATTTCAGTCCTTATAGAATCTAACGAACGGTTAGAGAGTTTTCTTATGGAAAACGTCCAACATGCCACGAGGACAGTATCAAAGAAGAAGACATTATTATCCAAGCAAGGTGTATCGTAATATTATTAGTGTTAATTACGATGTTGACAAGGATGACACAAGTTGGTGTCGCAAGGTCGTTAGTGTTGAAGAGAGTTATGTTCTTCTGTCTTACCTGTTTCGTTTTGGACTTCAAGGTATAACAGCTAAAACAGGAAATGGTGTTTTGGAAATTTGTTTTTTCCATAAGCATCACAATGCTCCGAAGCCTTCTTTCACTGATTTGTCTGCATTTGACATAATTATGAAATGTGCCCACACTATGTTACCTACGAAAAGATAACACACCCCGGGCGAGGACGGAGTGGTATAGACTGTTCATGGTAAAGTGAGCATAGTTGAGGACCTTGTTACTTTTCTCCTATCAGCCATGTTTTATCCTTCCGCCACTTTTAAAAACAAATATTGCCATGTTAGTTATAAACACAGTGTACATATTTCACCGGAATCGAAAGTTAACGTCTAACAAAAGGCTGTGCAATAAAATATATTTANTGAAGAGAGTTATGTTCTTCTGTCTTACCTGTTTCGTTTTGGACTTCAAGGTATAACAGCTAAACCAGGAAATGGTGTTTTGGAAATTTGTTTTTTCCATAAGCATCACAATGCTCCGAAGCCTTCTTTCACTGATTTGTCTGCATTTGACATAATTATGAAATGTGCCCACACTATGTTACCTACGAAAAGATAACGCACCCCGGGTGAGGACGGAGTGGTATAGGCTCTTCATGGTAAAGTGAGCACAGTTGAGGACCTTGTTACTTTTCTCCTATCAGCCATGTTTTATCCTTCCACCACTTTTAAAAACAAATATTGCCATGTAAGTAATAAACACAGTGTACATATTTCACCGGAATCGAAAGTTAACGTCTAACAAAAGGCTGTGCAATAAAATATATTTANAATAAACACAGTGTACATATTTCACCGGAATCGAAAGTTAACGTCTAACAAAAGGCTGTGCAATAAAATATATTTATTGACTATTATTCCAAATGAGAGGGCTTGGAAAAGTGATCACTTTACCGTGAATACCATACACCGTAAAATTGTCACACTTGCTAAAGATATTATTTTGGAGACCTCCAACATATTAAAAAAAGCTTCTACAGACTCTTTTATCTTTAAAAAACACTACCTGGATAAAAGCGAAACTACAATAGGAGCTGGTATTGAAATTTGTAATACGATTCCCACCAACAAAATGAAAGAATCACCGCTTAAAGTCCCATAGGTACACGCAGTACGACGAGAACACTGCGCGGCAGATCAGAGCCCTGCACGTAGTGGCGATCGCGTACTTGATGCACGTGGAAGTGTAGCCCTTATCAACCTTAAATGCGAAAAACATCATCATGTGGCGGCCCGTTAACAAAACATATCGATTCGCGCCACAATCTCATACTTTGTCTCATTCCAAGCAAACATGTAGAAGTGTATATTAGATTGATTGGTATTTTCTAAAAGCAGCAACATTCAGCTTTCGAATGGTATTACATTTTTTGACAATCGTGCAATAGTCGTTACAATAAAACATCTGAAGAGGAAAACCGTTAATGCACACTTCGACGAGAGCTCGACCTGTGCGCGGTTATACACGTCAGTTGACAAAAAAAATAGAGGGAGAGGGAGGGGGGNCACTTCGACGAGAGCTCGACCTGTGCGCGGTTATACACGTCAGTTGACAAAAAAAATAGAGGGAGAGGGAGGGGGGTAGAGATAATACAACACTCTAAATAACAAATTTAATGCTAAAATAAAATTTTTTGTTATCTTGCGTTTCCCTGTTAATTTACTTCCACGTTCTTTTTTTCTTTAATTTACAACTTGGAATATGAATAAGAACCTGGTGTCACTTTAGAGGTGGGTACTCCAAGNCACTTCGACGAGAGCTCGACCTGTGCGCGGTTATACACGTCAGTTGACAAAAAAAATAGAGGGAGAGGGAGGGGGGGTAGAGATAATACAACACTCTAAATAACAAATTTAATGCTAAAATAAAATTTTTTGTTATCTTGCGTTTCCCTGTTAATTTACTTTCATGTTCTTTTTTTCTTTAATTTACAACTTGGAATATGAATAAGAACCTGGTGTCACTTTAGAGGTGGGTACTCCAAGGTTTAAAATTCTAACTTTTTTTGTTACGAATTTTGAGTAAGTTGATTTTTTACATTTACACTTATGGCTTGAGTCCCTTTTTAGGCTCGTTAATGTGCATAAAGGGAATGTTAAAACTTTTGCGAATCAAAAAACTCCAAGAAAAAACTAGTCAATAAGATTATAGTGTAATCAAATGAAATTGTCGCGTGCCGGTTTATGGATTATAGCACGATATTGGCTCACATCCATCACACCCTCACACCACCCCGCCTCGCACACTTTGCGGGCGCCTTCGAGGCGGCACGTGGAACCTGGCAGGTGGAAAATTCCGGTACATGTGGAGCTGAAGCGTAGGCGTTCCCCCTTCACCCCCTTCACCCCGGACACCTCTCGCCCACCGCGAGATCTGTGGAGTGCAGGGCTTTTTCGAGTTATCAGCAAATTATCACGTGTAGTTCGCCTGAACGCAGAAAATACGCACCACGGAAGAAATACTGACGAGCTGTATTGGTGCCGAGGTATTACCCCCGCCCCTCCCCTCCTTCCCACCCCTACAAGGCGCCACGTGCCGACAATTAAGCGAGGACACGTGTGGTGGAAGGCTTTGTTCGGAGCTATTCCACTTCACCCCTCCCCTCCTTCCCACCCCTACAAGGCGCCACGTGCCGACAATTAAGACTGGGGGGCTTGCAAGCATAAAAACCCCGTTTCGAGAGTAGAGGGGGGACAGTTGATCATCACCGAGCCAAGGGAAGAGTTGCGGGAAGAAATCGCGAGAAGACGTGAGTATGAGTCCGAACAGCAGCCCAGGGAGAATCAGCACCGGCGGGCCGGCTTCCACGGCCTACCACTTCGCTGGAACTCATTCCCAGATGACAGCCTACCCACACTCACCGCTGAGTTAAGTATAGAATTCGTCGTCCAAAGAAGCCCCACTCAACCACGAATTCGCCCCGTGAATACGAGTAAACAAATTATGACAGTACCGCACCTCGAAAGTTTTGATGTTGTGTATTTGTGAATATATACGAGACAATATATTCGTACTTCAAAATACAACAGTGATAGTCTACCTCATTATAATACCTGCAACCTCCAAGCACTTTTTAGTCGGTGCCTGGAGGACATTAACTCTGACCAGATAAGCCACCATGTCCTCGACAGTGGTGGTACCTGCGTCAAAATGTTACAGCAAATCATGAGGTACAAGACGCCAGACCGACGCATCCGGGTTCGTAAGGGTTGGAAGTCTTAATAAAAATAAAATAACTACATTTAATTTATCGACATAGCTATAAATTACAACATTAAACTACCTACCTGCACTATTACTCTTGTTATTCTCCGTAAGCGCAGTACTTAATGGCAATCCCTATTCTAATTAAAGTTCTTATCACTGTATCTATACTGTTTACAGTCACTTAATTCACACTCATTATTAACACATATACAATCTGTCTATTGTCATCGTTCCAAATGTCTGTCACTCAGGCCTCCAGTTCAGTAGTCCCGCCCATCAGTTTCACTCTTCACTGCGCCGATGCTCACAGTACGCAGACTTCACTCTCGCTGGTTACTCTCGTCGACACTCGTCGCTCTCCTGGCTCGCCGCTCCTCTGTCTTCGCCAGCCTGGCGCTTACGGACGCATAACCCTCCAAACTCGACACTATCAGCTCAGACGCCCGTCGCGGCTTTAATACTTTTGCCGGCCCAGACTAGAAAGTTCCCCGCACCCCGAGTATCGCTGAGAGAGGCTAGAGCAATGACCAGAACATTCTTGCAATGATAACCCAGAAATCCAATCCGCTCACGGACGGGAGCGCGCATGTCCCGATAGGCTTATTGCGGCAAACGCGGCGGCTCGCCTTTGTAAATCTCCGCGCTCGCCTCCGGTTACCGCTTGACCTTGGCACAATGTGAGACAAGGGAAGCCATGCAGAGCAGCAGCAAGTATGTAACACGTCGTTTATCTCGTGCTTGAAATTCTATAAACGGTAGCTGGTGTTTGCAATTCATCGTAATTTGTAGTTGAGCTGTGGGCTACGGTTATAAGTCAAATTGTGAGTTGCTGTGGTTCAGCTCGGTTGCAGTAGCATGTGCACAGCCAGCGTTGACATCTCAACATGACTCTCTCTGGGATATAGCTGTAGGGTTTCATATCGTGTTCGGCGTCGTTAATTGAATATCCAGCTTCGGTGCCATACTATCGCATTCCCTGTAAAATCGACAAGACAAAACTCCTACGTGCAGAATTACAATTCAAGTGTAATTAATTACAAGGCTTCTAAAAATTCGGGCATTGCAAAATCAGCTGTTTTCTAAGTCTTCATAACAACATAAATATTCTATTAATGTTGGCACAGGAGCTACGCCTGTTAACGAACAGATGATGTAGAAAAAATCTTCTGTGAGTCAGGGAAAGTGTATATTTTACAATAATATGTCATTTTCAGTTACGATACTTTTTAACAGTGCATCAATGAAATATGAACTCTGCGCTTGAGATGCGGTTAGAGGCAAGTGTATTTTTAAAGTTGTTAATTGTTACTCAATTCCCTGACCTCGCATGGCGATGGTAATTTTTGTATGCACGAGTAACCTTGGCGAATTGCCGGTGAGTTTCTCAATAGATGTAAGGACTTTTCACGTGCTGTTTCGCCGTTGTGTGTAGGAATAGGAAATTTTCGCGAATTCAGTCATCCATAGATCCCCTGTTACACTGCCAAATTTTCGCCTTCGAACATATTTGACAATAACATTTGAAGACGAAATACGGCATAGAATGTTTCCCTCTAAACAAATTTGATTAAACAATTTTGAATGTGTTTTAAAATGTGCCACACTGACAAATTTTGTTACAGAGAGGATAAAGTCTGAATTTTAATAAAAAAATTATTTCCAAATTGAGATATTGCTGTTGTGTTTCCATACAGTCTTCTAAATGATGAAACTGAATAAACTTTGTGATTTGTTTAACTTAAAATTTTTATTTATCAGAGATATTTCCTGCACAATGAAATCTAATGCCTCAGAGTTCTTAATAATATTGTGTATTATTCACGTCGAATAGCATTAATACCTAGAAAGTTTCTATATAAATAAATTATTTTCAGTTAGTTTCCTGCTTGTTCGCCATTTTAAAGTTTCGTAATGTCGAAAACGGAAATTATTTTCGTGCGCGATTCTTATTGACTGAGCTCGTAAAACATCAGTAAAATTTNTTCGTAATGTCGAAAACGGAAATTATTTTCGTGCGCGATTCTTATTGACTGAGCTCGTAAAACATCAGTAAAATTTTAAGACCAGTCCAATAATCAAGTGTTTTATGGAAGCTGGAGCCATCCAACTTTTTCAGACAGATGTGGTGGTGTTAATGTCTTTTCGGTGATGTCACAACCATTCAACTTTATTTCAATAAACTTATTGGAAGAAGTATGATGGAAAACACTTGGCAATGTGGCAGTGAGTGAGTGAGTGAAGATATTTGGGCGGCTCTTAACATCGAGGTCTTGAGGACCGATGAGGGTGAAGTGAGGAGAGTATGGAGCAGCGCCGGAATGAANTGGCGGCTCTTAACATCGAGGTCTTGAGGACCGATGAGGGTGAAGTGAGGAGAGTATGGAGCAGCGCCGGAATGAAGGGACGGGAGAAACGGGAGAGTCCCAGAAAAACCGCCGACCAGCGGCATCGTCCGGCACGATTCCCGCTTGCGAAAATCCAGAGTGAACCGCCGGGGGATTGAACCCGGTTCGCCTTGGCGGGAAGCGAGCAGTCTAACCGCTCAGCCACCGTGGCCCCGCCAGAGTGACAGGTCCTTGGGTTATACTCCACATTACTCTGTGCATAAGAGCCTCAGTTCCAATTGGCTACACCCTGCTTTTGATAACCAGAATATAAGTGATGGTTTTACGGGTTCACAGTCGGATAGCGTGTTTTTATTTTGTAACAATGTTTTTAACGTCCTTATTTAATAAACATTGATCAGACTTAGAGAATACTACTTCGTTATAAGTTTAAATATTTATCATTATTATTAAACGGGAACAAACATATGTTTTAATTTACGTCTACTACTAAGGTGTAAGAGGTTCTTACACGGCCCTTTCCGTTGACATTCATTCGGGAAGGTTTTTTTTTTATATGTGCTTCGAAACGGGGACACATTTTCGTGTCTTTATATTGAAACACGTTTGTACAGGTTGAACAAGGCTGAGGATCCAGCAGGGAGATCGCACAGCGGGAATGCCCTCGGAAATATGGCGACAGACACAGAAATAAGATCGACCAGGCGTGAACCGCTTTATGTGGTTTGCCGGGTCGGGCATTGAAAGAGATGAACCCATTCATGCCAAGAGTGTGCGAGCGTTGTGTGCGTGTTTTCGAGAACTCGTTCTCGAACCAGAACTACGAAGCGTACAAGATCTTTCCGTCAACAAGTCGTGACAGGTAGATTACGTCCATTCTCGGGCAAACACCGCGAAATTATTTACCATGACAAAACACTACTTAAGGAAAAGCCTAATTCTGTTGTCCGTCTAGCCAGGACAGTAGCCTAACAGCTACTGTGGATAAATGGTTAGCAACGAGCAATCCATGGAGAGTTATTACACTCAATTAAATTGTATGATTTGGTTACAATGCCTAACATTCACTGGAGCGATCCATTATACATATTAACGATTGTAATGCATAAAAAAATACCTTTAAGCCAAAAAAAAAAATGCTTTCATATCATCAAACTAATATATAGAGTTTAATATACCAAATACGACAATTTCGTAGTACCAATAAGGGGGATCCATCAACCCAAATATATATTTTCTGAGATGAAGGGAATCAGTTTCTCAGCGTTTCAAACTGTGTTTAGCTAACAAAATATTTTGCTAGATCATCTACGTATTTGTTTACCCGTAGGCAGACAAGAGCGTGAGTGTTTTCAGAGAAATGTATGTATTTATTTATTTATAGTCGTCTGTAATGACCTAAGTAACAGTGAAGATAAAGCACGTAAAGAAAATTGGTCTTTACGTTGCACCGTTGCACGGTTTATGCACAGAAAAGTTAAAAAAATAAACGACGAAAGCACTAGACAACTCGGCGCAAATACAGACGTATTCAAATTGATGTGATCAAATTCAGCTGCGAATTATGTCGGACGTACAAGACATGCGTTTGTGAAATTACGAGGAACGACAAAGTTGTAGTTGAAGTTCGCTTCTGCGCTATTAGATGGCAGCACATGCGTCACCTTATTCACACCTGCAGCGCGTTGCGTCTTTCAGTGCACAATTACGTGACAGCATTTCGAGAAGTCGCTCGATGTGCCTCAATACAACAAAACACAAATTACCTACAATAGCGTAAAAACATGTTATGTTTAGTAACTGTCCTGGTGCACGGAGGTAACATTGTAAACGTTTATTGTACTTTGCAAACAGTCATTCAAAAAAATTTTGCTAAGATTATTTTTTTGTAAAACAAGTTAATTAGAACAAATGTTAAAATAGTCTAATGTTAAATCCGTAGAAAAAAATTATTAATTTTAACAAACAATTAAAGTAGGCTTAAAGTTAATTATAAAAATTAAGATACATAGACAATATTGCATGTTCCATAAAATAGCGCGTTGTAATGATACAATAGCCTATTTCCTTTGTAGGGTTACAAGAAGAATGTTGGCAACTATCATGGTATCCATAGAATTTTTGTAAAACGTAATTTTTTTTCTGTGCTCGGTGTGGGTGTTAGTAATTAGACATGCTGACAGAACGATCACTACACAGTTGGCACAAGATGGGGAAGAGTTCACTATGCAGTAGAACGGAGCACTACCACATTTTCATTAGGAGGTATGACAGTATCTCAACGAACGTCCACTACGTCGATGGATTTGCCTTTCGACATATATGGGCAAGCCGCTGCTGAAATGGCCTCCCAGGTCACCAGACATTAACCAGCTAGTTTTTTTTTTTTCCTGCAAGGCTACCTGAAGCGCTGTGCTTATCTGCCCCCAATTTCGGCGAAATTGCAGGAATCGAGATGACGCATCGTCAATGCCGTTTTACAAATTACTGCACACATGCTCCGCAACCTGTGGAAATATATCGAGCATGGAAATGTTGTATGCCGGAACAATCGAGGTGCACGTATAGAACTTTGACTTTGGCTTTTATATTTGTAACAGATTGTCCTGGAACTGTGAACGCATCTGTACGGCAATGAAGGTAGCAAGTCCGTCACAGCAAAAAATGTTAACATTTTCATACCTAAAATAAATGTACCTAAAATCAATTATTAAAAAATTGTAACATGTTTATTAATTTGTTGATTACAGACAGTCAGGGTAATTATCATAATGCTTTTGCATGATGGTTTTTCTATAAAATGCACTTTCTGTGGCGTCCAGAATGAAAATACGCTCAAGTATGAATTAAAATATACTCTTATGAACTGATTTTGTTTAACATTAGATAATTAGATTTTAGCAAAATACTTTACAGTATTACAAAATATTTTCATTCTTCTTTCATATGCAACATAAAAAGTACTTTTCCGACCATTTTGGTGTAGGTTGTTCACGGTAATATGAGCCATTTTGAAAGCTCTGCTTAAGATCTACTTATATGCAGGTTGTGTATTATTCCGCGTTATGTAAAATTAACACTGCCATGGGCTTAATCACTTTAATCATGTGTCGGTCAAGTGAAACTGTGAAATTATTAGAAAAGTAAATATTTTAAAAATCTGCTGTTTTTTACACATTGATGCATTAAAGTAACAGAAGGCGAAAGAAATAATTTAAGTTATCTCAAACGGTTACCTAACACTTTTAATTTGACGTTAAGAAACCGAACTACTTTCCCTCAGTCGTTACAAACTTTACTGGGTGCATGCCACCCAGTGCGGCCGTTAAAATACATGCAGTTGGGAGCAGTGACATTTTTCTAAGGTTGATTTCAAAAGTGCACACTTTATCTTGAACAGCATTAAGTGTGATCTACTTTTTAATGAGTTCTGAGTTTTGTACAGTCGGGTGCAGATCTCAATCGGAAGTTACTCTCCGTCTACCTTAATACTCCACTATTATCATTTTTTTTGGTTTCAAGGATTATTTCATTTTACTGAGTGTGAAATGAAGCTCCAATGCGGGCGGCAGTTCTTAGCCCCCACCCCCCTCACGGGCCCTGAGTCCACCCATAGTCTCCTGTAATTGGTTAGGATAATTGCAGGCACACAATGCACAGTTTACTGCTACGCTGTATTACATGCGCAATGCTCCAAGACGTTTCAACACGCAACTCAGACATTTATTTTCCTGAGTGCTTGTGGTAGCTTGGTAGTTAACTGTGCAACATCTTCCAAGTACTCTCTGCTGCACTCCGGAGCAGTAATTATGAACTATAAAGGTACGTCCGTGAAATAAACCAAGTACCATAATTTTACGAGGACTGTGAACGCTCGTAACTGTCGTGAGATACAAGCTTCGCGAAAACACCCTCATCTCAGGCGGCAAAAACCACGTGAAGCAATTTCGCTCTTTGTTTCTCTTTGCGGGTACACTCGAAGGATTGTTACGATATTACGTATTTTGNACCACGTGAAGCAATTTCGCTCTTTGTTTCTCTTTGCGGGTACACTCGAAGGATTGTTACGATATTACGTATTTTGGGTAAAACTTTGTAGGTAGTTTATTGTTGATAACTCTATACAAAAGCTTCGTAGTTTGTTTTAAATATCTACAATCAATAAGTGTTGTTACTGTGTTAAAACTTACGTTGCCCCAACATTGATGTGTTTCAAAATAAATGACGAAGTCACTCGTCTATTGTGACACATTAATTAAGGAAGAATCCATAGAGCATATAGTCTAATTTTCCAGTGTTTCGAACTTTATGAAAGTAAATTTTACACTCTGANCAACATTGATGTGTTTCAAAATAAATGACGAAGTCACTCGTCTATTGTGACACATTAATGAAGGAAGAATCCATAGAGCATATAGTCTAATTTTCCAGTGTTTCGAACTTTATGAAAGTAAATTTTACACTCTGAATTTTTATAAACAGAGCCGAAGTTTATATATAAGTTCTTCTTAAGTAACCGCATGAAATTTGACGTCACAAACATTTATATTTTTTGTACACACTCATTAGCAGCTGTGCATTTCAAAATTTAGTTCACACGTCCCTTTCTGCGGTCTAATTTCTATTTTGTACTATTTTTCTATTAGTTTCGCTAGACCGACAAAACAATAACCTTGTTTCCTGCGTGAAAAGTTACCGCTGTTTTCTACACGGTTTTAGTTTACCAGTTGTAGGGATACATCCGCCTCTACAAAACACGTTTAGGTCCGTTACGCAACACGCGGATGCGCAATCAAACGGACGCAGAACACGTAAACGGAACGAACAGACGAATCGTAACGAATTCTAACTATTTTGCAAAACAAAGAAATAAACATATCTGCAAACGAAATAAAAAAATTTCTCAGCTGTTGCAAATTACAGATACAAGTTTTGTAATATACACACCTAATATTTTAAATATTCTTATAGCGTTTGACACTGCAGAAACCACTGCCAAACCACGCGCACATGTTTTTTTTAAAACAAAAATTATACCAGCCAAGACGAATCTGCGTACTTATTCCCGTGTATCCCACAACGGCGACGGAAACAACCCATCAACAAACCAAATACGCCCAGCTTTCGTATGTGTATCCGCACGTTATCCGCGTGCCCGTGCGTTCCATTGCACAGTAGATTGGACACGGAGTGTGCCGTGGGCTCCGCTTCTGTGATCCGCATCCCTGTCTGTGTTATTGTATGACAGGCCTAACAGTCGCTGAGATGTGATATTTCACACTTGGCGTTGTCTGCAGGTAGGTAGGTTAGTTGGGCTGAACGTCTAGTCGACAGCAGGTCATTAGAGACGGAGCAAGCTGATCAGGGAACGGGGATTGGAGAAGGAATCGGCCATGGTCTTTCCCAAGCACACGCCCGGAGTGATTTCCGAGGAACCGTGGAAAACCGAAATCAGGGTGGCTGGACCGGGATTCGAACCCTGGTCCTCCCGAACGCTCGCTGCGTTGCCTGTAGCGACGATGTTTTCAGCACGCAGTGTACACGGTAACGCGTGGACCCGTGTACCGCGGCCGCTCGGCTGCCCCTCGGGTCTTCCACGGCATCGCGGGTCGCTTGCACTTTGCGTTCATCTATATTTATGCTCGTCGCCCTGTGAGATCACCGACCAGCGCTATGATTATCTGATAGAGTGCGTCCAAGATCCGAGCCGCCTTTTCGAACCCGGGTGCCGTCTTCGCGAGGCAACACACGAGCAGGTAGGAATACATGACAACCTATTAAACTTAATTTTTACTACATACATAAAACAATTACGATTATTAACTAAACGGGAGATCCCCGAGGAAACCTACCGACCAGCGGCATCGTCCGGGGCGATTCCCACTTGCAAAAATCCGGGAGTGACCCGGCCGGGGATTGAACCCTGTTCGATTTGGTGGGATGGGAGGCGAGCAGGCTATCCGCTCAGCCTACGCGGCCCCGTTCTTAGAATATGAGTTTTGAATCGTGTTGTACTATTGCAGAAAGTACTCGTGAATTAAATAAAATGTAAATGATTTTATTTGGTTAAGTAAAAGAGGAAATATTTAATGAATTGTAAAACATTTGCATGTGGTAAAAACAGTTCTGTATTGATATGTCTCTGCAGTACATTTTTTAAACTCAAATATATTCGGTGGTTAGGTGATCACTAATGTTGAAAAGGTAGTAATACCTATGTTTTAAACTAGTTAAGAAAAAGATTTTGTTATATCCTTATGCTAGATTAACCACACGTAGGAAACATGACGGATGTTGCTTCTCGCCATCGAACTTACTCTGGGTGATGCCGTATACGCTGCTCTTCCATTCCATCGTCGGTCGATTTCCATTTCACTTCATCACCACGGGCACTAAAGAAAAAATTGTTGTTACGTGCTTTCCAAACCTCTCAACTCTCAACTTATTTTACTCCAGAATTTAAATTTCCCTATGTATGCATTCAGTCAATTACGACTTGTCGAAAAAGTCACGCAATAATTAAATTTAAACGAAGCTACGATGTTTCGAATTCCATTAGCCGCCAGAAAACTGTTTCGCGAAAATTCAGTTGTCCTGAAACACGAATCAAAAGATTAAACTGAGCACTTTTGAAAGCCCAGCATAAGATACGTACTGAACATTGTGTATCATATCTGAAATTATCGTTGTCAATATTATTCACGCTCGGTAAGTGAAGTTGGGAAATAAAGTAAATTTTGCACTAATTTTCTAATTCTTGCATTTATGCACATTAAAAAAAACGGTAGACAAAAGAATCCATTTCAGTATTCGCGAACGTTCGCCCAGCTCTTTTACTTAAACTTTACTCGTGAAACTACTTTCCGNAAAAGAATCCATTTCAGTATTCGCGAACGTTCGCCCAGCTCTTTTACTTAAACTTTACTCGTGAAACTACTTTCCGTCCGTTGTTACCAACTTAACTGGACGCATGCCAGTCGGTGTACCCGTTACAATACATGCAGGTTGGGGAGTGACATTTTCCTAAGGTTGATTCAAAACTTTTCAATTAACCGTGAACAGTCAATATGCCTACCTAGTCTGCTTCTTTGCCCAATTTTACTCAGAAACTGAAATGTCTCCATACGCATGTAGTCAGCTACGACGTGTCGAAAAAGTCATGCAATAATCACATTTAAACGNGAAACTGAAATGTCTCCATACGCATGTAGTCAGCTACGACGTGTCGAAAAAGTCATGCAATAATCACATTTAAACGAAAATACTATGTTTTGGATTCAATTAGCTGTTGGAAAATAGTTTCGCAAAAATTCCCACTTACTGACGTACAAATAAAAGACACTATAAAAACCAAGAGTAAAAAATAAAATTTTAGTAAAGATAATCCAAAACAGGGAATTGTGGGTAGATAATCTTGTGCGTATAAATACTTGTCCACATATTCAAAACACCTCTTTTGGTGCCTTGAGTAAGTTATAAGTCATTTTGGTTTAAAATTTCACGAACACCTGATGAAACCGTGGTTTACTAGAATTTATGCTCTGCATTTTACCGTTAAGTATAGACCTAATGTAGGTCATAAACATTTTTAAAAACACTGACGTGACTTACACAAGTTAATGTCATTTTAATATTCCAAAAATATAATTACTATCCGACACATTTTTCAGGTAAAATTTTAATTAAAACTGCACAGCAAATTTTGTTGTCCTAGAATTTTATAGTGTGTTATTTCTAAAAAGTTTGTATTCATTAAGTATTAATGTGTACTGTATTTCTTTCTTCGTCTTTGCACAGTTTTCGTGACTTAAAATACATTTGTTTAATTTCAAGTATCCAATTTTTTTGCTTGTACTAAGCTCAAAAAATGAACAAACAGTATAGTTATTGTGACAAAATAAACTTGAAATATTATAAAACCAGACAGTAGGTGTATCAAAAGGTTGTGTGCTATGAGCGAAATCGTTCGCAACTAATGTTTTCTGAACAGCAAGTACACAGCCTAACTGTTGCTAACTGTGCAAAGTTTCGTCGTTCTGTTCCGATGACACACTCTAAATTCGAATCAGCGGTTTTCCACTGATTCGCAGTGAAATTCAACTAGTCTAATCAGTGAAAATGGCTCCAATTAGATTCGGTGAAAAACCACTGATTGTTTCACTGAAAAAAATTTCACTGATTGAATAAGTGCGGTGAAACAATTTCACTGATTGAATAAGTGATGGCCAACATCCCGGGAGAAATAAATATAGTTTTTGATTGAATTTAGCCAAATAATTACGTGAAATAAACACATTTACGATGGTTTAATACATATACTACTCAATTTACCATAATTTAAAAAACAGTTTAAAAACATTCTAGAGGGACCTGGGATTGAACTTACAGACATTAAAATTTTTTTATTAATTAGTAACCTTGCAAGCTGCGCTACCAACTTATAATTATACATTAGTGGAAAATACATAACTTACACTTATTTATAGAAAACTCGATTACGTGTAGTTTTAAATTGTATGCCCTTACTTTCGTTTTTGGTTTAATTGGTAACGTTATGATTTTTTAAAACAATTATATGCAGCTTAAACCTTCAAACAGAGCGCTGTGGTGATTACGTGGAAACGAAATGAAAGACGTAAAAACGGAATGAAAGACTAGATGTTCATGTCACCTCATGAAATGGTATTTCGAAAGACAAAATATATTTTAGAAAGTATTTCGTATTGGTTTTATTAGTTTTTTTCGTTGTTACTTAATTTGATGCACATTGTTTAGCGACCATTTTTACACGCAGTTTAACTGATCCATCAGCCAAAAAACAAATCACTGAAAAACAGTGAAAAAATTGACTGAATAATCAGTGTATAATAGTCCCCCCTATATTTTGCCTAAAAATTATAATATTTAATTAAATAAAAACACAGGATAAATAGCTGTGCTGGCAATTCCTAGTAAGAAATAGTTGTAATGAAAAATATTATTATACTGAATGCGCACGAATGAGGTGCGTTGTACCTTTGGTGTAATTTTTTAGACTAAGTAAAGTTTTATTTGCTTCAGGTGGAGGAATATCTTGTAAGTAGATCTTTAACAAGGTTTCAGAAAAGTTGGAAGTAACGGTAAATGGACTATAATAGTATTCCTATATTATACTTTACCTTGAGCCGTTAGTAACCTCGTAACTCAGTAACCCCGCAGGTACGGAACTTTTTTTTGAGGCGTATATATGGATATTTTCCATTTGAAGAGGAAGTAGATTACAATAGAAGGTATAAGAGAACTTATTTTGATATACGTGAGAGGAAAGTGTTTACAGTAAATGGCCATGTTCCAGAATTCCTCTTTGGTCGTGTAGTGAATGCTTTCTACCGCAACTGATGTTTATTAAGGCTCAGTTTCACCTCTTTTGCAGAAATTCTTCGTTTTCGGGCAATAATTTCGTATTCAGAGTAATTTTACGAGTTGTTAAATATTTTTGTGCTTAATTTTTATTGTGTGTTATCTGCTGGTTGTAAAAAGTCAAAAATATATTTATATTTTATCAGTAAGTTTCTGCCTTTTTTACAAGCAGGAAATAACACACAGTTAAAACTAGATACGAAAGTATTAAACAATTAGTGAATTTTAAATTTTCCATGAACTACAATTTCCAATCATACATCTACAACTGAAATTATGACACGAAAACGAAATTTTTTTGCACAGTAGGTGAAGCCGATCCTTAATATTTTAAATCATTATTAGAATAGCGACTTACAATCGTCTAGAAAGATTTATCTCAAGAAACAGAATCTCGAACAGTTGAGTGTAGTCAGACTAGTATTACACACTAAGACTGCTCTAATTCCACCTTCTACATTACACCGAGCATTTTGCGTTGATAGGGGGAGGGGGTGGAGGTGGTAGAAGAGTGGTGAAATACTAAACACACACAGACGAAGTAATTCGTGCCAGGCACCGCCTATTACGGCACACGAAGGAAAAATCCCAAGCCAACTTTGTTTGCAGTGGCATCAAGGTGTGCCTTACAATGTCGCGGAATAAGGCGCGAAGGCGACGCGGAACCAGTAAAATCCGGCTCGGAAAATGACGTTAACTGAATGTCTCTTATCACCTGCGAGGTTGGCACATCATTCCTCCGCTTGTATATTTTTTATTGCCGCGTTGACGTAACGAACGTCTACCGAAACACACTTTAAAATCTCATCGAGAGTGAGAGAGAGAGAGAGAGAGAGAGAGAGAGAGAGCAGAGCTGTTCGCTGAAGAGGAAGAATAAGCGACCTAACTGACTTGAGCTATGGAACCGTATTATTGAAGGCTGGGTTTGAAAAATTTGCCCTACACCTTAGAATCGCAAATTTATTTGCAGAGCAGGAATATTTTATATTCCCGCAGTCTTCATAGCATATCATAAGAAATCGCTTATCAGTTAATTAAACGAGATTAAAAAGGAACATGAGCTGACAACCTTTTTTTCCAATCACCTACGGATATGGTTTACAACTTGATTTGCACGTTATTAAATCTTGTAATGTTTATGATGAATTACCAATTTCTGATCGTAACACCGGGTTGCGTAGAGAAGTAAATACTGAAAAGAAAATGTACGGAATAATTTTTTTTTTTTTTTTTTGGCTAAACGTTTCGCCTCAGCGACCCCATGAATCTAGTGCATGACCACCAAATGACATTGCTGATATGGTGGCAAAACTTCTTGTCACGAGTAGTACATCTCATAAGATGGTGAATAATGTTCAAGTTAATATTCTGCGGCGCGCAGCCGGATGCTAGTGAATGGAAGATGGGTACATTGAGCATCTGGGGCGTACAACACAACTCTTACAAGTCCTACAAGCTGTAAAAACAGCTGTATACTTGTATGTGTTCTGTAATACGAGAATACTTGTAGCTACCAGTGTGAGACTTGTAACTAAAAATGAAATTCTATCTCGTACATACAATTACCACCTGCCCGCTACGTACAGCCTACTTAGCAACACGTCTAAAACGCTTACTATCCTCGGCCGTATTTTTGCAAAGTCTTGCGAAATGATACGCGATTACATTGAAGCAGATGTTCTACCTTTTGATGCGAAAACACCACATAGTTACCCTGCACTGCCTTGGGCAAGATAGACACGGTGGCCGGTCAAATTGGGCCAGCGCGGATGGTCAAGACGCCGCGGATGGTTGTCACGTCATGTACCGAGCAAAACTGCCGGCGCGGTGATGAGTCTCCAGGCCCGCCGCGGAGCAGCGCTAGTGTCGGTGTGACGTACCAGAGCGCTCTCATACGGAAGCACCACAGCGCGACATGCGACGATGATCCCAAGAACAATAGACTATTTTTTTATAATTCAGCTTTCTGATTGGTGAAATTAAAGATGTAACGTTTTAAGCCCTTGATTGAGGAGGGGAGCTATGAATTTGGCGCTATATAAGCCAGGGTAAGATGCAGGCTCAGAGAGAAGCAGCTCTTGGACTTCTTGATGAGATAAGTAAAACTTATTATCAGAACCTTTTGGTCATGATATTGGAAGGGAACATTTGGGAGTCCCTTAGGTTGAGACTAATGTTTGTAGAATTTTCCTCTGGATAGAGTTTGTTTTTATAATTTCATGTAAATCGCTGTACTTATCTTTAAATATTATTGGTACAAGCTAAAGCATAAAGTTTTTATAAAAAAAATTGTACCCAGAAATTGTTCAGGGGTGACCTTTACTCTTTCTTTTATAGATATTATAATCATATATAATTGCACCCAGTTGTGATTTATAGGCAAAATATATTTTCTTAACAAAACAACTCGTGTTCAATAATTCATTCAACAAATACTTTTGCTATGCTGAAATGAAATTGCTCATATTAAGAGATTTAATATTGAACATTTAGTTTTGCTCCTTTGTGTCGCCCTGGTTTTCACTACAGGCATCGCATTACAAAAAATACGTAATTGTTACTTAATTTCTTCAAGTCGAAGATCAGAGGTAGACACTGTTTACAAGTGCATCTGTAATGAAAATATGATTTATTATTTTGCCTTAAGTCAGGATCACATGTTTTTTTTGTGGTTACCGTAGTTGTATATAGTATTGTAGTATGTGGATGTTTGTGGATAACGAAGGCAATGCTTAAGGTGTAAGACAACCAAATAAATACTTGCCAAGAAACAAGTTTGTGGTAGTCAACGACTTTGAATTCAAAGAGAAATGGAAGTTAAGTAGGTACTACACAGTTTCAAAATATTTACGATGAAATGGCCGGAATTCGTTGAAAACAAAATTTACAAATTCTACAGTTTGCCAGCAGAACAAACGCTGAAAATTTGATCACGTGGCCCCGAAAACGTTGGGCAGCGTCATGAAATGGCGGGGAAAAAAAAATCACAATATGCAAACGGCACACTTGTTATAGTTGTTAACTATTCTTGTAGAATTCTGTACAATCGTAGGATTAGTATGGATTTTGACAATTCTCGTCTCTCAGCTTGCGTTACGTGACTCGTTGCTACAAGACTTGTGGGCTTTTGGAGACTTGTGGGCTTGTAGGAGTTGTGTCACAGGCCTCAGGTGTAAATCCCGGCTGTCTTGCAAACTGTTGTGGACTCCTGTCATAGACCGTTAGTTCGGCTGTTGTGTTTGTACGGTAGAGTGGTGTGTATTAATGTGCGCTTTCATTACATGATATATCACATGTGTAGAGACATGAAAAATTCGCGAGTTCCATGACCTGCAGGCTAGACTCTACAGTCTTATTTACAAATACGCCGATATTAACTGCATATTGGTTGTCTGTTGTCACAGTGGAAGGCGACGATTGGGCCAGCGTTCTGCAGTAGGTGTAAAAATCCGCGAGGACCAATGGCTTAAGTTTTGTAAACACACGTGTTTTGAATTCTAGCTTGTCTCGAAATGAATCCGCGAATTTTTCAGGTCTCTGGAACTTTACAATACATAATTTACTTCCATCAGCACAGCACTACTGTGTATAGTCAATTCACGGTTACTTCCAACTTTTCTGAATCCCTGCTAAAGTTCTACTTCCAGGATATTCCTCCGCCTTATACAAACAATACTTAACCGAGTTTTGAAAATCACACTACATGGACAACGCGCCGCATTCGTGCGCACTCAGTTTAATAACATACTGCACAAGAACTATTTATTACTAGGCATTACCAACACATCTGTCTTCTCACTATGTTCATTTGTATTAATATCAAACGAAGTGTAACAATTTATAGATAAAATAAAACAAATGTTTAATTTAGTAAAAAATAAAGCATTTTTATTTTAAGACAAGTATAAAACGCCTGTGACACGTGGCGTCTTTAGAAAACAACCAAACACATAATACATGGGGTAATTTTTCAAATGTTTAGTTAAAAAAAGTGTGAAGAAACCGTAAATAGACTATAACTGCTACGGCGCCCCACACGCGATCATATGCGTTAGATCCATGAGGTCGCTGCGACCAAACGGTTGGCCATAATGCAAAAGTTTTCGGAATATCTTCTTCACAGCTTTCACTTCAATTATATGTATGTGAATATATGTCATATGCGTATGTGCTTTTATGTATGTTGCTTTTATATGTTTCATATAAGCTACTTTATAGTTTTATAGTAGACATTAAGTTTTGTTTCATTTTTTATTTCTTTTTCTTTAAAAAAAATAAGTGTTTTGTTTTATTATGTAAAATGGTTCAGTGTAAGAGAAGATGATAATAACTTTACTTCGCCACAAAAAATTTAAACGTTTTATTATTATTATTATTATGGTCAGCCATTTTTAAGTCGAGTTTGATATTGGTTCATGGTTAAGTGTCACGTTTGTTATGAAAAACGAATAACAACTGCCTCTTCGAAAAAAAATAATTTTTTTTTCAAAGTTAATGGTGAATAACGAGCCTCCTAATTAATAGTTGAGATTCGACCTGTCTGGTGTCCATTCGTCGTTCACTTGAAAAAAACTGCAGTTGTGCAACAGGTTCCACGAATACCTAATTATCGGCAAAACCAGCTGCTTTGCAATTAGCTATGATTTGGCACTTACTTTTAAAACTGCGTGACACCTAGATCACCGGTAAACATGTCACCTGAAACCACTACTGATAAACGGAATACGGTTGATGTTATATAACGATTTTTGCCAACGATGTAAGCATTTTTTTTTTTTGCATTTATCTTAATATCGAGGTTGCTAAAACCTAAAGATGGTACCTAGTTACTAATAATTTCAAAACGTCCAATATTTTGCTTGAGAATTGCATAACTATATTAAACGTGGAAAGTATGAAATTTTCGTACATATAATACACATTTCCTAAACGTATAAAAATAGTTTTCTACCCCGAATTACGCATAGATACATATATGCATTTATCATGACTTTTTTTCTAGCGTGCACGCTTTCTGTTATTTAAAAATTACATCGTTTTTATTTTGTGCGAACCACTGACGTACCTACAAAGAAAACTCTGCAATCGAAAACTTTTTTTTTTTGCAAAAAATTATTATATTTAAAGCATCTATAAATTACAAAATTAGTCAGTAACATACCAACTGTAAATGGTTGTCCGGCCATCGACTTTTAAGGGAGAATTTATTATTTGTAAACTGCTTCTGGTCCAAACATCGTGTCTATTCCGATTATCTAAATTTAAACAATATTCGTCTTCGATAAATTTTTATAACAAAAATGAAAGTCTGTTGTGCGCTTTTAACTGTAATATTTCATTGTAGCATAACCAATTTTAGTTAGTTCTTAATACCTTTAGCTAGGGCCAGTGACTTTTCGCGTAAAAATCGGAACACACAGTAGACTTCAATACTACATACACACCTCAGCTGTTGTTATACCTCCATTAGCTGCTGGTGCCGTGTCCGTCTTTGACCAAGCCACTCAGGACTAAGTAACTCCGACACTGAACCTGCGTGATTCGTGCGCAAACAGTTTACATGGGCCAGAACATTTTTTAGCCAATCTAAGAAGATGGACGACCCTAAAGTGCTTTGGACTGTATCTTGTCTCGAAATTTTTTTGCGAAATATCACTGCCCCTACCTATAGCCATTTCATTCCCAAATTAATAGTTGATTTATGGTGTTACAAATAAAAATTTTTTTGATACGTGCTGTACTTAGGCTACCAAAGAACGTGTTTGGTTATCACATGCAATAAGCTGCAGGTTTATTCGACGTTAATCGTATGAACCAGTTATAACGGAACACGGAAGCATGGTTTACGAATCAGTTACCCAGAGGTAAGACATTGGACATCGAACCACACGGTGTACAGTACCCGTCAAATACAATATTCCCACGCAACATGTTGACAATCGGCCACGATGGGTACGAAAAGGTTAAGATTACGAAGTTTATTTATAAATAAACTTGTATATTTTGTGATATATTGCAGCTCAAAATACACAAACAATCAGCAGTTATATTTCGAGTAATTAGGAAAGACACGCAAGCGTGTTCGTTCATTTTCTCGNGAAAATACACAAACAATCAGCAGTTATATTTCGAGTAATTAGGAAAGACACGCAAGCGTGTTCGTTCATTTTCTCGTATCTGGTTTATACGCTATTTGGCAACCTCGATGATCCTCGCACGTGTCATTCGCGTATTTCCGTCAGAGTGAACACAGCGCACAGTTCCTATGCAAACGCTACGGAAAGGTTCATGCCACAGTATTTCACGTAGTGGCCTTACGTATAAGGCGTCGGCGATGTCTGTAAAAAGACATATGAAGGTTTACCCGTGGCCATTAAGTAACTAACATTTAGAAATAACTTTGTAGGGTTTTTATTTTTACTACTAAAACAATGTCAGTTTTCCGCGTGGCATGGTGAATAGACACCACGACACTATATTTCGCCAGGTTAAAGGGATGACCATGCATATAGTCTATCCGTGGTAACTTCACACTTTTTGAATCAAACCTTTGAAAAATTACGCTGTTTTTTTACGTGTTTGGTTGTTTCCTAAATACATCATTTATTAAAAATGTTTCATCACATAAGTATCTAAGTTTTGGTTAAAATGGACTTTTAAGTATATTTTATTAATATCATATAATTAAGGCCATCCGTTTATCCCGAAAATATTTACGCGAAGGCTGGACATGTCCTATGCCATACGTACGGTTTTCCTTTGGTTAGTGTCCTTGTCGGGATACAGTTCCTTACCTGACTGAGCCAACCAGAATTAGGCAACGACACCGAGTGTCCATGATTCGCGGGCAGGAACCCAAACGCGCGACAGTTAAACTCAGCCAATCCCAAAAGTCCATCTGAGTACAAGTAGTCCTGAAATCTTTTCGCGAAAAACAGGCGGCCCTAATTATAATGCCTCATTCGTAATTAACAAGAGTAAACACAGAAAAGAAAAAAAAAGGTGTGTTGGTAATGCTTAGTAAGATATAGTTCTCGTGCAAAATATTACAGAAATGAGTGCGCACGAATGCGGTGCATTGTCCCTTTGGTGCAATTTTCTAGACTCAGTTGAGCTTTGCTTGCACAGGCGGAGGAATATCCTGGAAGCATTACTTTAGCTGGTCTTAGAAATTTCAGTAGTAACCGTGAGTTAACTATGCCTCGTACATGGTAACACTATTGAGATTGAATAGTTTATAGTAATTTAAGGGAAAGGCTGTTCACGATAAAGTGAGCACTTTATAAATCGACCTTTGAATAACATCAGTAAAGCCGCAACCTGCTTATATTTTAACGGGCGTGCTAAGTGACATACGCCCTGTAAATTCGGTAACGACGAAGCGAAAGTAGTTCCATGCTTTAACTTTGAATTAACTTAAATATCTTAGGTAAACATTTGTAAAAATTTAAATTTATTTTGCTTTCTGTTTTTTTTATGCATCTAAGAATGAGAATTATTATATTTGTAAAATATTTACTTTTCTAATAATTTCACAGTTTCACTTTACCAACGTATGCATAAAGTTATTAGGCCCATGCTGGCAATGCTAGTTTTACGTAAGGTGGAAAAATACACAGTGTGCATACAAGCATATCTTAAAGAGGGCTTTCAAGAGTGTTCAGTTTTCCGTGAACAGCCAATAGAAACAGAGTAGCTTACAATGCAGCACCCACAGTACACACACTAGAAAAAAATTTCATGAAAGTGTGCGTAGCAAAGATTTGATGTATAAGCACTAGAGAGAGAGAAGGATAACGATGGACACTCGTCATGCGCGAACTTGCCGCCTCGCCATCTTGGAACTCACTGCTCCTCCTGGGAATGCTGCCGGACTACTTGCGAGATACTGGATACATGCGCGCTTCGCACTGTGTAGTTCCACGCCCACGCACACACAATATAGTACATGAGAATATACAGCAGTATGATATAAATTGCTTATCAAATAACACTGCATATATTTTCAAAAACTGTAAAACATCTTGCTAGAATTTATTTAGACGTAAAAACATTAATGAATTAAATTTTATTTAAAATTCAAAAAATATTTCCATTCTAAATTATTTTTTAATGTTTAAAAATATTTTTGATAATTTATTAATTCACATCCATTTCAGCTATTCAAGTTGCCATTTTTATAATTGAAATAAAACATACATAAATTAAATATTTAAAATAATTTTTTCAACAGTAATGCTAATATTTTCTCACAATCAATCATAGTAAATATTGTAATTGCCCTTCTTTACCAAGGTTTTATTGCTAAATTTGCTTTCAAAAGCGTCCAGAATGGTAACACACTTAAATTTTGATTACTGATAGACTGTTATTAACTAATTTGATTAAATATTAAATATTTATATAGTAGCAAAACATTTTATAGTTTTACACAATATATTCATACTTCTTTCATATGCAAAGTAAATCGCACTTTTCAGGCAATTTTGCTCTACTTGAAATTCTGGGCTGCAGCTTGGTGCAGCACCGTTCACCCACGGCACTCCGGATTCTCTTGGCCTGGTCTCGCCAAGCGCAGCTGCAACTGTTGCAACGCCAGGATGACCTTGGGTTATTTTTGCAAACTGGCTATCCTGCCCAAAGGTCGCGCAACGAAATAACTTGGTTCATAAAGAACGGCTATTAGCGGCGTAGGCNTCCTGCCCAAAGGTCGCGCAACGAAATAACTTGGTTCATAAAGAACGGCTATTAGCGGCGTAGGCTATTACTTTCGCCAGGAGGATTACATCTCGACTTGCTTCGTCAAACGTTATTCAGGGATCATCCGCACGCATAGACGAAAAAATGCGGGGATGCCCCAAAAATATTTGTGGGGCATCCCCAGTATTTTATTTCTTTGAACCCTTAAGGCCCCCGTCTACCTGGAACTTTTTCCCACGTCTAGGCCGAGAAGCGCGGGAGCGATACGGGCGACACTGCCACGCGCATCAATTACGCCATCGCCGCTAAGCGCAAGGCTCTGAACTGGCGTGCAGTGTTCTCGTCGTGCTGCGTGTACCTATGGGACTTTCAGCGGTGACCATATTATTTTATTAGTGGGAAGTCTTTAGGAAGGTTCAGTGCAGGCCCCTATAGTAGTTTTGTATGTATCTGATGCGTGCATTTTGAGCTACA
>NQII01002428.1:263833-292816 GCA_002778355.1 Clitarchus hookeri | reverse complement strand
TTATTTTGGATTTTTTTATTTTTTAAATAAGTTTGAAAATTAATGTACATATATATTAATTACATGAATTTAGCACTCATAGTTTCGTATTTTTATTGTTTGAGCCCTTTTACATTTTGTGTGTACCAAAAAGGGCGAAATTGTCATAAAGTGTGAAACTGTCATTTTAACACGATATTATGAATATATCGTGTAATGTTTTTCCTTTTTATTTGTTATAAATTAAATCGCGAGCGTGGAAAAAAAAAATGACGTCTCGTATGAACACACGAAAGGCAGTTTGTTACGAAGCAGGCTTCCAGCTAAAGCCTATCGTGGGCTTGAGCGATGAGCGCAAGTGAACAACACGTGTGTTAGTATGCGATGATGAAAGCTACTATTTATAAAACGTTAAGGCGTGGCAGCGCACACAGATAACCTGAACGCGAGTCATTAATTTCTAGAGGGGAGACGCCAGCTGCAACAGTTAAACTTGGCCACTCGACGCGGGACGTATTGCAAGCTTGTATTTCTTGAACAGCTAAGGCCCCTTGTATTGACCTTGGGTGTTGGAAAGACGGCTCACAAGCCTTTCAGCTTGCCAACCTTGAAAGTGTTAAATTTTTTTTCGATATTTTTGCGGATATTTTATAATACGGTTTCATTACATAAAATAAGTACTTAGATAAAAGTACCAAAAACCATGGAAAATTAATTTACGAAAATTAACGACGTAATATACAGGAATTTCTAACTTATACGAATGGGCATACAAACTTAAAATTTTTGCATAATTATCATGATTGGCTACAGTTCAAGTTAGTTGTTAATGTCATTATAATAAAAAGACATTTCATGGAATTTCTTTCAGTGGTTCAGCAATAATTTTATTTTAAGTTTTACAATAAAATTGAAATCCAAAATATTTGGAAGTTAAACTGTAATCGCAGGCGAACAAAATGCCTCACTTCAAAGAAATCTCTTTTTCGGCGTTTCTAAATTTAAAAAAAAAAAAAAAAAAAACCACTAGCTGAAATCAAACAACGAGCTCGTGTAACTTTTTGAAATTTGTTTGGCCCAAATTTTAAAGTTAGAATGCTGATAATTCTCCTAAAAATGTATTCAAGAGTTACTTTTAAACCGATTTGGCATTTTTATCAAATATTTATTGATATTGTATCTCAAAACCGTTAAATGCCTTAAAAATGCAAAAAAAAAAAAAATAAAAAAATAGTTAGGCACTTGAACAGCCTTAAGGACACTGGACGGCCATCCCTTAATTGTGGGGACTGTTTCTTGCAAAAGTAGCGAGGTACGAATTTAAAATTAGGTTTAGATATTAATTACGTTAACTGGTTTTCCAGTTATTTTTCTGATAGAAAGTTTGCAGTGAGANAAATAAAAAAAAAAAAAAAAAAAACCATTAGCTGAAATCAAACAACGAGCTCGTGTAACTTTTTGAAATTTGTTTGGCCCAAATTTTAAAGTTAGAATGCTGATAATTATCCTAAAAATGTATTCAAGAGTTACTTTTAAACCGATTTGGCATTTTTATCAAATAGTTATTGATATTGTATCTCAAAACCGCTAAAGCCTTAAAAATGCAAAAAAAAAATTGTTAGGCACTTGAACAGCCTTAAGGACACTGTGCGGCCATCCCTTAATTGTGGGGACTGTTTCTTGCAAAAGTAGCGAGGTACGAATTTAAAATTAGGTTTAGATATTAATTACGTTAACTGGTTTTCCAGTTATTTTTCTGATAGAAAGTTTGCAGTGAGAATTGAAACTTTACTATCGTATCATTTCACTGTGTCCTCCGGTGTCCCGAATGGTGGTACACTGTCGCCACTTCGACTTAATATATTTATAAATTATGTTACCAGTGTTAAAAATAATTCTCGATCATTTATTTATGCCGATGATATGAAAATCCATAAAACTATTAATTATTTGACTGGCTTTGTTCAGTTGCGAGAAGACATTTCTGCTGTGTACGAATTACGTACTTAAAATTTTATGTCACTTAACCTAGAGAAAATAAGTTCCATCAGATTTACAAGGAAACCTAACACCATTTTGTCAAAATATTTAGTTAGAAATTATGTTATTAACAGAGTTGATTATGTTCGTGATGTTGGTGTGATAGTTGATTCTAAATTATTCTTCCATTACCATGTAGATAGTTTAATAAGGAATTCTACACGTAATTTATGTTTAGTTAATTAAATTTATTACTCACTCGGCTTCTACATCTGACTCATTATTGTGTTTATATTATTCTTTAGTATGATCTCAATTGGCATTCTGTTCAGTTATTTGGAAATATACCACTACCACAGACTCAAGAAAACTAAAAAATGCACAAAGAAATATTTTTAAACTATTTTCTGTAGATTCTTACAAAACAATTTAAATTTTAACTATAATATGGAGCTCAACAAATATAAAACCTAGACAATGAAAATTAGACGTGATATACATATCTGATGCATTATTTTTAATAAATGCTTATATTTCGTACTTTTTCAGTCCTGATGTTAATAACTTGATGCAACTTAAGATAGATAATTATAACCATAGAATTTTGAATACTTTTTGGTACTCTAAACAACAAAAATTATTTAGTGAAAAGGNCCATTACCATGTAGATAGTTTAATAAGGAATTCTACACGTAATTTATGTTTAGTTAATTAAATTTATTACTCACTCAGCTTCTACATCTGACTCATTATTGTGTTTATATTATTCTTTAGTATGATCTCAATTGGCATTCTGTTCAGTTATTTGGAAATATACCACTACCACAGACTCAAGAAAACTAAAAAATGCACAAAGAAATATTTTTAAACTATTTTCTGTAGATTCTCACAAAACAATTTAAATTTTAACTATAATATGGAGATCAACAAATATAAAACCTAGACAATGAAAATTAGACGTGATATACATATCTGATGCATTATTTTTAATAAATGCTTATATTTCGTACTTTTTCAGTCCTGATGTTAATAACTTGATGCAACTTGAGATAGATAATTATAACCATAGAATTTTGAATACTTTTTGGTACTCTAAACAACAAAAATTATTTAGTGAAAAGGNGAGATAGATAATTATAACCATAGAATTTTGAATACTTTTTGGTACTCTAAACAACAAAAATTATTTAGTGAAAAGGTGTGTTTTAAATTACAAAAAATAGTTTTATGAGTTTAATCCCTTCTCGGGAAAAAAATACATTTCATGAGCTGTTTACATTATGATAGATAAAGCACTACTTTAAGTAATCTTAGTACGGCCTCATTTCATATTAACTATTATTGGTTTTAACTGAATAATTGCTGTTTGTTTTCTATAATTTGTATTATTTGAATTTCTTGATGGGTTTTGTGTTATGGTTGTGTAGTATGTTTGTGTAACTATCTATATTCTTTTTTTTTTGTTAATATGTCGTATATTTTGTTACGTGTTTTGTGGCTTTATTATTTTTCATTTTCTGTGTTTTTATTTTTTTGTATTTTTGTACGTGTGTCAACCTGTTGATATTCTCCACTGTTAGGTGGCACATTAAGCTGCAAATAAATAAATAAAATTAATTATTATTATTTATTCTCATGAATCTACTGAGAAGGGTGCAAAGTTGCTGAAGTGATGTACTGAGATTTTTACAAACCCAAATGCTTTAATAGCACACCGATTCTCGCCCTAAATATCTATGTGTATAAAAATAAAAACAAACGTAACATTACAGCAGCCACAATACATATAACTCATTGTAAAAGCTATTGAAGAAATGCCTGTCATCATTAACACTAAAATGTGTGCCTTTTACCAGCATTACATATTTAAAAAATGTTTGTGATAAATCTAGTTTGCTTTGGTTCATACTTAAACATTTTCGCTGCGACAANGCATTACATATTTAAAAAATGTTTGTGATAAATCTAGTTTGCTTTGGTTCATACTTAAACATTTTCGCTGCGACAACAAATCATGTTTTATCCTTAAGAAAGTGATTTAGAGAGCAATACGCAAATATTTATGCTATTACTGCTTCTAAAAGAAAGATGACAAAGAGTCTGTGAACGATCNTTTTAGAGAGCAATACGCAAATATTTATGCTATTACTGCTTCTAAAAGAAAGATGACAAAGAGTCTGTGAACGATCGTTGGAATAAATTGTAAAAACGCTTATTTGCCCACTACCCTACGTTTATTTTAAGTCGTCCNCGTCTGTGAACGATCGTTGGAATAAATTGTAAAAACGCTTATTTGCCCACTACCCTACGTTTATTTTAAGTCGTCCTGTTAGGCTGGGTTACTGTGTTGCAAAATGGTGGTTAAAAACGGGTGTTAGCCAGAGCATTAGTCGCCCATGAACGCATGCGCAAAATAACATTGCCTTCTCAATGCACAAACTCCCGTTATCTTTGAAAAACATGGCTGCAATACATACAATTCCAATAATACTGCGCAAGATATTTTTTTTATTTGTAATCAATTATTTTCAATATTTGAATTCTTTCGGCATTTCGTCATACTTTTTTTTATTTTTTCAATATGGCAAGGCAATTTTTTCGCGCGAAGACATGGATCAGACAAAATAGGACCCAGGCCACGAAAATATGTTATACACACCCCAAAAAAGTTTTGCGCCACCGGGATCTCTGAGTTAATTACAAGTTTCTCAGGTCTCGTGAGAAAATATGGGATAAGACCGTCTAAAGAGTGCAGCATTTAATGTAACATAAAATTTTTTAATAGATAATGTACGTGAGTGTTCTTTTTCCCGGCTTACGCTGCAGAACATACGAGGAGAAGTACAACCCANTTTTTAATAGATAATGTACGTGAGTGTTCTTTTTCCCGGCTTACGCTGCAGAACATACGAGGAGAAGTACAACCCAACAGATATTTGAACACCAACAAAACTTACCAAATACAATTTCAATAATACCATCAGGTCGATATTTACTAAATCGTGTCACCATCTGTAGGACAGCATGCTAAACAGAAAAATACTACAACTAACTACAGACGACTTACGGTAAATGAGAAAAGTGGCAGCTCTGATTCTTTCCAAAATTTTAATAGGATGTAAGAATGGGCAGATAAGAAATTAAAATAGACCTGTGTTTAAAAAAATATAATTTAAATTATCAAAGTACTTGAATATGATTAATATTACTAATTCACATCTCTCAAATTATAGATATTGCGGCCGAAACCAGCTAGCCGACATTTTATTATAGAGCATCCTCTTTCTTACCGGGTCTTCGTGGGAAAATCTTTATGTAAATTAAATCAAAATTCAACTTTAATTTAATCGTGGTGCAGAATTAAATGATAATTAACGAGAGCTGCTCGCTGTTTAAACTGGTTCAGTCTTATCTGAGAAATTTAATATGTTGGTCGTCGTAAGCAGCAGCTAACCGAAGCATCCTAGTAACATCAAACTGAAGACGACTCCGCAGCTGTAGTAGATCCTCTTCTACGTCGAGCTCTCCCCTAAATATTAAGCTCACGGGCTTGTATGTGCGTAATACAGAGTCCTTGCACATTCGCTTTATAAGTACGCGGAAGGCGAAGCACACCTAATATTTAATCACGGCTGNCGTAATACAGAGTCCTTGCACATTCGCTTTATAAGTACGCGGAAGGCGAAGCACACCTAATATTTAATCACGGCTGTCGTCCGAACTCAGGCCTCTTCTTTGCTTCTAATCTTCATCACGTCTTCGTACCGTCGTACTGGCCTGGTTTAATAATTATTCGCACTCGTGCATCAATAAATTAATGAAAATACCTAGTTTCGTTGGCAGAGAAAGTAAACATTATCAACAATACTATTTTAAAATAAACCACTTCTCTCATAGGCTAGTTGATATCGCCTCACATAGTTATAAAATAAAATATTTGTACATAACAAAATGTTGACAACTTTCTCTCTCAAGGAGGAATTAATTTCTTTGCCAGTTCTGACTTTAACAAAAACATCTTTATATTACCTGTACACAAACGAGAACTGANGGAGGAATTAATTTCTTTGCCAGTTCTGACTTTAACAAAAACATCTTTATATTACCTGTACACAAACGAGAACTGAAAGTTCAGCTGGCTGATAAAATTCTAACCTACACGAAAAACAATGTCAAAAAAAGTAAATAATTCGTACAACATTCNTTCAGCTGGCTGATAAAATTCTAACCTACACGAAAAACAATGTCAAAAAAAGTAAATAATTCGTACAACATTCAATCATTGTTTGTAGGTTAGTTAAAACAGATGTATACTCTCGAATTATATACGTCTATTATCTCAAACCTAGATCATCAAAATAATTAAAATAATAGTTCAAATTCCATGTGTTACAACAGAATACCTNTTTTTAATAGATAATGTACGTGAGTGTTCTTTTTCCCGGCTTACGCTGCAGAACATACGAGGAGAAGTACAACCCAGCAGATATTTGAACACCAACAAAACTTACCAAATACAATTTCAATAATACCATCAGGTCGATATTTACTAAAACGTGTCACCATCTGCAGGACAGCATGCTAAACAGAAAAATACTACAACTAACTACAGACGACTTACGGTAAATGAGAAAAGTGGCAGCTCTGATTCTTTCCAAAATTTTAATAGGATGTAAGAAGCAAGGTTTTGAGGAAATGATGATGAGTGGGCAGATAAGAAATTAAAATAGACCTGTGTTTAAAAAAATATAATTTAAATTATCAAAGTACTTGAATATGATTAATATTACTAATTCACATCTCTCAAATTATAGATATTGCGGCCGAAACCAGCTAGCCGACATTTTATTATAGAGCATCCTCTTTCTTACCGGGTCTTCGTGGGAAAATCTTTATGTAAATTAAATCAAAATTCAACTTTAATTTAATCGTGGTGCAGAATTAAATGATAATAAACGAGAGCTGCTCGCTGTTTAAACTGGTTCAGTCTTATCTGAGAAATTTAATATGTTGGTCGTCGTAAGCAGCAGCTAACCGAAGCATCCTAGTAACATCAAACTGAAGACGACTCCGCAGCTGTAGTAGATCCTCTTGTACGTCGAGCTCTCCCCTAAATATTAAGCTCACGGGCTTGTATGTGCGTAATACAGAGTCCTTGCACATTCGCTTTATAAGTACGCGGAAGGCGAAGCACACCTAATATTTAATCACGGCTGTCGTCCGAACTCAGGCCTCTTCTTTGCTTCTAATCTTCATCACGTCTTCGTACCGTCGTACTGGCCTGGTTTAATAATTATTCGCACTCGTGCATCAATAAATTAATGAAAATACCTAGTTTCGTTGGCAGAGAAAGTAAACATTATCAACAATACTATTTTAAAATAAACCACTTCTCTCATAGGCTAGTTGATATCGCCTCACATAGTTATAAAATAAAATATTTGTACATAACAAAATGTTGACAACTTTCTCTCTCAAGGAGAAATTAATTTCTTTGCCAGTTCTGACTTTAACAAAAACATCTTTATATTACCTGTACACAAACGAGAACTGACAGTTCAGCTGGCTGATAAAATTCTAACCTACACGAAAAACAATGTCAAAAAAAGTAAATAATTCGTACAACATTCAATTATTGTTTGTAGGTTAGTTAAAACAGATGTATACTCTCGAATTATATACGTCTATTATCTCAAACCTAGATCATCAAAATAATTAAAATAATAGTTCAAATTCCATGTGTTACAACAGAATACCTCGCCAGACTGGACGAATGTATTTTGGTAATGCACTCACTGTCCTAGATATTATTATGTGCAACCAACTAAAGGTGGCGGTGAAAAAAATTTTGGGTGAGTATTTTCTCCTTTGTATAACTTAATTCACAGATAGTAGATGGGGATAGCATAAAGAGTAAAGACAGGAAATGGTCTAACCTAAGAACTTAACGTTAGTTAAATATTGTAAAAGTTCTGAATTAATAAGTTAGTTATTAGACCAAAACGTCAATCACAATTATTATTTTTTTAGTTCCTTTAACCAAGAGTTTTAAAATGAGGTGTAACTTATGGGATGTGTGACACACAAGTTTTGATGTCGACTCTGATTACCTCNAACCAAGAGTTTTAAAATGAGGTGTAACTTATGGGATGTGTGACACACAAGTTTTGATGTCGACTCTGATTACCTCTGGTGGCTAACTTTTAAACTATTTGTAATAAGGGCCTATCGTTGCGCACATTAAAAAGGTCCAGCTGAGAGAAATTCAAAACTGGTTTCAGAATTGAAATCGGTTTAATGGTAAAGGAAATACAAACGTTTTAAATTTCAAGAAATTTGACATCTATTTGACCCCTTCAGCTACCTTGCACACGTGGTAATCACGTCATTTCATTTTCCTGGGAACATTTGCCGTAGGTAGAGTTTTGCCACTTTGTTGGTGCCGATTAGCCGAAATTTGATGTTTGGCCTACGTGCTATGTAGGAGGACGTATATTTTAGGTGCCTGGGTATTTTAGGCCTTGGATACACAACATTTGTCCTCCCAGGCGGCACACATTCGCGTCGACCACTAATATTTTGAGACGTAGCAGCAGATGTAGCTACCTTGAAGCCAATATAACAGATACGTTGTTCTTTCTAGCGTGTTGTCGGGAGTTTCAAGTGCTGCTCCAGAAAAAGAGAAAACAGTACAAGGTGACGGAAACTTTTCGTCGCGGACGTGACACGGCGTCTGGAGATTAGCGGCGACGTCGGAACAGCTTACGAGGTTTGATTTACTCCGAGCACGCGAGATCGACGCTCTGTATCGGCGACACCGCGTGACTCGACGCTTATCTCCGCCGAGCGTCTAGGCGGCGACGACATATACGCTCTTCGGAAATGCCAGCCGCACGGGATCTGCAACGCACTGCTTTCGTACAGTCCATTGTTCGCCAGATTTCAGAGGACATTACGTGCATGGCTAGCGTAAAGACGAAGATACATACTTGTTGCATTGTAAAAACGAAAATAGCGCCTCGTATACTAACGCGACTGGCAAAACTGGTGGGAAATAATGTAGCTATATGAAGGATCGTCGATCTTCCACTTGATGCTCTATAGTAATATATTGAATGCCCATCTAAATATTACCAACTACGAAATTACTGATCTTCGCAAGTGCGAATCGTGCCGGACGATGCCGCTGGTCGGCGTGTTTTCACGGCGATCTCCCGCTTGCCCGCTCTATCATTCCAGCGCTGCTCCATTATCACCTCGTTTCCCCCTCAACGGCTCTCAAAATCTGGTTGTTAAGCGCCGCCCAAATCGTTCAACTCAACCTAGGCTCCTGAAATGCGTTGCAGAGAGATAGGAAATCCGTTCTTTTTTACGAAAATATTTCACGTCTGCCCAATGTGCTAATTTACGAAAATAAAACACACTTCAGACGAGTAAGGAACGTCACTTTCAAGACGTTACGAATTCTAGAAATATTATTTCTAAGCCCTCCAACGTGGATAAAAACGGCCTTTTTGATCGGCTGTATCTCAAAATACGTTAACCGGGTACAAGCAAAACTTGTATAAAACACTGTATTGAACTTTGCTACAGACTTTGCACCAATGAAATTACATGGTCACCTCTTACAGTCCGACAGAAAAGAAACAGTTCGGTGGAAGGGCTACACGCCAGTTCGGTGCCTTGCGCCCAGCGACGGTGCGGCACTTTTGACCTACGTACGTGNGTTCGGTGGAAGGGCTACACGCCAGTTCGGTGCCTTGCGCCCAGCGACGGTGCGGCACTTTTGACCTACGTACGTGCCAGAGTGGCCGTTATCGCTCCCCTTCTTCTGCCGGGCCGCCCATATAGCTCAACTGAACTCGTATAGGATGTTCACGGTAAAGTGAGCACTTTTGAAGAGCTAGTTGTTTTTTCTTTCAGCCATGTAAGTAATATAACCACAGTGTGTATATTCCGCCACACTCGAAAGTGAACGTCTACAGCTAAAGTAAAATCTATTTATTGACTATTATTCTAAATGATAAAGGGCTTTCAAAAGTGCTCACTTTACCGTGATCAGCCTATAGGGTGCGGGTCTCAGCGCGNCTGCACGCAGAAGCCACGCACCGCGCCCGCGCCAGTCCTCCCCTCTCTGAACATGAGGCAACCAATTGCAGAGTCGCACACCGACGAGGCGCTCGTCACCAGACCGCGGGCAAATATTTGCCGCTCACCCAAGCGTCTGCAGACAGGTGCGCGCGACTGAACGCGGAACCTGCCGCCTCCGCCGCGCGAGACACGCGCGCACGTGATTACTGCGACCGCCAACCGTCACCTTGCTTATCGGAACGCGCCCACGCCAAAACAAACCCCTCTCACTCTCTCAAACACGGTTCACGCGTACTCCCACACCAAGCCGAACACACGCACACCGAGAATTTTTTTTTAAAAATCAAACGAGGTTTGTTTGGCCCCTACCAAATTATATAGTCCATTCGCGGTTACTTCCAACTTTTTTTCCTGAAGCCATGCTTAAGTTCTATTTCCAGGAAATTCCTCCGCCTCGTACGAACTAAGCCTAGAAAATTTCATCAAAGGGACAACGCACCGCATTCGTGCGCACTCAGAATAAAAATATTTCGCATAAGAACTATTTCTTACTACGCATTACCATCACACCTGTTTTATAACTGTTTTAATTCATTTAAATTATAAATGAAATATTGTTATTTGTTTGTATAATATAAATACATGTTCAATTTAATAAAAAAAAAAAATATTTTATGTTTACACAAGTTTAAAAACCTCGTGATCGACACACGACTTATTTAAAAAAAAAAAAAAAAAACACGTCGCGCATGGAGTAATGTTTATAAAGGTTTGATTTAAAAAGTGTGAAGAAACTGAGAACATAATATACCTGGTGCATACGTGCACCGAACAGGCAGAGCGGAAGCCTAAAACAACCAATCACGAGGCGTCCTTGTTTTCTTCGCGAGCAACGCAAGAGAAGTTTGAGCTCAGGCTGAAATTTCTACTCGCGGAAAAAAACCGACTCCGTAGTTATTTCCCAGCGCTCAGTTTGTTCACATATATTATTAGATTTTTTTCCGATAATTATCGTGTATTGATGTACTAGTGTATTCGATACCTAGAAACTTTCAACTTTTCTGGAGCACTGCTAGAGTTCTACTTCCAGGCTATTCTTCGGCCTCTTGCAAACAAAGCTTTACCCAAGTCTAGAAAATCACACCAAAGGGATAACGCAACGCATTCGCGCACACTTAGTTTAGTTTCATTTTACGTTCGAACTAGACAAAATATAAGTAAAAGTTCAATTTAACCAAAAATGAGACACTTTTATGTTAACAAAAGTGTGAAACGCTTGAGATGTCATAATTGGAAAACAAACAAACAAACATGTCAAGCATGGGGTGATATTAAATAAATGCTGTTTGGAAATAAACATATAGCTAACATTTACATGTAAAATATTTATTTAATTAAAAAAAAAATTACAATCTCTTGAAAAACATTTAAAGGAAAATCGTACTAGAATGGAATGAATAAAATAGGGNAATTAAAAAAAAAATTACAATCTCTTGAAAAACATTTAAAGGAAAATCGTACTAGAATGGAATGAATAAAATAGGGCTGAATTATGAAAGCGTTTAGTTTTTGTTTGTCACTGATTATGAAACTTGTGCTGTGTTCAAATTCACCAGCTAAGNCTGAATTATGAAAGCGTTTAGTTTTTGTTTGTCACTGATTATGAAACTTGTGCTGTGTTCAAATTCACCAGCTAAGGGCCCTTAACCTGGCTTCGTACCATTGCAAAGTGCATCCCAGGTGTGACGTCACGTTGTCGCTGTCCGAATCCAGAGTAAGGGCACATTATGCACCCTAGAATATCCCCTTCAGCCAAGGAATATTCCGTTTGTTAGTGTTTGTTTTGTGTTTAAAACTCTGCACGGCCGCGGAAAACACTTTCAAGCGCCAGAAAGACTAATGAAACTCGCACGAAGCGAAATTCGACAGAACGAAACTCGAGGTGGAAACGAACTCGGGCGTCCGAATTCACTGACGACTATTTCACCCGAAGGGAACAAGGGCCCGTGACACGGGAAGGGATCGAGGATATGTTATCACGGGCACATTGCACTGACATCGAACACAGCCATCGTATTAGAAATAACGAACAAAACAGCGTGGTCGTGAACAACTGACTGACAAACAGCAGTAGGCCTACGGCAACAAACATGTGAACAAACATAGGTTCTGTCTGCCCTGTCTGTCTGTTCGGCCTGATCGCCGTAAGTGTGGACCGAACTTTTACAATCTCTTCTTGGTCGGCTTTGCACTTTTGGAAACTCTACTTCGGATATAATTTCAAAGTATTTCTGCTTTCCTAATAAATTATGGTCGTTTGATATTAATTCTAAGAATTACTAGACGTTTAACACATTATTAAGAATTGCCTCACAAAATTTCCAGTATGGTATCTCGTGCNTAATTCTAAGAATTACTAGACGTTTAACACATTATTAAGAATTGCCTCACAAAATTTCCAGTATGGTATCTCGTGCTATTTTGTAGGTGCTTCTGTTTGTATCGGTAAAAAACTTTCCAAAATTTTTACAAACAGTTTTTTTTTGCAAACTAGTTACCAAAATACTTTTTGTAACAAAGCAAGTAAATAACACGAAATGTTACCACCCGTTAGTGAGGAATATGTAAAACCAATGTTGAGTTTTAAGAAGCAAATACTGCAGACTCTAAGTTTATTATAACTATGGAGATACGCAAACGACACGTTTCAGAAAACAATGTGTTGTCAAGATGCAACATTTTTCTTGCAGTTTATAAGAAAGTTATCGTTTTTACGACATTAAAAAAAATTTACTGTACTCAATGAAATTAAGACGATAGTGTTTTTACTCTAGGGTAATGCATATATAGAACGTTCATTGCAAATTCTGTCTTTCCTGCAGCTTTAACTAATCTAAATCCTTACTTCAAAATACAGCTAATTTTTATTAAATAATTTGACGTATTTCCAATACAACCTCTAGAGGTCATCGCTGCCTTCAGTGTTTGTGTAAACACAGGCACTTTATCCCCGCCAAGGCAATGAAACTGCTATCAGAGATAAACTTAAATTTATAGCCTAGCAGATGCTCTTACCAATACCAGAGTACACACATACGGTATATGTGAAATGTTTAACTATTTCTTATAAAAACGATTTGATCAAAGAAAACTGCTTTTCAAGCCTAAGTGCCTAATGTTTTCAATTCCCTTTCAAAATAATTTTCCTGCTTACTGTTCCCCCCATCCCCCTTTTTTTTTATTCTCTTTCCAAATAAAAACACCCTTCTTGAGACAGTGTATATACTGTTGTTATATACATCTCGGATGAACTCATTAACTTCAAAAGTTAGCATGGAAACATGCCCCCAAACCAAGTATTAAAATACTCAATTACCGCGTTACTTAAATGCCTGCACCACTTGGCATTATTAGCCTTCACGATACGTTAGTATAGTCCATTCACTGCTACTCCCAACTTTTCTAGAGCCCTGCTAAAGTCATGCTTCCAAGATATCCCTCCGCCTCAGGCCAATAAAGCTTAACCAAGTCTAGAAAATTACGCCAATGGGACAACGCACCGCATTCGTCCGCACTCAGTTTAATAATATTTTGTATGAGAACTATTTTTTACTAGCCATTGCAAACACACCAGTTTTCTCCCTATTTTATATGTAGTAATTATGAATGAAATAGTGTAATTTATAGGGACAAATATAAGTAAAAATTGTATTTAACAAAAAAAAATTAATTTTTTGTTACCAAAAAAGTAAAACGTTTGAGATACATGACATATTTAGGAATCACCCAAACATGTCATACAGGGGGTAATTTTTCAAAGGTTTGATTTAAAAAGTAAAAAAACGTGAAGGTAGTATAATCGCCTGATATAGGCTATTCACGGTAAAGTAATCACTTTTCGAAGCCCTCTCATAAAAAAATAACCGATAGGAAAAAAAGTAACTAGGATCTCAAAAGTGCTCTCTTTATCGTGAATAGCCTATGGCAGTTACAATTCCTGTGCCATGTCGTGTTGCCTAGCTCTCAGGCCTTTCACATTCTGTTTTGAAATATTCACATGGAATATTTTCTCGGAAACCTTTCGGGGCCGTGGTGGTGTAGTGGTTAGACTCCTCGCCTTCCACCTAGGCGAAAAGAGGTCAATTCCCGGCGGTGTTGCTCCCGGATTTTCGCACGTGGGAATCGTCCGGACAATGCCGCTGGTCGGCGAGTTTTTTTTTGGGAATCTCCCCCCCCCCTTTTTTTTTTATTCCTTCACTACTCCATAACAACCTCGCTTCACCCTCATCGGTTATCCAAGACCTCGATGATAAGAGCCGGCCAAATGTCTTCACTCACTCACTCGAAAACGTTTCACCTTAGAACGTTCCAACAAGATGACCTTTTTGGTTAATTCAAACGTGCTGATTAATAATTTATATTAAAAGATCGTTTCAGCTCAGTGTTAAAATCTAATTACTGAGGAAAGAAGTTCTGCATCGACCAGGAAGTGAAAATTTCCACTTGCGCTATTTTACACCGACTCAGAAAATGGTGCACAACATTTTTCTGATACGCTAAGTGCATCGCTGGAAAAGGGGGAATAGAGTGCAAAGGTCGTTATTCCGTAAAGGAAACCAACGCTTGACCTCCTAATGACTAAGACTCCGAGCAGTGAGTCAGTTTTCGTAAATAAAACGAGGCGTCCATGTACCAGAATGAGTAATCAAGCAACCGAACGAGGAAAGTATAAAAAGATACACGCAAATAACAACGAATGGCACAACAACTAGACGGATAAACGCCAGTTTTCCTTCGGCTAAAGCAGTTGTGACATTTCAGGAATTCATCATTTAATTACGTCAATTATTCTGCAGCCGTATCTCAGTTTGTGTGTGTTCGTAAAGACGGGAGCAGATTCAGGTCCCGATGCGTCTCAATTGTCGTCTTCTAAAAAAAGCCTGCTGTTTGTTTTGTCTTTGCTTCCTCTCCCAGTTCCTGTGAATGTATCTGCTTTCACCACTGGTAGTTTTAGTTGTTTTATTTGTAGTTCAGAGTTAGGAGTTTGATTGAATTGACATTGAAAGGTCTTGTTTTTCGAAAATTATGTTATAAACAAATACGTTAATCAGTGTTGTTCACGTGCCTTTGGCATTTGTATTGGCGCGAGGAAGGTCAATGTTAGATATATCCCATTCGCAGTTACATAAAATTTTTCCGAAGCCCTGCTAAAGTTCTATTTACAGAATATTCCTCCACGTCATGCAAACAAAGCTTAACCGAGTTTAGAAAATTAACCCAAATGGACAGCGCACCGCATTTGGTGCGCACTCATTGTAATGGTATTTTGAATTAGAACTATTTCTTACCAGACATTACCGACACACCTATTTTCTTACAGTTTTCATTCATACTAATTATAAATTAAATTTTAAAATATGTAGATAACATATAAGTAGGACCAGTGACTTTTCGCGTAAAAATCGGAGCACACAGTAGACTTCAATGTTATATACACACCTCAGCTGTTGTTATACCTCCATTGGCTGCTGGTGCCGCGTCCGTCTTTGACCGAGCCACTCAGGACTAAGTAACTCCGACACTGAAGATTCGTGATTCGTGCGCAAACGGTTAACACGGGCCAGAGAATTTTTTTTAGCCAATCAAAGAAGCTGGACGACCCTACAGTGCTTTGGACTGTATCTTGTCTCAAAATCTTTTCGCGAAATATCACTCCCCCTACACATAAGTAAACTTTTAGTTTAACCAAAAATATGGTGGTGTCATCTTAACAAAAAAATATAACGCTTGTGATATTTGACATATTTAGGAAACAACCAAACACATTATGCATGGGGTGAGTTTTCAAAGGTTTGATACAAAAAGCGTGAAGAAACCGCGAATAGACTATACTTAGGGGTTGCGATATTTCGCGAAAAGATTTCGAGACAAGATACAGTCCAAAGCACTGTAGGGTCGTCCAGCTTCTTTGGTGTTATGGCCCGTGTTAACCGTTTGCGCACGAATCACGAAGGTTCAGTGTCTGAGTTCCTTAGTCCTGAGTGGCTCGGTCAAAGACGGACGCGGCACCAGCAGCCAATGGAGGTATAACAACAGCTGAGGTGTGTATATAGTATTGAAGTCTACTGTGCGCTCCGATTTTTACGCGAAAAGTCACCGGCTCTAGCTATACTTAATATTTAGTCTCTGTTAGTGTGTCGTAACCACGTGGTCGTGGCAAAATTGTCTGCGCAGGCGTGGGACGGAACACTCGTGCTCGTACACTCACGCTCGCCGCCAGAGAGATAAGTCGTTCCTTATCGAGTCTGAGTCATTCACAACTCGAGGCCAACAAGCACCGTTTTTTTTTTCTTCCACGGGCCTTCTGGAAAACTTGGACGCCATAACTGACCACAGTGTGTACCCAAGAGTGTATCTGAACTTCGTGCAGTTAATTAAGGCCACGGAATCCGTAAGCCTAAATAACCTGAAAATCCTAGTAACAAAATGTCCGGAAAAGCAATCTTGTATTACTGAAGTGACGTCGAAGTTAGGTGCAACAATGCCGGGAGTATGCAGCTGCATGTGTGTACGCACGCAACAACTTCGCCTGTGATTAGACGAACACTTCGCAGTGTCGACTGCTGCCACATTGCGATTTCTGGCTTTGGGCTACATGAATAATATTGGGTACACCCAGAGCTACGTCTCGCGTAACGACCTAAGGGACAGGAACGTTTCTTTAGTAATACATAGGGCCAGTGACTTTTCGCGTAAAAGTCGGAGCGCACAGTAGACTTCAATACTATATACACACCTCAGCTGTTGTTATTCCTCCATTGACTGCTTCTGCCGGGTCCGTCTTTGACCAAGCCACTCAGGACTAAGTAACTCTGGCACTTAACCTTCGTGATTCGTGCGCAAAAGGTTAACACGGGCCAAAGCATTTTTTAGCCAATCAAAGAAGCTGGACGACCCTACAGTGCTTTGGACTGTATCTTGTCTCGAAATCTTTTTGCGAAATATCACTGCCCCTAGTAATACAATATTGATTTTCCGGGCATTGTGTTCCTATAGTTTTGTGGTTTTTTTTTTTTTAGGCTCACAGATGCTGTGGCTTCATATGCTGCACAAAGGTCAGATAAATCCTGTAGACAAAAATTGTTATTCCCGAAAATAAAATATATTGCATTTTTAATTACGGTGGAAACATATACACATCCTCACTAATCACCAATTATGAAGTTTCGTGTATGCGTGTTTGGGTAATTGATCAGAGCAGAATTTGTAAGTGTGTGTTTAATTAAACTGTATAACCTGTAACCTTAATATTCCATCACACGTGTAACATCAAGAGCTAAGTATTTTACCATTTGTATTTTTATCTGTAGCTACACGTATAGAGTTTTTAAACTACCCTGTTGACAGTTTCCATTTTTGGTTACTTTCTTATTTTCAGAGTACCTAAGTTTATAGAGTTTATATACTTAACAGGACTATGTAATACAATATTTTCTGCGAAATCTTTGTTTGTACATACACACATAATCTCAGTAAATAAATGTTATGGGAGGGGATTATGACTTTTTGCCAGAAAGGTAAAAAAAAAAAAAAGCGTTAACGATATAATGTCGTATAGTTTTGCTTTCATCATTTTAATACTGTCGTTGTCAAAAGAAAAAAAATTGTGAATTTTTTTTAAAGTTGTATTTTTAGAGCCTACTTGAGCAGTTTTCGTCAGAGGCAGGAGGAAAGTACAACTGAATGCATTTGGCCTTTCATCGCGTGTAATGAAGTCACACTTTCATAGATCCAACTTGCACAGCACAGAGCAACAACGGAAACGCTGCAAGCCATCTCAGCCAGCGTGTTTCGCGTAGAGGCGATGGGGCGTAAGGCGCCTGTGTTGTTGTCATCCGTATTGCTTTCTCGCTGTTGGGCCTCGAACGCGCGGAACATGGTCAGGCACTTAGGAGCCTGAAGGAAACGTTCCATGTTTGCACTTGACAACTGTTTATTGGCCAATGTCCGCCATATTTAATTACACTTTTGCGAAAAATGGATTTTACCAATAGGAGACATTGTCTGTCGGCTTTGTTTACATACGAATATCGGGGGCTTATATTTCAAATTTTTAGAAATATGTTTCAGCTGAGTATTTATTTTCATGTATGGGGTAATGCCAAACATAACTTCTGCAGTAAATGACAAGATAAAATGTTTGCACAGAATTTGTGTATGCAACCAGGTTTCATTTATTATTATTATTTTTTTACATTTATGAGAGCGATTACAGCTTAGAAGGTAGGTGCAATGTTAAAGAAATTCCTTAATTTAACGGAAAAGTGCTGGTAAAAATGTCCAGAGATGTCCGTAAACTCCCCCTAAAATTACGGACACAAAAATTTCAAAAACCGACTTTCTGTAAATTTTACAAAACTCTCCGTGATTTCACAAAATTTCTCCGTTAATTCCCTAGTTAGTTTTCTGTACTTCTATTTTATTATAAAAGAGATAATGAAAAAGTCTTCAAAATTTGGCATGTGAGTGTTCTACTGTGAACAAAAAGACATTTAAATTAAAAAGTTATAACATTTTATACTTGAACAAGGTTTGAACCCGAGTCAAAAAAGCTACGGGTCTACGATTCTCACCTCTCACCCACAGTTCTTACATTGTTAATCTTGTATAACTTATGCATTTTTAGGATACTCGCATAAGCAAATTTTACAGTTTCTGTTGAAGTTAGTGTATTGTAAGTGCTGCTAAATGTTACAGACTGCTAATGCTATATTTTAATGTCTGGAATAATAGTTGTTAGTGGCGTGGGTAACCTAACTGCCGAAGAAACGATTAATTTTCTGGTTACAGTGGCGAAGAAAGCTTCGTGTGGACACGGCATTGTTCGTCCCCGAAACCCAAAGCTATAGGGAATACGGGGACTTTCCGTATTTTTTATTTACGGAATAACTCCGTTTTTCGTCATTACAGACTGCGTTTCAGTATATTTACTGTACATTTCCGTAAAAAAATTCCATAAATATACAAAAACATTTTAACAGTGTGGTTTTATGGGGGGGGGGGAAACTTTTGCGTTTTTATTCCTGAATATCTAGTGCCAAAAAATGCCTTCCAGCTAGTGTTGATCGAAACTGTCATTGACGTCAATCCCGGTGGTCAAATGTTTCAACAATTTTTTACTTCTGACCTCTGGATATCATCGAGTGAACGAAATGGTTCGGTTCGTTCGCTACGAAAGTAATCGATTCTATTGAGTCGCTGATTCAGAACAACATGAGCCGAAAGAACATTAAAGGAAGAGAGAATAAAAGAATCAGAAGATCAGATTCGTTCGAAAAAAAACATCGGGAGTCAAGAGTCATTCAAGGTTGTACAAAAGGCGGAAAGAGAGGGAGAAGTCCTTCACAAAAAACATTGTGTTACTACTATCTCTCTTTGAAGATNTTCCACGGGCCTTCTGGAAAACTTGGACGCCATAACTGACCACAGTGTGTACCCAAGAGTGTATCTGAACTTCGTGTAGTTAATGAAGGTCACGGCATCCGTGAGCCTAAATAACCTGAAAATCCTAGTAACAAAATGTCCGGAAAAGCAATCTTGTATTACTGAAGTGACGTCGAAGTTAGGTGCAACAATGCCGGGAGTATGCAGCTGCATGTGTGTACGCGCGCAACAACTTCGCCTGTGATTAGACGAACACTTCGCAGTGTCGACTGCTGCCACATTGCGATTTCTGGCTTTGGGCTACATGAATAATATTGGGTACACCCAGAGCTACGACTCGCGTAACGACCTGCGAGACAGTATCGTCGCTTTAGTAATACATAGGGTCAGTGACTTTTCGCGTAAAAATCGGAGCGCACAGTAGACTTCAATACTATATACACACCTCAGCTGTTGTTATACCTCCATTGGCTGCTGGCGCCGTGTCCGTCTTTGACCAAGCCACTCGAGACTAAGTAACTCCGACACTGAACCTTCGTGATTCGTGCGCAAAAGGTTAACACGGGCCAGAGAATTTTTTTAGCCAATCAAAGAAGCTGGACGACCCTACAGTGCTTTGGACTGTATCTTGTCTCGAAATCTTTTTGTGAAATATCACTGCCCCTACGTATGTGTTACTGNGAAATATCACTGCCCCTAGTAATACAATATTGATTTTCCGGGCATTATGTTCCTATGGTTTTCTGGTTTTTTTTTTTCTAGGCCCACAGATGCTGTGGCTTCATATGCTGCACAAAGTTCAGATAAATCCTGTAGACAAAAATTGTCATTCCCGAAAATAAAATATATTGCTTTTTTAATTACGGTGGAAACATATACACATCTTCACTAATCACCAATTATGAAGTTTCGTGTATGCGTGTTTGGGTAATTGATCAGAGCAGAATTTGTAAGTGTGTGTTTAATTAAACTGTATAACCTGTAACCTTAATGTTCCATCACAAGTGTAACATCACGAGCTAAGTATTTTACCATTTGTATTTTTATCTGTAGCTACACGTATAGAGTTTTTAAACTACCCTGTCGACAGTTTGCATGTTTGGTTACTTTCTTATTTTCAGAGTACCTAAGTTTATAGAGTCTATATACTTAACAGGACTATGTAATACAATATTTTCTGTGAAATCATTGTTTGTACATACACACATACTCTCAGTAAATAAATGTTATGGGAGGGGAATATGACTTTTTGCCAGAAAGGTAAAAAAAAAAAAAAAAAAAGCGTTAACGATAAAATGTCGTATAGTTTTGCTTTCATCATATTAATACTGTCGTCAAAAGAAAAAAAAATTGTGAATTTTTTTTAAGTAGTATTTTTAGAGCCTACTTGAGCAGTTTTCGTCAGAGGCAGGAGGAAAGTACAACTGAATGCATTTGGCCTTTCATCGCGTGTAATGAAGTCACACTTTCATAGATCCAACTTGCACAGCACAGAGCAACAACGGAAACGCTGCAAGCCATCTCAGCCAGCGTGTTTCGCGTAGAGGCGATGGGGCGTAAGGCGCCTGTGTTGTTGTCACCCGTATTGCTTTCTCGCTGTTGGGCCTCGAACGCGCGGAACAGGGTCAGGCACTTAGGAGCCTGAAGGAAACGTTCCATGTTTGCACTTGACAACTGTTTATTGGCCAATGTCCGCCATATTTAATTACACTTTTGCGAAAAATGGATTTTACCAATAGGAGACATTGTCTGTCGGCTTTGTTTACATACGAATATCGGGGGCCTTATATTTCAAATTTTTAGAAATATGTTTCAGCTTTTGAGTATTTATTTTCATGTATGGGGTAATGTCAAACATAACTTCTGCAGTAAATGACAAGATAAAATGGTTGCACAGAATTTGTGTATACAACCTGGTTTCTTTTATTTTATTTTTTTAATGAGAGCTGTTACAGCTTAGAAGGTAGGTGCAATGTTAAAAAAAAATTCCTTCATTTTACGGAATAGTGCTGGTAAAAATGTCCAGAGGTGTCCGTAAACTCCCCCTAAAATTACGGACACAAAAATTTCAAAAACGGACTTTCTGTAAATTTGACAAAACTCTCCGTGATTTCGCGGAATTTCTCCGTCAATTCCCTAGCTAGTTTTCTGTACTTCTAGTTTATTATAAAAGATATAATGAAAAAAAATCTTCAAAATTCGGTATGTGAGTGTTCTACTGTGAACAAAAAGACATAAAAAAAGTTATAACATTTTATACTTGAGCAAGGTTTGAACCCGAGTCAAAAAAGCTACGGGTCTACGATTCTCACCTCTCACCCACAGTTCTTACATTGTTAATCTTGTATAACTTATGCATTTTTAGGACACTCGCATAAGCAAATTTTACAGTTTCTGTTGAAGTTAGTGTATTTTAAGTGCTGCTAAATGTTACAGACTGCTAATGCTATATTTTAATGTCTGGAATAATAGTTATTAGTGGCGTGGGTAACCTAACTACCGAAGAAACGATTAATTTTCTGGTTACAGTGGCGAAGAAAGCTTCGTGTGGACACGGCATTGTTCGTCCCCGAAACCCAAAGCTATAGGGAATACGGGGACTTTCCGTATTTTTTATTTACGGAATAACTCCGTTTTTCGTCATTACAGACTGCGTTTCAGTATATTTACTGTACATTTCCGTAAAAAAATTCCATAAATATACAAAAACATTTTAACAGTGTGGTTTTATGGGGGGGGGGGAAACTTTTGCGTTTTTATTCCTGAATATCTAGTGCCAAAAAATGCCTTCCAGCTAGTGTTGATCGAAACTGTCATTGACGTCAATCCCGGTAGTCAAATGTTTCAACAATTTTTTACTTCTGACCTCTGGATATCATCGAGTGAACGAAATGGTTCGATTCGTTCGCTACGAAAGTAATCGATTCTATTGAGTCGCTGATTCAGAACAACATGAGCCGAAAGAACATTAAAGGAAGAGAGAATAAAAGAATCAGAAGATCAGATTCGTTCGAAAAAAAACATCGGGAGTCAAGAGTCATTCAAGCTTGTACAAAAGGCGGAAAGAGAGGGAGAAGTCCTTCACAAAAAACATTGTGTTACTACTATCTCTCTTTGAAGATNCTTGTACAAAAGGCGGAAAGAGAGGGAGAAGTCCTTCACAAAAAACATTGTGTTACTACTATCTCTCTTTGAAGATAACGCCTGAACGCAGTAGTGTTGTAGCTTTATACTTGCCAATGCCGAGTAGTAGTATAGAAATTCATAGTTCACAAAATCGTCCGTGAAAATAAAATAAGTCGTATAACAATCGTGCTAACTAGAATAATAACAGATAATGACACCGCAGGTGTTACCAGAGCCAAAAGGAATGATCAGAGTAAAGGAATGTCCGAAATGGAAAGTGTGTCATGACTCAATAAAGAACGGTGGTACATGAGAACGAAATGAACGATTCTTTTGAAAGATTCATTTAACTGAATTGATGCAAACGAATCCATTCTTCTAACTGAATCGTTCTGCCCATCACTATATGACAGTAGATAGTATTTGAAGAGACATCCATCAGGGCCAAAATCTGCTTTGATCCCAAAAGGCGAGCCAAATGCAGCTTAGCAGCCTTGACTAAGTGACCCTATGGGGTTTGGGATTTGATTCAGCGTAATTGCAGTTAAAGTGATCGCATAGTGAGAGTTACGTTTGTGTGAGTGAGGCAAAAATCGACGAAGCGCTGTGGACGATGCGAACCAGCGGTTGTAAAGCTTTACCGTCTCTACGCGCAAGCCAGTAAACTAGCGAGATGTTGTTTTGTCGCGATCGTATAACTTCAGGAATTTACGTGGTGACCCTATAATTTTATTGGTCTCGACCCTGTTGCAAAGTCCACTACATTACTCTATCGTAGTTTCTTACTGTTAAAAAATGCCTGAGGGGTGTATCTGAGTTCGTAAGGAATGGAGGTCCTAACAAAAATAAAATAACTATATTTCTTTTTAATTTATTCGCACAACTATTATCTATTTATCTCCACTATAACGCGTTTCATTTCCCATCCAGCACAGTGTTTAATGTCTATCTTAACTCTAATTAAAACCCTTCTCTATGTATCTGNACGCGTTTCATTTCCCATCCAGCACAGTGTTTAATGTCTATCTTAACTCTAATTAAAACCCTTCTCTATGTATCTGCTTGGTTATAGTCAATTAACCCACGCTCATCAATAATGCATGTTCAGCCTGTCTGCGGCCATCATTTGCAATGTCTNACGCGTTTCATTTCCCATCCAGCACAGTGTTTAATGTCTATCTTAACTCTAATTAAAACCCTTCTCTATGTATCTGTTTGGTTATAGTCAATTAACCCACGCTCATTAATAATGCATGTTCAGCCTGTCTGCGGCCATCATTTGCAATGTCTNCTTGGTTATAGTCAATTAACCCACGCTCATCAATAATGCATGTTCAGCCTGTCTGCGGCCATCATTTGCAATGTCTCTCGCTCACGCATCCAGTCCAATAGTCCAGCCGGCCAGTTGCACCCTTCACTGCACCGATGCTCGCAGTCGCAGGTTTTCCACCCACTGGCCATTTCCGGTGCCACTCGTTGTCTATATTTTAAGACCGCACAGTCTCGCCTAAACTCCCGGCGCTCGTAAAACTCTCTGCTCGGAGACCCGACGCGCTTATATAGTCGCTGGCCTTGAACCGGAAAGTTCGCCCCGCCCCGAGTCACGCCGAGAGAAACTCGGTCATTACTCCAGAATATTCCTCAGCTACCATATAACTAATCTGTACTTCTCTTCCGCGCCTTCGCGCGGGACAAAGCAGCGGACGTGTGACAATATGTTTCCGGTCCGTATATTTCGAGATGTAACGAACTGAATGATCTGATTTTAACTATTTTGGACGGCACGAAAAGAATGTTTCCAACGAGTATCGTGTTTTGAAAGTACCATTTCGTCATCGCCCGAAATGTGCTTTTTTTCCATTGGTAAACCTATTTGGGGCCCGTTTAATAGTTTCGTCAAAAAACGCGTCTTTCAAACTCGCTGCAACGCATTTTATGCGGTAGGTAAGCGAGTGCTTGTAAACCAGTATATAATAATGGCGTGTGGGGAGTGCACCCGGGGCAAGGCAACATTCTCCGAGTGACGGTCTTTCCAGCTAGGACCCGTAGGTGACAGTCATCCCCGAGCTTGACAGAAATGAAACCCTAGAATGGAGCGACGCTGGAATGCAAGGGCGGGGGAAACGAGAGTACCCCGAGAAAGCCCGCTGGCAAGCGGCATCGTCCAGCACGAGGGAAAATCCGGGAGTGAACCCACCGGGGATCGAGCCCGGATCGCCGTGGTGGGAGGCGAGCGCCCTGGCCACTACGCCACCGCTTCCCCTGTAAACCAGTAAAAAAATTAGAAGAACATTTTCTATGCCAGAGATATCTACTCCGAACAAAATAAAACTGATAGCAGCAGAAAGGAAATTATATGAAATCAAGATGTCAGAGAAAACACCAGCAACAAAGAAAGATAAGAACACTATGGAAGGATTTAAAAAAATATATATTAACAGCTTGGCAATGAATCGATTTCACAATTCCTCAGGAGGAAAAGTTTGAATTGGCTGATAACCTCTGCAATGATAGTGATCGACGAGATAATGTTGAAATAACAGGTGTAGACTCATGACTGTTTTGTAGAGTTTTATATATATATATATATATATACACACACACACACACACTAGCAGTGCCCACGGTTACGCTCGTGTGGACTACAGAATTATTGTTTAGGTTTTTATTTAAATAAAATCCCCCCTCCCCAACTCTCTTTCCCACCACCACCATGGCTCACCACGTCCGCATACGGTCAACCCACTCGCGAAAAATTACTTTATCACAAAATTTTTGATATCTATTAAAGTATAGGCGGGAATATTATGCTGTATGGGAAAACAACAGCTTGAAATTTACGTATTTATTTATTGAGAAATGATATGGTAAAAACGCTTATAAGTATTTCTCTGTTATATATAGACAAAGTAGCCAATATCTCATTCAGCCCTCCAACTATTTCTGTGCAAGAACGTCGATCTGTTGCTACGTTACGACGTTGCATTGTTATGTCAATCTGTTGCTCGGTTGCGACGTTGCATTGTTATTCCGTTTGTGTACTTATTAATTTTCCAATAAGAATTTCCCCGAGGGAATGAGATATTTTCTCGGGATAAAAGAAGCTTATGTCACGTCCCGGCCCTCCAACTATCTCTGTGCAAAAAATCACGTCGACCCGTTGCTCCGTTGCGACATGAAAGAAAGACAAACAAACAAACACGCTTTCGCATTCATATATTAGTTAGGATATAGGAAGGGTGGAATTTTGTGGGGGATGATTTTGAGTGCGAATATCAACACTAATTGATACCTTAGTTATCCAGTCCAAGCCAAAAGATAGGAATGATAGTTGTTAAAGGCATTTCACGGTAAAGTAAACACTTTTGAAATCAACCTTTAAAAAAAATTACAAATCATTAGAGACCCAAAAAATTCGCTGATTCATTCTGGGACAAGCTAGAATTCAAATACGCGTGTTTATATAACTTCAGCCATTGGACCACAGGATGTTTGACACCTCCTAGAGAACGCTGGCCCAATCGTCGCCTTCCAATGTTACAGCAGACATCCAATGTGCAGTTGACACCGGCATATTTGTACATAAGAGTGTAGAGTTCAGCCTGCAGGTCGTTGAACTCGCGAATTTTTAAGGTCTCTACTAATCATACCTAGACAATCCGGATTTCGCGAAAATATTTCCGGACATGCTGGGTTTCAATACCCCACGGACGTTCCAGCTTATTGGTGGCGTGTGTCTGTGGGAACACATTTCCTTACTTGACTGGCCAATCAGAATTAGGTTACTTCGATACTGCACATCTGTGAATCACGAGGAGACACGTAGGACGCGTAACATCCTAGATTGTCCAATCACGTAAGTGGGCCTAAGCTATAGTGTTATAGAATACAACTGGTCGTGAAATATTTTCGCAAAATTCGGGTGCCCCTACTCATAACTACATGTACGCCTATGCTACATTTTACAATTGCACGCGGGCTGTCGGTGAAGTTGGCAGCGAATTAATGTGGAATTGTTCCGAGGCTTGACTTAGTATTTTGAGTGTAACATGTAAATTTATGGTTACCAAAGCCGGCATTTCTTCTTTTATGCATAAAAGAGCACGAATTCTAATATTACCAACACATTTACTTTTCTAAAAATTCTGCCCTTCCCACCTGGATGACGCAAGAATGAAGTGAGATGGCCCATTGTAATAGAAATCTTTCAGATAACGGAACAATAGAATATGTGTAGATGTGTAGATGCTAAGTAGGGCTTTTAAACTTGCTCAATTAACCGTAAACAACCTATGCAACAATATTAATAGTGTCACATACATCCATACGGTGTAAATGCAAGTTATTTTAATGACGGCGTAGATGTAATACATTATTTTAACACTGTTAGCTTGTTTGGGGAAATGCAGCCCCTTAGACTCTCTGGTTACCAACACTTACAGTGAGGTTGGTCCAAACAAGGGACTCTCGTGCAATTGGGGAAAGAAATTAAAAAATAATTTGTACGTGTTTTTCATTTTTATTAATGCATTTTATTTTGATTAAAGTTATTTTGATTTTTCATTCGTAGCTACCTAAATTAGCTATTTTATAGTTTGTGATAGTTATATTATGAATATATGACAAAATTATTCCACAAAATACGGGCATTTTCTTTAAAGTATAAGGCTTCTGTAGCCTATTGACTTAGTTAACTGAATATATTCATGTTTATTAGGTTTACATTTGAGATTACCTAGTCCACTGTTAGGAATCACCGAATAAGACAAGTTTGTTCCAAAACGCGCCCTTTAATACTGTTACGTGGCGCTGGTCTGCGACGCTGACCTTGGCCCACCCTGCACGAGAGGGCGGAAGAGGAGGCCAGAGTAGTGATATGATAGCGGAGGCGGCGAGTCATTAAGTGACGTCTTAATGACAGGCGAGCGATAATCCTACCCGCATTTTGAGTTATGAAGGCATTCTGCAACGATAACACTTTGAAGGCTCGCCGCTCCTGACCTTTGGCGGATAGAACTTCTGCGTTTATCTGAAGAATGCTCTGTATTACTGACCTTGTCCTCATAGCGTGACTCGCGGGATGCGTCAAACCTTCCAGATGGCCAGCGTGACCGATGTAAAAGTGTGACAGGCCTCCGAGCAGAAAGTTGAGTTGAGTGTAGGAGTTGAATGGATGAGTTCCGAGCGATAGAAGACGAGGGGTGAGAGAAGTGACCAGCGAAAAGGAAATCTGCGACTTCGAGTATCAAGCAGTGAAGAGTGCATCTGAAAGGCTGGACTATTTGACTAGATGCGTGAGTGAAAGACATTACAAATGATGGCAACAGATAGACTGAAAACGGGTTAATTATGAGTATGAGTTAATTGACTGTAACCAAACAGAGACATTAAGAAGGACGTTAATTAGAGTTGAAATAAACATTAAATACGGCACTCACTTAGAAATAAAATGAGTAAGAGTGCAGGTAGATAATTTAATGCTGTAAATAATAGCTGTGTGAATAAATTAGAATTCAAATTTAGTTCTTCTATTTTTTGTTAAGATCCCCATCCATCACGAACTTAGATATGCCCCCAGGCGTCCCACGTAACAATATCTTCGATATTGAAAAAAAAAAAAAAATTACGTTCTGGTTACTTTTTAAGTGTGTCCACGCGTCATTATAGGTTTAAAATTCGCTGTTGCCCTAACAAAGACTGAAATTTGTATCAGTGACAAAATAACAAATGCACTTGATATCTTCGTTTCGCGGAGGTGTAAACCGTACGTTGCTTTCAATTTTTCAATTTTATGCATAGTGGTTTTTTTATGTATAGAAAATTACGAAAAGTATTTTACCCAAACTTTGTTCGTAACTTAGGACGAAAGCTTTTGTGGTAGAAAATCAAAATAGATCGTAGTGTGTGTGTGTCGTATGTCTATGTATGCATACACGCGCACTNTGTGGTAGAAAATCAAAATAGATCGTAGTGTGTGTGTGTCGTATGTCTATGTATGCATACACGCGCACTTTGAACTGTTTATGGATTAGTTCCTCATCCATACCTACATATACAAACAACTGACTCTATGGGAGAATTTGCGTTTTTATTTTCCAATAAATATAATATTTGCTAACCACCACAAATGTAAACCAAGAGGCTATTATTGTGGTGAAAGCAAACACAGCGTTATTTCTTAAAAAAAAAAAAAAAAAGCTAGAATTTTCATTCTATTTCTTAACGGGCAGAAATCATTCACGCAAGCCACATGTTATTTGGTACTAGATTAGAAGGAACACTCTTGTTGAAACATTATGAGCTTTACTATTACTATTCAGTTTACTGGCGGTATATTTGAAGTCTACACCTGGGAATTATTAC
>NQII01002428.1:222150-263747 GCA_002778355.1 Clitarchus hookeri | reverse complement strand
TCTTGAGCACCAATTTTTTAAGATGGCGGCTTTAGTTTACCTCGGATCAATGGGGACTTTCAGTGAATTTTTTTCACGAAACCACTAGGAACGTCTCCAACGAAAATCAGCTATTTAGTAATTCACTTATTTTTGATCCCGAAAATTATGTACTATTAAATGAAGTGGTGAATTTTCTGTACTGTAAAAAATTTCCTGCTAACTTTTAAAAGTGTAATGGAAGTTTTAACCTATACGGTGTATGGAAATAATAGATGTTGGACTGCAAGTATAGGAATGTTGGAGCGCCGTTACTGTACAAGGAAGGGGCATTTGACTGTTTCGCGAGCGAATGTAGAAACGGTTCAATGGATTTATGGGAAAATCGAACCATCATACGCCACCGGATGGTACTTAGTGTTGTGAGACCGGAAGCAGAAACTCCCATAACTCACCAGGTGTTTGTGAAGCAAAAGCACCCTGACACTTTCTCAAATCATTGGGTCGGCGGCAAGGGCAGCGTAACGTGGGGCTTTGGGCACCGGGCCCTTATTTAGGCGAGTTATTTTATGGGAAAACAGTTTACCACTCCCACTTTATATAACTATTCGTGTACATCGACGTGATCACCAATAATTTCTTAAAGTGCGTGTCTGCGACGTTGGTGATGCTACGAAACGCGAGAGGGAAGTCGCTGTGTCCGCATGTCCTACCCTCCCCTCCCCCTCATAGATGCGAGACTAGTGATTACCCCAGCAGGTAGTCCAACTAGCAAGCCGCGACCACCCGGGTCTCGCTACCGCCGCGTAACCCGACGCCGGGTTCTCCGTCCTGGAACAGTAGCGGAAGGACATTCAAGGTCCCGCCCCGCCACTTGGCCGCAGGGGATGAAGACGCCCCTGCACGACCCCCCCTCCCCGGAACAAAAAACGAAGACATTCGATATGAGCAACCAAGACAACCGACAGCTCTATTACTGGCTCTGCACAATAGCAACTGAGCAAGCTCCCTACCACCCTGACCTTGCCCTTAACAGTGAACTTTTTTTTTCTTCTCATAGCTCTCCGTTGTAAGCCAGATACAACATGGGTTATTTCGTTGTAAACGTGCGGTGGTAATTTTCGTGTACCAGGCTTTCATCGCCGACCAACCGTTGAGAGGCCAACTAACAGAATTAATTCAACTTGGTTGCAACTGTTTGCAAACAAAAACCCTCCAGGCAGTTACGGTAGCGAAAAATACGATCCATGATCTGGGGAGTTGAGCAGGATGCTGTACAAAATTTTCGGAATTTAAAATGTCTGGAATACAGTTATTTCGCACAGTACCGTCGTATCTGTTTTTACAGTCCTACTGAACTTTGTGTATTAAGATAAACTCGTACCACTTTAAAAAAAATAGATAATCCAAGGTTTCAGTTTGTGAAACGCAAAAAATACGTACCTACGCCATTTATCAAAATGGAATGTAACGATATATGAAACAGCTGTTTCTAATACTTAACGTATGATGTCACGAGGCAAGGGNATTTATCAAAATGGAATGTAACGATATATGAAACAGCTGTTTCTAATACTTAACGTATGATGTCACGAGGCAAGGGAAGGCCTTAGAAATGCAGATAAGTTGAAGATATCTTAATTCCGAAAATCGTATTAAGAATACCAAAGTGATTTCTACAAACATTAGGTCCATGATTGTTGGTAGTTCGCTACACATTACGCCTAGATANTTAAGAATACCAAAGTGATTTCTACAAACATTAGGTCCATGATTGTTGGTAGTTCGCTACACATTACGCCTAGATACCAGAGATTCCATAAATGTGTGGGAATAATTTTATAAGTTTACGTTATTGTAGTAAATGCTCGGAACTTTCCATGAATTCGCTAATTGTTTTTCAAAGTTAATTTTGTATATTCCAAGCGTTGACTTAAAATAAAATTTTTGCTATCGCTGTGACATTATTATGTGTAGCATAAAAAATTCAAACAAAAGATTACATTTCGTCCCGGACAGAGCTTTGAAAAAGAATTAAATGTTACGAAACAATCTGTTGCTTTCTCAATAGCACGAGAACACACCTCGTGCTGATAGCTGTGAGAAATTCATAATTAGAAAATAAAGAAGTTCTGTTTTTCGTTCTTCTGCTGAGTTTGAAATGTTGCTGTATGTCGTATTTGCTACCCATTTTGTATAACTTACGTGTGTAAGAGGTGTAAATGTTATAATTGTTTCAAAGTTTTTCTTGTTGGTGGGCGGGGGGGTTGGTCGAAACTTTTGGTTTGCCTTGGCAATGTTTGTGGCTAGCGGATGTTTCATATTTTCAATTTACGGAGGTTAGTTCTGTGTTTGTTTTTTCGGACTCTTCTTCCTTATATTAAAGTCGTACTTATCTAAAGATGCACCATTAATTTAAGGAAAAAATTTTAACAGTGTGTTAATTAGAATGCGTAGAGCCCGCAGTATTGTAGTAGTCAGCCTCCCACCAAAGTGAACCGGGTTTGATTCCCGGCGAGGTCGCTTCCGGATCCTCGCATGTGGGAATCGTGCCGGACGATGCCGCTGATCGGCGGGTTTTCTCGGGATCTCCCGTTTCCCCCCGCACTTGCATTCCAGCGCTGCTCCATACTCGCCTCATTTCACCCTCGTCAGCTCTCCAGACCTCGATGTCAAGAGCCGCCCAAATCTATCCACTACACTTCACACTAATCAGTCAGCGCTCAAGACCTCTCAACTTAAGGCGCCCTTCTACCTGGCGCTTGAACTGCGTTGCAGAGTGTTCGAAATACACGTTTTTCAACTAAATTATTAAGCGTGCGTCCAACGTGCTAATCTACGAAAAGAGCACACACTTCAGACGAGAGCTGTTAAGTACTTTCAAAATATCACGTACTTTAGAAACATCAATTCAGAGTACTCCAAAACCGCTAAAAACGGCCTTTCCAAGGCGCTGTAGCTCAAAATGCACGCATCAGATACATACAAAACTACTATAGGCGCCTGCACTGAACCTTCCTAAAGACTTCCCACTAATAAAATAATATGGTCACCGCTGAAAGTCCCATAGGTACACGCAGCACGACGAGAACACTGCACGCCAGTTCAGAGCCTTGCGCTTAGCGGCGATGGCGTACTTGATGCGCGTGGCAGTGTCGCCCTTATCGCTCCCGCGCTTCTCGGCCTAAACGTGGGAAAAAGCTCCAGGTAGACGGGGGCCTTAACGGCAACCTTCCCGAGTTAGGTCAAGAGATGTTGGAAGAATATGTTTGCGTTTTAACACGCACTTAGCGCACAGTGTCAAATCTTTTTGGCTTCCCTTAATATTTACACACAGAATATGTAACTGCCAACGGTATTACGACGCGAGCGCCAGTTGTTCCTGTTCGTCCGGGTACACCGCTGGTAGTTTCGAAATCTCCCGTGATCCAATCTCGGCAGCCATCGAAAATAAAGAATCTCGCTGGCTGGCCTACAGTTTCTCTTTCAGTCCTTCTTCAATTTTGGTCCCATGCTTCGCTTACCCTCCTAATAACCCCGGGCACGCAGCTGTTTCGATTACTGTTAACATCCACAGAAAATTATAAAGTAGAAAGGCCGAGATGATGGCCGTACTTGCTCTTCGTGCGTGAAAACCAAGACCAATGCCGGCCAGAAATTGAACAGTCCCGTTACTGGTTCGTAGCTTGGGCTTCCACGCTGCTGGAACACAAATTGTTCTTTCAGAGTTTAAATTACCCTTCTTAGAGGTTCGGCTGCATACAATATGGTCTCAAGTCACCTGGGGCATATCCGAGTTCGTGACGGACGGAGGTCTTAATAAAAATAAAGGAGCCCAATTTAAGTTCTTCATTAATTTATAATGTAATAAAAATGAACACATGTATTATTTACAACATTAGACTACCTATATCTACTACAGTATAAACACTTTTTATTCTCAGTAAGCGCAATATTAAAGGCCAATTTAAATTATCAATCTTTTTGTTTGCTACCGTCACTTAATCCAAATTTATTATTCACACATGTACAACCAAACTGTCTATTGCCATCCTTGTAAATGTCTGTTACTCACGCATCCAGCCTCCCACTAAGGAGAACCGGGCTCAATCCCCGGTTGGGTCACTCCCAGATTTTTGCATGTAGGATTCATGTCGGATGATGCCGCTGGTCGGAGGGTTTTCTCTGGGATCTCCCGTTTCCCCCTGCCCTTTCATTCCGGCGCTGCTCCATACTCACCTCGATCACCCATCGTTGTTAAGAGCCGTCCAAATCTCTTCACTCACCCAAAATAGGGTTTTTTTACGCTAACACAAGTATAAAACGCTTGTGATGGAGATACATTTGGGAAACATACCGAGCACGTCATACATGAGGGTTTAATTTTTTCAAATGTTTGATTCTAAAAGTGCCAATAGACCGTAACAGAACTGCATTACAAGGCGCTGGTTGGCAAACGGCGGCGTTCCGACATGTTGCTGGCCAGTGACGCCATCTTGCTGGCCAGTGACGCCATCTTGCTGGCGTGCGCGGCTGGAGTTCGTGTTGCAAACGGTTGTTTCACCTCTGCATTCACAAGTCCTCTGCGATCAGAAGAAGCGGTATGGCCTGGCTGCTCGTGAAACTGATTTAACTTGGAGCAAGGCCGGGGGAATGGGGCACAATAGGACAATACACTAAACCAAAAGTACGGATAATATTAGTTTTCCTTTTGAGGTGGTTTTATTGAGTCTGTGTTTATGTAATTACTGATTCGCGTGTCACAAACATGTAAACAAAAGAACGGCTCGTGTATTTGAGTCCATGCCAGCATTAGTAATTTTGGCATTTGGTCACAAACATTATTGTTAAAAAAAAATACTGTTACTTTTCAGTACTTTGCCTCTCTCGAGCGAGCGAAGAGTGCGAGGACAGATTATTGATATAATATCGTGCTGCGAGTCATAAAGGAACGTTTGAATGACAGGCGAGCAATAATCCTTTCAGGGTTTTAAGATATAAAGACTTGCCGCCGCGCATTCTTCCACACTTGGTAAACCTTTGGCAGCTCGCGTACTCCTGGCCTTCGGCGGATAGAGATTCTGCGTTTATCTGAAGAATTTTCTGGTTTACTGACCTGTTTCTCTCAGGACTGTGTGCATAAGTGAAAGACATCACAAATGATGGCAACAGACAAACTGAAAGTGTGTTAATTGTGAGTATGAGTTAAGAGGGACATTAAAAAGAACGTTAACTAGAGTTGAAATAGGCATTAAATATTGTGCTCACAGAGAAATAAAAAGAGTGATATTGGAGATAGGTAATTTAATGCTGTAAATAATAGCCGTGGGAATAAATTAAAAATCGACTTTAGTTATTTTATTTTTTTTAAGACCTCCATCCCTCACGAACTCATATATGCCTCTCAGGCGTCTTGTAACAATACATTTTAAAATAATATGTATGTCCCTTTTCCTATGATGAATCAAATATAAGAGACAAAAATATATTAACATAGACCTATAAGAATTACTTGTACATTTTCGGACTAATCTTCTGTTTAGATGAACATCATTTACATACAAAATTAACCTTTACGACGACAGTTATGACAAGCAACGCCATGGTGCCTGAGGAGTTTAAAGAAGAAAATAAGTAAGCATCGTCGTTCTCTGTTCTTGTCTACTCGTTACTTCCATTACGTCCGTCACAAACAAGAATAATAAATGGACAATACGGGTGTATCCAGAATGTATTTTTTTTTCTCGGTGATTCGGCGTAGTGGGGGGTTTCATCTTGAGAGTAAATATAGAATTTAGTAGATTAGCAAAAACTCTTTCAGTAAAAGGAAGGGTTTTTGGGGGGGGGAGGGGTAATATATCTTATAACTGAATAACGAATTTGAGAAACACCGTAAATCACAAGCAACAATTGTTACTGGAATTTAAAAAAAATAATAATAATAGGCATTGACATATGGCGAAAAACATATATATAAAATTATTAGTACAATAAAAACTGAATTTACAACTGTTTAACCTGGAAAAGAAGAACATAGTAATATTAAAAAGGGCTGGACTTATGTTGTTTCTCCAATACACAGAAGAAAATCAAAACATATAACTCCGAAGCATGTGGTTTTTACTTCAATTCTGTCAAAACTACTTCCACATTAAATATTTAGTTTATTATACAAAGTGGTACTGAACGTTAACACTGAAATATATACTAAATGACACCCAGTAATATGAATAAGTATGCTCACAGTTCCTCTTTCAAACGCACGAGTATTTCTGATAATACGTTAAAGTCTATGTCGACCAAATTAATCACCAGACTGGTGTGTTTCTTTATTTGCACATGTGGGCCACAATAATATTTCGTTATGAGGACTAGCAGTCTTCTGTGTGTGGTATGAAGTTTTGTAACTTGCAGAGATCATCCATTTTTATCTGGTTGATAGGGATACAACCTGCAGGAGGCACTGTATTTGCTGGATGGACAAGGTCAGAAAGTGTGCAATTCACTGCCCTAAAACGGTGCTTGGCGAGTGAATCAATGAAGTGTCTTGCCACAACATTTCCAGCATTGTCACTTGCGTAACTAAAGTGCATGAGCTGATTTGGCTTGAAGCTTGTTTTCTGGTCTCTAGCGACAGAACTCCGCTAAGACCTCTTGTGACAGCACAGTCCTTTCAAAAGACTTGGGCCACCATTGCTTCAACTCAAGAATGCCGATGGAACCTGTCGGACCTCAAGACCTCTCTGTTGAGAGCCGCTCAGATCTCTTTCACTTCGCTGGCGGAATCTGGTATCACGACGATGAAGGACTCTTGCACGATGGTGTTACAATCAACTCTGCCGTACTTCCTGAATTTTTTGTTTGACTTGTGCGAAATTCCTATCGCAGGGCAAGAAAGGGCGGCCTCTTATTGGGAAATAGTGGTTGATGCGTCCGAAGAGTTTTAACGAGGTCAAAGTTGACAGCATTCTGATGAATGTGTGATTCTTGTTTAGTGCGCCGCACACATCAGAAAATGTATACAAATATTTGACTCCCTTCGTTGAAGTACTCCAATGCAAATAAACATACCTCGCTAGGCCTCTTTGTTCCAATTTCCTCGTAGTACTCAAAGAATGTCGCATTTTGTGTCGACTTGTGTGGTTATTCGCTGCTATTGCTAACTCATCTTTGCCACAATGTGGACTTATGGGGTTTCTCGAATACATGTTTCAGTTGCATGTTGGCATAGATATTCGTGAATGTTAACAATTGACTAAATCGGATCCAAGCGGAATGAATTGAATGAAAAGTTTGACAAATATTACATTTTTAAGTGCATGCAGTTTTATCGACAGCCTCGTAGTAAAACTACTTTTGACATGTTGACAATCATTCTTGAAGTGAGGGTGGAGCCCAGTCCCCCGCGCTTTTTTGGAAGCGGAGGTCACATTGTGACACGTTGAGGTGACTTTGTGACACAAAAAATAATCACATTTCAATGTCCCCCTATTTCAGTGGGATATTTAAGATATTCAGTTGTGCCAATCGAACAACTGAACATTACAAATAGCCTCTTTTAAATGGAAGTAAATGTAAATAACAGTTTAAAATCCTGTGTAACAAAGTAACCCCTATGACATAAGTCACTCTCGCTTATGGTACTTAATTAAAGGACAAAAACACTCTTCTGAATAACTGCAGTGTAATTAAAAATGATATACTTTGCTAAAGTTCTCAGAGAGAGGAATGTCATAATCCATTGTCTTTTTAGAGAGCGTGAACTTTGACGCCACATATTTACTCAGATTTTTCCTAAATATTTTTTCATCTTTTTTGGAAGGCGACTAACTTCGTGAGCGAATCTGCACTTCTCCGTAATATTCTTCCCACTGCTGCTTCGCTACCGATCTTTAAATAATACATATCTTTGCTATCTTTCACGCCGTAATCCTAACGTGGGTTCGCCACTTGCAGTCTCTTAAGTTGTGAAAAAAATATCTGCGTGAAATATATACATTGGTTTATCCGTACACTGTACAGTTAAAAGAAAAAAACTCAGAGAAGTGTGAAATGACTATTGCTACATGTAAAAACGAACAACTGAATATCTGAGCCTCTTTAGCTCAGTGGTAGAGCACTGGTCTCGTAAACCAGGGGTCGTGAGTTCAAACCTCACAGGAGGCAGCATATTTTAAGTTTCCGAGTTACTTATTTACAGGTGTCAGGAAACACGATTCACAAAGAATTCAGTGTTCGAACCTTTATGTATGACTGTTTCAGTTTTTATTTTGAATGTTGCGTACATTATGAGCTATACAACTGAGATAGCGATACCTCCATCATTGCACCCAACATTCACTCTTCATCGAACATGTTGCTTTGAAATAATAAAATAACGCATAGTATTTTTTAAATCAGATATCCTTTTGCACAGAGTTTAAATGGGGAATAAACGTTTAAGAAATTTTCTTCTCAGTGCATCGATGTTATAGATAACCATTTGAGACCAAAAGTATTGTGTGGCATTTCTTAAGCAATACCGGTACGTTAAGAAATCTTGCCAATTTTTATGTTTAGTATTTTTTTTTTTTTGTAAAATTTGAAATTACAATTTACATTTTACGAAAACAATAAATTAATTGGTTTTTTTAAATTCCAATTTGTTAACTTGGCAGTATTCTATGAGAAAGTGGGTTTGATTATTTTTGTTTGAAACAGTTATCTTAAAAATTAGTGCATTGAGAAGGTATTTCTTTAAAATTTATCCCCCATTTAAATTCCATGGCTACATACTTGTTAGAAAGGACCCTAATGATTGGTTTCACACGCCATGTTAAATTACCTGTTTCTGGTTTAATTCAGTTGTTTAGCGGCACTTATATTGAAACTACAAATGCACCTCTCTGACAATATACATTACACAGAAAAAAGTCTAATGTTGCTGCAACAAAAAAATTACTGTTGAGGCATTTCTTTAATCGTTTATGTTGTAGTAACATTAATAATGTTGTGACAAAGTTACTTAATGCTAACCATTCACAAAGTCTTATAACACCGTAATGCAAACATACTGTCGAAGTGTTAATGTTAACAAAGCCTCTAATGAATGTTGCCGCAACCATAATTTGTATTATGCTAAAACTAACAGGAAGAGCAAAATATTCTGTGTTACTGCAACATTAAAGAAATGCCCAACCAACACAAGGTTACACTGACTTGGCGTTATAAAAATGGCGGATAGTAGTGAGCAGCGATAACCTCGTTAAATAGAAACACTGTAATTAAATTTTAAAGCAGAGTATGAAAGCTAAGTATACTTTAGATAATCTCTCAAGTCTTGCAAAGCAGTTTACGTGTGCCAAAAATGCATTTATTTCTAGAGCATAAAGTATTTCCACGTAAATAAAGAGAACTACAGTTTGTCATTACAATCTTGTTTAATACCCACAAAACGTAACGGTAACAGATATGGCATGGTAGAGCAGTTAGTAGCACGTCGAGCACTCAGGGTATAGGTTCGATTCCTATGCCTACCGCAATTTTTTTTTTCGTTAGTAAATTTATTTTTGTGACACAAATAATGCACTTGATTTATGTTACACTACAATATTTATTTAGAGCAAAAAAACCATACAAGAACATTTTTAACACAAATGTTAACATCAACGCAACGCAAAAGTTGTCTTGCCGTTACACAAAATTTATTTTGCCGCAACATAAACACCACCTTAATGTTGCCAGTACAGTAGGGAGGTAAAGATGTCACAAACGTACTTAATGTTACAGTAACAGTAATAGCTTAACATTATATTACATTAATAGCGACATTTTCTACTGACGGCTCATAGATAACAAAAAATTAATGTTGTAGTAACATTAATACTGTTGCCACATTAGACTTTTTTCTGTATACGCTATAGAACAAACATAATTGCTGAACCTCTGCCAATTAGTGCAGCATTATTTTTAAATTATGAGTAGTGGCGACGTAATTTATACAAGCAACATTATATTCAAAATTATTATTACCATCTCGCCGTTTCACAAGTACCAGCTAATGCGTGGGCAAAAATTTGGCGACTACATTTGAAGGCAATTGTAAAAAGTAAGCATGGTATAGTAAGAAATATTCAGTTATTTTATTGAAAATAATTTAATTGCTCATAACATGGAAAATTCTACTTTGCGGATGAGATCACGAAAAGCGGACACGTATTAATGCAAACACATACATAAATATATATATTTATGTGTGTGAATATATAATGGCGATTATAATATATGTATACTAAACGTTTATTTGTTTGTTCATATATATCTATATATGTATACATATATAACACACACATTTGTTTTAAAAAAATAGTTGTGGCCACTATACGGCACTTATTACTCAGTAAATTACCGTACAAAGTAAATAGCGGCGGATGAATTCTTTGCAAGCTTTTGTGTCTTTTTTTTAAGGTTACCTTTTTTTTATCTTTCAACTGTGTTTTGTAAATTGGGATAGTTACAATTTAATATATGTTGTTATAACATCGAATAACATTATACCTGCATTAATATTTGTTCTCTTAATAACATAATACATATAGTCACAAATGTTGTAAATAAAGTTCAAATTATATCACTTTCTAAAATTAACCCTTTTATTTCAGTATAAATACAAAACCGAGGAAATGTAAGTACTGTATGAAGCTTATTTCTACTTGTACTTCTACATAGAACAATACGAAGGAAAAAAATATTGTTAAAAATGTTTGTTTAAATAAAAATCATTTTTACTGCTGCCTCATTAATAATTCTGAAATGAAATCAAAACATTATTCTTATACTAATAATAGTATTACTTAGTGTTACCGCTCAGTCATAGACTGTTCACGGTAAACCGAGCTCTTATGAGAGCCCTGTTTAAGATCTACTTCTACTGACATTATGTATTCTTGCGCCATATGTAAAATCAACATTGCCATGTGTCTGATCACTTTGTTCGTGCATCGGCCTTGGGAATACGTGGAATGGTTACGAAAGTAAATATTTTACAAATTTGCTAAATATTACACTTGTATGCATTAAAAAGAATCAGAAAGTAAAATATATATTTGCAGTACTCAAAAACATTTACCTGAAACGTTTAGTCCACCCCAAAGAAATTGAACTACTTACCCTCCTTCGTTGCCAGTTTTACTGGGTACTTGAGTGTCAGTGTGCTCGTTAAAATATACGCAGTTGCGTTTTTCAGACGTTTATTTCAAAATTGTTCACTTTGCTGTGAACAGCCTGTAATTGGGTGAACATACTAATTTTTAAACTATGTCAATTGTAATTAAAGTATCATTAAAAAAAAAGTAAGTGCATCGGCCGGGAATCGAACCCGGGCCGCCCGCGTGGCAGGCGAGCATTCTACCACTGAACCACCGATGCTACATACAAGTTGGATTCATGTAACAGTTTTTTATACAATTAAAGCTTAGCAGTGAAGGAGTGATAATGGCTACATTGCCATATGTGCGCTTCAAGTACGTCCTTATCTCTATACGTTAGGCTCTAAACTGGAGTTCAACGTTCTCACGCTTCGTGCAACGTCTGTACCAAAGTTCAATACAAGCTCCTATCGTACTTTCGCTGGTATCCGTGTAACATGTTTCAAGATACAACAGCGTAAAAAGGTGTTGGAGGGTTCCAAAACAATACTTTCAAATGCGCAAAACACTGAAAGTACCGTGTTCTGTCCTTGTTTGGGACATGTTTCTTTTTCGTAAGCAAACATATTGAAGACACGTTTGATAGTTTCGTCAAAAACACCCGTATTTCAAAACTTACTGTCCGCAGAACCAGAGTTCGCTCGTGTACGCGTGGCTTAGTAAATAAATGTTCTGAAAATACGGTTTTTTCCCCGGAAGAGTCGAAAAAATCTACACGCACCACTTTTTTTTGCTTTTATCCTATTAAACAGGCAATCTTCATAGATAAAATATAAATATAATGGTTTATATAAGAAAAAGCGTAAGTTCCTTAATATCGTACTGTTACAGACCTAATTGGTCGGAAATCCAGCTTCGCAGTCTTGAGAGGGCCAGTCACAATGCTTCACTGTGGCCACATGTCACGTCGAGGCGTTTAAAATTGTTCACTGTACTATATTCGCGGCTTATTCACACTTTTTGAATCAAACGTTTGAAAAATTACCCCAGATATGAAATGTGTTCGGTTGTTTCCTAAATGTGCCATGTACCACGGGCTTCTTACAGTTGTCTTAACATAAACGTGCCTAATTTTTTATTTTTGGTTAAATTGAACTTTTACTTATAATTTATCAAAAAATTATAACAGCTCACTAAATAAATATGAATATAAACAGTTAGAAAATATGTGTGCTGGTAATGCTTAGTACGATATAGATCTCGAGCAAAATATTATTGCACCGAGTGCGCAAGAATACGGTGAGTTGTACCTTTGGTGTAATTTTCCAAACTCGGGTTAAGGGGCTCGCCTGCCTTCATTGTTTTCCTAATTTTTTTTAGTTTTGGCTGAGAAGCGCGGGAGCTATAAGGGTTAGACTGGCACGCGCTACAAGTGCGCCATCGCCTCTAAGCGCAGGGCTCTGAACTGGCGTGCAGTGTTCTAGTAGTGCTGCGCGTACCATGGGACTTTAAGCGGTAACCCTGTATTTTTTTTGATGAAAAGTCTGCAGAAAAGTCCAATACAGCCTCCTATTGTAGTTTGACTCGTGTCCGGCTAGTATTTTTTTTAAGATACGGCAGTCTGAAAAATCCGTTATTAACTATGTTGGAAAGCTACAAAATAATATTTACAATATGCGTGATAGCTTTAGAAGTACAATTTCATCCTCGTCTGGGGTATGACGTCTTTTCTTTGGTAAACATACTGGGAGCACGTTTAATAGTTTCGTAAAAAAAAAAACAGGATTTCAAACACTGCAACGCAGTTCAAGCGGAAGAATATCCTGGAAGTAGAACTACAGCAGGGCTACAGAAAAGTTGGAAAGTAACCGTGAATGGGCTATAAGGGCGAAGTCACATTTAGCGAGACGGAATTGTGGGAGGAGGGGGGTTTCTAGACCGGATGTATTCAACCGGCATTTCTAGACGAGGTAATGCGTGGCATTATATGCTGTTCACGGTAAAGTGAGCACTTCTGAGGCCCTGGTCACTTTTTTCGTTCAGCCATTTTTCATCCTTTAAGGCGCTCGTCTACCTGGCGCTTGAACTGCGTTGCAGAGTGTTCGAAATACACGTTTTTCAACGAAACTATTAAGCGTGCGTCCAACGTGCTGATCTACGAAAAGAACACACACTTCAGACGAGAGCTGTTAAGTACTTTCAAAATATCACGTACGTTAGAAACATCAATTCAGAGTACTCCAAAACCGCTAAAAACGGCCTTTCCAAGGCGCTGTAGCTCAAAATGCACGCATCAGATACATACAAAACTACTATAGGGGCCTGCATTGAACCTTCCTAAAGACTTCCCACTAATAAAATAATATGGTCACCGCTGAAAGTCCCATAGGTACACGCAGCACGACGAGAACACTGCACGCCAGTTCAGAGCCTTGCGCTTAGAAGCGATGGCGTAATTGATGAAAGTGGCAGTGTCGCCCTTATCGCTCCCGCGCTTCTCGGCCTAAACGTGGGAAAAAGTTCCAGGTAGATGGGGGCCTTAACCAACTTTTTAAATGAATATTGCCATGCAAGTAATAAACCCAGTGTGCAGATTCCACCGCACTCGGGAGTTAATGCCTAAGGCTACAATAAAATATATTTATTGACTATTGTTACAAATGAGAGGGCTTTCGAAAGTGCTCACTTTACCGGGAATAGCCTATAGAAAAAAGGGAGGGGCGGGTCATAAAGAGCGTTATGTAATTTTCACACGAGAAGGTCGCGTGACCGGATCATCGCTAGAAGCGTGGGAGGACGGCGGGTTTAGCCGCGGGGGCGAGCAGATCGCATCTCACACGCCACCCGAGAGACGGAGAGAGAGGACGGATAGCTGCGTTGTCGCAAGGAAGACAGAGAGATGGCAAGAGGTCGCGCGCTTTCCCGTGAGAAGGCCGACCCGTTTCCGCGCGCGCCCGGAGGTATGCGAGAGAGAGGAGAGAGAGAGATAGACTGGTAAAGAGAGGGAATGAAGCATCTGGTGGGATGCTGCGCAGTAACCTATCCCCTCGACTTCGCTTATTCACACGCTGGTGATTGAATGAATAAAATATACAAATATTTTCCTCGTGCCATCATCATCTTTAAAAATAATTTTCGTGATCGCGTGTTCAAGCGTAGGATTTTCACTCCCACTCTTTAACTTTTTTATTTTATTTTTGGTAACTCTGTTACGTGCATGCAAACATTTTATAATAGCCAGTTATCATTATTTTTTTACGTCGCACTGTCTTGCACAAAATGTGTATAGTCCGTTCGCTGTTACTTCCGACTTTGCCGAAGTCCTGCTATGGTTCTACTTCCGGGATATTCCTCCGCCCCATGCTAACCAAGCTTAACACAGTCTAGAAATTTACACCAAAGCGACAACGCACCACATTCGTGCGCACTTAGTGTAATAAGAACTATTTCTTACTAGGCATTCATTAGCTATTATTTCTCTGTCTTTATCAATTTAAGTTATAAATAAAATATTATAATTTATACATACAATATATGTAAAAATTCAGTTTAACCAAAAATAAGGCAATTTTATGAAAACGCACGTATAAAACGGTTAAGATAGATGGAATATTTAGAAGGCAGCCAAACATGCGATACAGGGTGTGTTTTTTCAAAGGGTTGTTTCAAAAAGTGTGAAGAAACCGTGGAAAGACTATACGTAACACATGTCTGCAGAATTGCGAGTAATGTTCTTCACATTTAATGTACTCGTCTTCGAAAGTAGACACACGTGACTCGAAATTAATATGAAATACAACGGAGCCTCATTGTGCTCCGAGACAATTGTCTTGTCTGTGCTCATAAAAATAGGCCACACGTTGAGAATCACCGTTATGGTACTGAATCGATCACTTGATCAATTCAGGGCCCTAAGTAGCTGGGAACTTATGTAACATACTTACTGAACTCGACGGCAGCAATTCCCTAAATACCTCTTCAAAATAATCTGCTTCTATTTACATCGTATTTCACTCCTGTTTTAATATAATTTAAAGTAAATTTTACTCTACAAGAATAAGAAAATAATAAAAAATGCATCGTTGGTTTGTTACTTGGTTCTTAGTGTAGCCTGTAGGCTTTGTATTTGCATAAATTATATTTAATAAATTTCCTAAAAAAAAAAATTACATTTTTAAAAACACCCGTGAGTGCTATAGAAAAAAAAAATAATGCTTGCAAATCAAATGATCTAAAACTGGGTTTCTTTCCTTTATCCGTGTATAACCAAGAAATATAGAAATAATCTGCAACACAGTTCCCAAATCGGATAAACGTACCGCTGTTAAGAGTCGTTCAAATTCCCCGCCCTAGATCCTTTGTGTTCTAAACGACCAAAACGCGGATTCAAACGCGGCTGCACACTAACCGTTATCGGTACTGTCTTCTCGCCAGAAGAACTTAACAAAATATCTGTATACTTATTCAGACTGGGGCAAGATGTTGAAGGAAATATAATTTTTTAAGGTTATAGTCACTGTAGATATTATATTTTTTTATAATGCATTATTATTTTTATTATGCTAATTTTATTATCTCAGCAAATTATACACCACATACTATCCCCATACACATTTGATTTAATTTATAGCTTTATACTATTTACTGTTCTCCTCTTTATGCTCGTTATGGTATTTTTGTTGGGTGCGATTTTCAGCCTACTGCCAGGACGAATTCATCCAGCCTGACCGTAAACTTATTAGGGAACCTGAAATGGGACTAACACTAGGTCCTTTTCTTTCAATTAGGCTTAGGGATTTTCCTAACAACCATAGAGCCAGCGCCCATAGGATTATAGCAGATGATTCGTAGTATTTTACTGGCTACAGAAGTATGGCTGAGTATGGCGGGGTTGAGAAATCTCTCGCGTTTGATTTCAGATAGACAACCTAGTGTTCCAGATTGGCTGGGGACATTCACTGCCTAGAGGGATAACAATTTTGAATGCACCATTTCTCAGTAATATTTTAATTATTGTAAATAGACAACTTTTATTACCGAAGAGGAGCAGCTAAGTTTTAGAATAACTGTTTGACATAGTTAAATAACTAATATTAGTGTGGAGATATTTTAAAAAGTATATACAAGCATGGCCTTTGTCTTGAGGATTCAGCCATTCATCAACTGCCTCGAGTCCGGGCACTGACATTTCCTCTTATGCCACACGAACGTCCTTGATGTCATTTTTATTTTCAGAGCAAACCAGTTTCGTTCTCATTAAGAATCTGATCTTTGGATTGGCTGACGTCTTCAATAATTTCTGGTTGGGTCGCGTGGGAAGCTTTTTACATAAATACCTGCAGCTGCCGCGTGACCTTGACCACCGTTGCTGTATAGCTTCGACTGTTCCTCAAACCTGTCGCCGAATCACCTCCGAATCCGCTGTCCCCCGCTGTACCTTGCCTTACTCAGTCTGCAGTTCGGGAACGAGGCACACGGTATTGTTAAAAACATCCGGATGTAGAGGAACATCCCTTAAAGCAGGGGTTGTAACCCCTTCCCCACTCCTTTTTACCCCTAAGGTTGTTGCCTGGTTTGAATACAGTGAGAATTTGCTATAGGGAAATACATGTTAATTAAATTAGTTTTTTTGGTCGTCATTGTTGAAGATAGACTAGGGACTTTTTTGAGAATAAAATTTCGTGCTTCTTTGCTATTGAAGCCTTTTCTAACGTTCATGTATATAGTCTATTTCCTAGAAAAATCATAAAACTTAATATTTGAATTTTTTTTTTTTTTAAGAAATTGTTATATTTGCGTCGATACAGAGCTTAAGAGTATCATTTCTCACACTTAGGTTTTTGTTTCAAGTTGATATCTTCAAAATTTCGTGTACAGTCCAATCACGGTTACTTCAAACTTGCAAATTGGTTATGTGGTTTGCTTCTACTTAAATTTTAAATTTTGAGATAAAATTAAAACTTAGAATATATATGTAGAAAATGATTTTAGCTTCTTGAATTCCCTCTACTGCCCGCTGTGACTCGGAAGTCACTTGTAAATTCTATCATTACTCATGTTTTATTTTGTGATATTTTCTAGGAAAGAAAAATATTCATCTGAATTCGCACATCGGTCCTAACACTCCAGTATGACCTCAGAACCGCATACTTACTTTTAATAAAATAAAATACATATTATACAAGTATCCTGCTCGTGCTCAATAAGTGAGTGTTAAACAACACGTGTACATGTTATATTTTTTTTTTTTACGATTAGTAATTAATTTATGCATTAGAGGGTTTTCTAAGACCACAAGGCAGTGACATAGCCAGAAATTTCTCAAGGCAGGGTTTACACGGACCCAAACGAAGGGAGGGAGGTGACATTGGAGTTAGCAGTGCTGACGACACGCATTAAGATAAAAATTACTTTACAATACAATAAAATGCAACGAACGGATTTAGAAACTGTAGACGATGGGGGCGAGGAAAAAGTGCACATTCTGATAGGTATGCTTTTTCTTGCCCACTGCCATCCCTACTACTCACCTTGCAATAAGATGCGAAATACAATTAATTTTTTAATTCGTGTACGTAATGTTTTATTAAAATTCAAACAGATAAAGAAATTGATTCTTGGGAAACATGACAGAGTTCTAGAACAATTTTAGCTGTAGGACATACATTTATATAAGGTTTTCCTTTTGTCTGATCTGACGCAGCCCTCAACCTTTACTTCCATAATTATGAATTTAACATTTTTGATAGAGAGGCAAAAGTCCCCCGTGATCCCTTCTTCATATTCGCACCTGGCCATGGTGAGAGGGTGGTAATAACCAATTCTAGCAGACGTCACAGTTGCAACTACGTGCGAACTTTTGTTATACACGCTGACAGGAACGCCAACAAAGCATTTGTTTGTATAGTGTCAAAAATATTTTTAGTTACCTCAACAAAATATTTTCTTGGGCAAATAAAACTTGACAAAAAACCAAATTATTTCTGTTCATGTAACAAAATACGTGTTTGAAAAAAATTATACATCTGCGTTGGGCTAAAATAAATTAGACCAAACAAAATGTTTTGTTGAATCAACCGTATTTGTTTGGCCACTCATTTGATTGCCTTTGTTCGAAAGCACAGTTTGTTTGTATTTTTTTTGCTACAATTAGGATAGTAACAGTGTTTGCTAGTGCATTCATTGATGTTTAATAATGGTATAAATATCCTACTAAAACAAATTCAACAGAAAACCAAAAATTAAAGGTGTTAAACTCAAATATTTACCAACCCAAGATTTTCATTAGTTGAATTGTATATATTTAAAAACGTTCACTTTCTTCCGGAATTCAATTAAGCTGAGGTTGCTAGGGCGTAGCGTTCAGGCATAGACGTCGTAGGTTCGAATATTGATCGGATTTCCTACTTTTTATACCAACAGAAACTGTTTAATATACGCAGTAGAGCAAAACAAATTTTTGGTTGCCCCAGCCAAATCTTTGTTTGGGGCAACCAAATAAGAACAACAAAATAATTTGGTTACGACAACAAAATATTTCATTGCCCGTTTGCAAACAATCAATTTGGTTGTGCCAAACGAACTTTATTTGATTCAACACAACTTTTTCCTCGGTACACTAATGAGCAGTTGAATGAGAGACGCCTGCCCGTATTGGAGGAACGCTGCTGTGGTTGGCCCGTCAAACGAATTGTGCCCGACCACGCATGATTGGGAAGTCGTCAGACGTCATACAGACAGTCGAGCACAGAATGGAGAAGACACAAGATCTCAGAACTTCCGATCGTGGCCTGATCGTTGGAGCCAGATGTACAGGGCAGTCCATATTCGTAGTCGTGCAGGCAATGGGATTTCCACACGCCACCGTGTCACGACTGTGCTGCGAGTTCATGGGATTTGCGTATATAACCACCGTCGCCAGGGAAGACTAACATGGCGTACAGAGTATCGACGACTGGAATCGCCATCGGGTAGCTCGGCTGGTGACACCGGACAGACAGGCAACAGTGAACAGATCACTCGCCAATTCAACGATGTATCAGAACGACCTGCGAGAAGCCATACCATCTCGAGCCATCTCCCCGTTTGGGCACGTAAGAAACAACATTCGAAATCATTCCAAAATACCTAAAAACGTATCTGAAAATACACGCGTCAGATACTTCCAAAACACAGCCAAGGGTCCTGCACTGAACCTCGCTACAAACTTTCCACCAACTAAATGATAGGGTCGCCGCTTAAGGTCGCATAGGTACACGCAGCACAACGAGAAAACTCACTGCACGCCAGTTCAGAGCCTTATGCTTAATGGCGATGGCGCATTTGATGCGCGTGACAGTGTATAGGATGTTCACGGTTACTTCATACTTTTCTGAAGCCCTGCTGAAGTTCTACTTCCAGGATATCCCTCCGACTCATGCAAACAATTCTTAACTAAGGCAAAAACATTGCACATAAGGGACCCCGCGCAATATTCGTGCGTACTCAGTTTGCTATCATTTTTCATGAGAACTATTTCTTACTAAGGATTACCAAAACAATTATTCCCTTTTTTATTCATATGAATTTTTATTGAAATATTATAATTTACAGATAACATAAAGGTAAAACTTCAATTCAACCAAAAATTAGATACCTTTTTGTTAACAAGGTAATCAAAGTCCGAGGTTATATATATATATATATATATATATATATATATATATACATAATTGTGTATATATATGTTCAACTTCATATTANATATATATATATATATATATATATATATATATATATATATATATATATTTAGGAAACAAACAAACGCGTCATACTTGGGGTGATTTTTCAGCAGTTTGATTCAGAAAGCGTGAAGAAACCGTTATCGCTCCCACGCATCTCAACCTCATCTGCGCTTCTGCTATTCGAGTAGCTGGGTCCTGAGGGGGGTTATAGTGCCACGCACTCATTGGTTTACTAAGCAGGACAGCACTTATAGTTTAAGGTATCGGGACAGCGCCGTTTCCTTGTATCCGAGCCTGGTATTTGCGTGGTATTAAGGGCGTTGATGCGACGGACCTTGAATCCTACATAGCCTCTTTCAACTGGGAGACCAAAGCCTGCGAGAGTGGACACACCCGGCACCCCTGAGATTACAGCAAATTGGTCTCTGCCATGGACGTCCCTGTCTATTGCGTACCTCGCATACGGGGAATGGGGTATCAGGCCTGATGGATGTACCGACAGTTGGCGCCTAGGTTCGTCCACCCACTGGGGCGTTGGAATAATTAGCGCTCAGGACATTGGGCAACAGGGCCCAAGAATCTTAAATTTCAATGTGAAGAAATTCAAGGTTATGGTACCATGGACCTGTGGAGTCACCCACTAGTGCCATAGCAAATTTAAGTTAGTAACACGGGCGATCGGAACGGCCCCATCCGAGGTTCTCTCGCGTGCCTGATCCATTGAGGTTGGGGCCGCTGTGGTGTTGTGGTTGGAATCCTTGCCTCTCACCAAGGTGAACCTGGTTCGATTCCCGGCGGGGCCGCCCCCGTATTTTTCGCATGTGGGAAACGTGCCGGACAATGCCGATGGTCGGTGGGTTTTCTCGGGGATATCCCGCTGCTCCATACTCATTTCGCTTCACCCTCATCAGCTTTCAAGACCTCGATGTTTGGATCTCTCCAAATATCTTCACTCACTCGACTGAGGTTGAATTCGTGGTGGAAGTGGTTGGTATTTCGCAAGCTGGAGGAGGCTTGGAGGGTACTCTTCCCTGATAGGGTCGGCGCAGTGAGTGGCGACACAGCTCCTGCGCTGCCCTGGAGAGACAGTAGAGTCTCGACCAGACCACGGGTTCCTCTGGGTGTGAGTCTCACAGATGGATGTGGAAGGGGAGCAGACGGCGCATCGCAGTACCATTTCGGAGCTTGGAGCTGGTCAACTGAGATGTTAGCTGATTGAATGTATCTGACTACTTTTCCATAGGGGACTCGTCGGAGTGTTGCTTTTCTACTCCATTCGGAGGTCGGGTACAGCCTTTGACGAGTATCCTCCAAAAATGGCGGCCTGTGAAGCGGCAATGCCGTTGTGTCGATGAAGCTGTGTCCTGGCTCTCACGTTACGAGGGGGCAACTGTACACGAACCCGGGTCTCTCGCGTGACCTTGAGCGTGAGGAACAGCCGGCAAATGGCTGCTGCGTGGAGGGGAAGAGGGGATGTCGGTATGGTGTGTAGTGGGGGGAGGGGGAGGTCGGGGCTGGCACGAGGATGAAGTGGTCCCCGGCTCGTGACCCGCTCGGAGCAGCACCTGCAGGGGGGCAGGTCACGACTTCGGCGGGGGCGGGACGCGGGGGCATCACGACCTAGAGAGCGAGAGAGTGAGAGACAGAGAGAGGACACCACTCGCTAGACGCCGCGTCTGAAGATCCTTTGTTGGCTCCAGACACGTCTGTTAAGAACCGCCCCCGCCGTCAAACCCGTCCGACCGGAGAGGCGCGCATGCGATCGTGCGGTAGCGTTCGGCAGATCCGTGCTTGCGATCTCTCCCCCCCCCCCTGAACCGGTTTTTAAGGCAGATGTTATTGTAGTTCCTTGGATTATTCACCTTGTAGGGTCATGTGTGCAGTTTATTTGTATCAGAGTCGTAATATGCCCTCTTACCTTTTTAGATAACATTATATAGACAGCATAAAAATGAAATAATTATTTTGCATCCAAATCTGTTGACCAATGTAGACCCAGTGTACATTGTGCATATTATGCACATGCAGGCAATATTTTGTCTGTACTGCACAGTGCGAAGATCAATGACCAATGATCTTACCTGTGGGTGAATGATTCGCCAACCGTCTCACTGGTCTAGATCATAATTGGTTCATATAACTGTAGCCGAACACATGGAATACAGTTTATCGGTTGTGACAACGAAACAAGTGTTGCGTCGAGTGAAGTACAGCACGCGTCATAAAATGTTTTGCTTGCAACACCTGAAACCGTAAATTGAAGTGGGTCGGAAAGGGTTAAACCTTTCAAGCCTGGTCTATGCAGGTTGTTTCGGTTGGATCTTGTTACAGCGGGAGACAGCAGGGTCGTTTGGCCCGGGCCTCACATCGTGGAGGGCCTCAAATTTAGGATATGGACTTTGCATTTCAAAACAAACAACAGAAGCATTTGTTAAATAAATGAGTTAACGTTCTCACAACAAATGTCTGTATTCCGTTAATAATGCAACTATTCCAAATATACGCGATTTGAAAAGTTTTAGTTTCGCATTTATTATTTTTTCATGTGTGTGAGAGAGCATCGAAATGTTTTATTCTTATATATATGTCTCTTTATTTTGACTTACTGCAGAGTGTGTTTTGCTTGTGTTTTGACTTACTGCAGTGTGTGTTTCGCTTGTGTTTTGACTTACTGCAGTGTGTGTTTCGCTTGTGTTTTGACTTACTGCAGTGTGTGTTTCGCTTGTGTTTTGACTTACTGCAGTGTGTGTTTCGCTTGTGTTTTGACTTACTGCAGTGTGTGTTTCGCTTGTGTTTTGACTTACTGCAGTGTGTGTTTCGCTTGTGTTTTGACTTACTGCAGTGTGTGTTTCGCTCGTGTTTTTGCTGTTTTCATATTTCCATAGTTGTGCTGTCATGTGCATATTTGTTCCATATATGTGCATATTTATATGATCACATTTTTATTGCATTCGTGTTTCTCATCCATATATCGTGTTCTTCGTTTTTCGGTTACTTTTTTCGTACCTAATCATTGCAGGCAACGGAGATCCAAACCAATAAATATTCGAATTGCGTTTATTTCGTATTCACGTAACCAACTGCTTCCAATGACCTGAAGTGCAGCGGTGGTGTAATGATAAGATTACTCGCCTCCCAACTAGGCGAACCGGGTTCAATTCCCGACGGGGTCACTCCCGAATTTTCGGTCGTGGGTATCGTGCCTGACGATGCCCATGGTCGGCGGGTTATCTCGGAGATCTCCCGTTTCCCCAACCACTACTCCATACTCACATCGCTTCACCCTCATAGGTTTTCAAGACATCGATGTTAAAAGAGCTGCCCAAATATTTCCAATCTTTTCCAATAACCACAAACGCAAATACGTTTTAACTGGATCCGGCATATGAAGTAATGTTTTGCCTACAGGATAACTTACTAGTAGTTTAAAGTTACAAAAAAAATACGTGTTCTCTGTATTGCCTAAAATTAAATTTTACGTATGACTCAAATAGCTAAAATAGTGTTTAACTTGTGTTCCACTCTAAGAAGACTACATGTAAAATACATAAAGCACTTTAAATTAAACTTCTTATCATTCAGAGTGCACGAAAGAAATATTATTGCATAATTTATTTTTAAATGCATTTCTACTAGAATCTAAGCGGGTGAAATGAAATTATAACGTGTAGTTTATTCACGGTAGAGTGAGCACTTTTGAAAGCCCCCTCATTTGGAATAATAGTCAATAAATATATTTCATTTTAGCCTTAGACAATAATTTCCCAGTGCGGTGGAATATACACACCGTGTGTATAACTTACATGACATTATTTATTTTTAAATGTGGTTGAAGGATATAAATGGCTGAACATAGAAAGTAACTAGCGCCTGAAAAGTTCTCACTTTACCGTGAACAGCTTATAATACTCAAAGATGCATTTTGTTGGAGTCCATGGCGCCTTTGAATTAACCTTGGGAATAGGTAAATGCCTCCTTGCGAATCCGTTTCCAAAGCTCCTGGACAAGCTTTCCACAAAAATTCCTTATGAATTTTTATGAGAGCATTTTATCTTATTTTTATAGGAAAGATAGGCTAATGCGATCTTATGGCTGTGTCTACTTCTCCAGTCAATAATTTTTGTAGTCATCCGTACAAACTAATAATATTTTAGAGGTATGTAACTGTTATCCCGACGTAAACATTATTAAAACAATATATTCTGCGTGTAAATTTGCAGCCCCCTGCAAACTTCTAAAGTCATTCTGAAGTGCAGTGACTCTAAATCACTAACCTCATTCCGTCCCAGGACGTGACTTCATTTTCTTCTTGCCCATATCAATACTAATTTCTATGCTAACATATAGAGAAGACTAAATACAGTGGTAAAATGCTCGGAGATGTAACAAAAGGCGTGGACTTGAATATTTCGGAATGCAATTCGATATTAGTTTACTTCTCTCATATTTATGTAATTACAATTTTTTTCGAGATTAGAAAAAGTTATTTTATTTCCACTTTGAAGTAATTTATGTCGAAGTACAAGTCTATAATTTGTGATATTACAAACATATGTTTTGCATTTATTCTACAAAAAAAAAAATAGTATTTACAGACCTACATAAAATTTCTGGAAAGAAGAGTTACCCAGATTTTTCTTTTAAAGGAACAAACAAAACATGTACAGTGATTGTTCAATTTCTGCTGTGCCTGTAATCAATGTAATCAAACTTTCTCCACGTGAACTATGTTTCCTTGTTACTCCACGTTACGTAGATAAACAGTCGCGGCACAATCACAAAAGCAAATAGTAAGCATATGTTATCCCCAGGAGAATCGGAGAAATTCCCAGATCTCCGTCTGTGTCAGTAGCGTTGTTTTCTGGCATTATTATTTGTGGGGCGTCCTAGGCTCGAAGCCCTGATAAGGTACGGACGTGAGCGTCATTTTGTAAGTAAACATTTGGGTTATGGGGGCCACTCACTAAGCCATAATTAAAAAATTAATAAATGCTGAAGACTACATGATATCCTGTTTTTGGGGATTCCAAATCGCTTGATAACAAGACATATTGTTACAATTTATCTCAAAGTCAGGGGGTTAAACCAGGTTCGTTAAGGGATGAAGGTCATAAATAAATAAGATTTAAATAAAATTTTCTAATTTACTAAAAATAATTACAAAGAAAATACTCTCATCTCAATATATCACAATAAATTAATATACCTTGCTATTCACAATGAATAAATTCAATCACTCCAATTTACAAATACCTCAAATAAATAAATGTATTTAAATAACTAAAATCAGTCCAGAATCAGTGTATTAAAACCTATTTAATTACTTAATAAATTATATGTCCATATTTAACAGTTCCAATATTTACGATAAAATCTGTATCACATGTTCATTCTTCCCACATCAGTTCAGTCCAGGTCCCATCAGTTCACAATGGTCTAGAGATTTCTGAGCACCCTCATGCATAGTAGCCTTCACACGTTGGGTTTCACACCCTCTCGTCCGTTTACACCACAAATACTTCGTCTACCGTCGTATTGCAATCTCCCGTCGTGGTCCGTCTTCTTCACTTATGTCCCTCGCCACACCATACTATGCCAGGTTACCGCACTCAGCCAGATGGCTTCTACTAAAAGACTGCCAACCTTCGGGCCGCTGCGATATATATACCATATATATATATAAAGGGTCGTTGTTTATCGCCCAGAATTTTTTCCAAATGCAGCGTTATGCCGAGGATCCTAGTTCCTAGAATATTCTTGCGCATCCACTAAAGTTATTGGTTTCTCCAGCAGGGGAGAGGAGGGGTCATGACGCCAACCAGGTTAGCTGTAAATCATTCCCGGCCGCCCGGAGACGGGACCGCGACCGGGTCTGCCTGTGGACAGGGTCGAGGTGGGTCACCACCTCCACAGAGCCGAGTAAGCGCATAGAATCCGTGCCCCGTGCGGCAGTTGGCACGTAATATTATAATTAGAAATTATGAGTGTTATAGGAGGTCGGGTACGATACGAAAACCGATGTCATCCAAGCCTTATTGCTGAGGGCGTAGAGGAACCGTAATTCTAAGAGAGTGGAGAGAGAAACTGACGGGCGGGACTGCTGTACTGGAGGCGTGAATGACAGACATTTGGAACGAAGGCAATAGACAGATTGTATATGTGTAAATAATGAGTGTAAATATAGTGACTGTAAACAGTATAGAGATAGTGATAATAACTTTAATTAGAATAGGGATGGACATTAAGTACTGCGCTTACGGAGAATAACAAGAGTAATAGTGGAGATAGGTAGTTTAATGTTGTAAATAATAGTTGTGTGAATAAATTAAAAATAAAATTTTATTATTTTATTTCTACTACGTCTTCTATCCCTCGCAAACTCGGATACGCCTCTCTGGCATCTTGTAACAATATTATAATCTCCAATATATGTAGTATCTGTAAGTGTTCTGACTGCAAGGCTCAAACAAAGCGCACAACGGCAATCGTATAGTTTTCATTTAAAAACTATTCACTTCTTTTGAGCGGTTTCTGCTTACGAATAGCATTAAAGAAAATTGTCACGTCATTATAATTGTTTCAGCTTCCTATTTTTGTCTCTAATATGTATTTTTAAGTGAAAAAAGGCATATAGGAAGGTTTCGCAATGATGTTTGGATATGGAACTTGCGGTATATGTTACTTAACATTGGACAGGGAGTTATGGAACATCTTCGTCTTTATTATTACACCATAGGCATGATGGGTTCTCTGCTGGGAATACTATGAGGCGAGTCGACGAGGGAAAGACTGCACGCCAGTTCGGTGCCATGCGCTTAAGGGTGACCAGATATTCCATGCGAGTACCTAGATAGCCCTTGGCGCTCCCACACTTCTAGGCTTCGGGAGAGTTAAATATCTCCAGACAGACTGCACCTTTAAAAGAGACTCGCGAATGGAGATGAGCTTCGAAGTCCTAAAGTTTTGAGCTCAGTTCCATAGATTTATAATGACAGTACACCCCTCATAGTTCTATGTTTGAACGGCTTAGCAGGTTTCATTAATGACCGTATTTAAGGCCACGTTTCATTACATAGGTTGCTGACTGCTTGACCTGGGTTCGGTTACCATCTGCCCGCCGTTTACTCATGTGAGTTAGCTGATATTGTTTTAACAGACTGCCCTGCAAGCACGATCTCTCACTTGCCCGCATTTAGCGAAACTGTCTTCGCGTTGGGCCATACACTCGCGAGATCTTCTGTGAACTCTTCGGCTGGAAGTTTAGGTTATTTACTACGAGAGCGTGTACGAGATCTGGGCGTCGCTCAAAATCTCAGAACTGTGTTCGAGTTCACTGTGACAATGGGACTTTCTTCACTTGCCCTGTTGCCTTTGATTCCTTCGTTACCGATAATTCCTCACATCTCCTCGATCCTTTGTACCTAAGTGTAATTTCTTGGATTCTAACTCCTTCGTTCATTATGCTGTTTTTTTTTACCTCTAATGTACACACCAGAACATTATTTAAACACATTTTTCTTACATTGCAATGATTTGTTTGGAATAAAAATAGTGTTCAGCAATTGGTGGGAAAAAATAGTGTTCAGCAATTGGTGGAAAGAAGCGATCGCGGTGATGTACAGTGCAGTATAATCAGTCGAATAACGAAAAGCCCATTCAGTATAAGGCATGTGAAAAAGATATGGCTCGTGCCCTTGGCTGAAATGTCTATATGAAAGTGCGTTGGTCTTCTTGGTTTGATTTAAAACCGCGAAACAATGACGTCAATCATCATGGGCACTTTGACAGTTCAACTGTTCGTTCACGAGGTCCTGCAGCGAACGGCCCTGATCTTAGTAAACGCCCATATCACTGTGGTGTTTCCGAATAGGGAAAATGGAGACGAGTGCACGCCACAGGTGCTCAAGAGTCATTCCATCGCCAAACATTGGACTGCTTTCCTGCCAACACGACTAGTCTATCATAAACGACGTAGAGAGGATTTGAGGTTAGAACACTGGTTATGTAAACAAGTGCTTTGAAATGTTTGTATGTCTACTCTAAACAATTTATATTGCAATCAGATTAATTTCTAATTGTTAAAATCTTTTATTCTTAAAAAATTGCTTGCCTTTCGAAAATAAAGATATAAATAAGCAAGTACATTCTGGTTGACTATATAACTTAGATGGTTGTGTTGGTGTGTGGTGAGTCAATGTTGGGCACTTGCGCAGAAGACGAAGCACCGGTCTACCTCATTTCTAGTCTATGTGTATTTCAACAAAGCAACGCTCGTCCTTATACCGCTGCCATATCAAAAGCGTCCATTGAAGCCACAGACACTCTGTTATGGCCATCCAAATCTCCAGACCTATCTCCAATTGAAAATGCGTGGGATGCAATCGGACGCTCTATCGCGACTCCACTCCTACCTCCAAATTTGCAGAAGCTATGTACGAATATTAACGCTGCATGGGATTTAGTATCACAGGACACCTTTAGGTACCTCCACCGTGACGTCTGGCTGAATGTGTTCACAATCATGGTGACCCAACGTCATATTGAGGGGCGTACGTATGTTTAGCATAGTGAATATAGCTCATTCCAGTATCAGTTTGTAATAATATCTTTTGTTGGTGAATTTTGTCTTTCTTCCGAATAGCATAATAATCTGGGGTGCACCAATTTTGTTGACAATGAGTGTATATTATAAATAAATTAGGATGCTATTTTTTATTATTTAATTAAGACATCCACACCTTATGAACAACATCTGGGTGCAAGTATGCGATGTTCGCTCGCTGAGTGGTTAGTTCGTGACACTCAGGTTTTAGAGACGTTTGTTCGAAACATCTGCGTTCTACCCAGAATTCAAGTCTAGCTCAATTGACACCCGCGAGCAGTTTCCCATCGGGCTAATGAAGTTCGTTAGGCCTCAGCCACGCCTGAGATCTCGTCGTTGGGCAGATCAAATCCGACGGGTCTTCAAGACGTGACTGGGAAGCCAAAAACTACCGTGACTTCGAGTGCCGCGACTTCGGACAGAAGTGATTTCACGGTCACGCCGGGGATCACAGTGACGAAAGGCCAACTCCGTTGTTGGTCCTCGAACCCGACAGACAATGCCGGTGCCATCCGCCTTTGTCAAAGTGGGAATTTTTTTCATCTTCGGGACAGGTTTTTTAAAGCCCGAAGGCCAGCACACCCTCCATCCTCCCGCACTGCAACTGTACTCTGGTGAGTACTTTCTCCTCTTGGTCTCTTCGGGTCATTCACTTTTCTTTCTTGCAGTAACTCGGTATTCTACCGGTTTTCTCTTTAAAAACCTGTCCTCCTCTCCAATCTAGAGTACTCCGACTTTTAATCATTAAAGCCTTTACCTGAGTACCCCATTATGGGTCATCAGAAATTCGTCGATTCCATTGGTAGAAATCTTCGAATCTCTTTCCAATTTTTGTGTCGAATTCATTCCACATCCTGTGCAGTTGTTTGTTTTCCATCACAGTTCCAACTTCCAAGTGAATGCCCAATTCTTCCCCTTGCTCTTGAAACCGCTCCCTTATGTATGCGGTTTTCAAGCAATCCGTTAATATGTGCTGAGCGGTGTCGTCCACACCGCAGACCTCGCATAGCTTGGACACCACGAGCCGCAGGCTGTGAAGTTTGGCCTTAAAGTTGCCATGGCGGTAAGCAGCTGCATGCTGTAGTGATTCGTCCAAATACAATTGCAGCGCAATCTTGATCTTATATCAGGGAGTAGTTCGTAGGTCTGTCTGCCTCTTTCAGACCTCGTCCATCTACCCTGCCATTCGTTTAATATGAATTTACTGCATACAAAAAATCACCAGTGCTCACTATTTTGAGAGCCTTCCTTGTGACTTAACAGATTTGTAGAATGGTTAATGCCTATATCACAGAGAACTGGTTGCAAGACAAGTACATGTTGCGTGATTGCAACATTTGAACGCAGAATTTAATCCTACTTAAAACCGAACGCTCCAAATATGACGTTAAGACAAGTAACTATTTTTTCCACGTCGTTGCCAACTTCACTGGTAGAAAGCAAGTCACTGTGTACGTAAATATAATTCAGTAGGCGTAAGGGAATTTTTTTTTTTTTAAACGTTGGTTCCAAAAGTTTCCAACTAACTGCGAAGCAGCTACAGAGGAGTTTGCCAGTCTCTGGTAATTCCCACGATTGCGCGGTTGAAGGATTGCCAACTGCGCCTGGCTTGTTTTGTCGTGAGGTAAGTGTGTCTGTTTCGCATTCGGGATTTGTCCTCGTTCGGTCCGGTCGGATGCACTGGACGGTATGTTTTCCCCAACTGTTTTTCACTTACACCCTCCTCCCTCTAGATTATTTTAATTCTCCCCCACCCCCCGGTTCCCCTTCCACCCAAGGAAATACTGGTGCCATTTTAATTAGTATTTTTACAACTGCGTGGAGGTGGCCCGGTTCATGAAAGGATGTAGGTCTTTATTAAGTAAATAACTTCAATTAAATTTTCTAATTTGTTTGTGTTGCTGAGTCTTTCCCAGTGTACTAATACTCATTATATTGGAGCCGCTGTGGTCGAGCGGTTAGCCTGCTTGCCTCCCACCAAGGCGAACCGGGTTTAATCCCCGGCCGGGTCATTCCAGATATTCGCAAGGGAGAATCGTGCAGAATGATGCCGCTGGTATGCGTGTTTTCTCGGGGATCTCCCATTTCCCTGGTTTTGCATTCCGGCGCTGCTGCATTCTCATCGCATTTCACCCTCATCGGCTCTCGACCTCGTTGTGAAGAGCCGCCCAAATCTCTCAACTCAATATATTCCATTCCTGATTGCAAAGACTAATTACATAATTTCCCCAGTAAACAAATTCTCACTCCCTGCTATTTTTAATCAATAAAACAATTTAACTATCCCAAATAAAAAAACGTAAAACATAACACTAAATAAATCAGAGCACATGCCTACCAATCGTATCGGTCTATCGTGAGTTCCTCCCTCATTCACTCCAACGCCAAGGGCAGCCACAAACACTGCAACACACGTCCGGGAGCACTCCGAACAACCCCCGCAATCAATTCATGCACGCCCGTTGCTCTCTCTGCACTGTCAATAACTTCTGCCCTTCGTCGAAACACCACAATTACTCATTGAACACCTTGTAAAAACCCTCATCTACACGGCGAGGTGAAGGATAAGTATTTATGCCTGCCCTTATACTTCCCATATGATACCGCACTTGTATACGCCAAGAGTCGACCTGATTTCGCATCGAGACGTTTCTCAAAAGGGAAGGTTCAAAAGAGTTACATCGACGTCACGTGTTAGCTGTCAGTCAAGCAGTCACATGCCACCCAAGTCAAACCCTCCCCTCATCACCACATCATTTTTTGCTGGTCAGTCACATGTATCACTCTACCCTTATGGCAAAAGGCAGAGGCTCAAAGCTCAAAGAAGGAAATGCCACCTGCCCGCAACATTATTATTACATACTAGGGACTATTGTACTTTAGATGTGTGCTGCCCTGCAGTGAATATTCATAAGTTCCGTACCCTTCTTTCTTTCAAAAAAGTATAACGTCGTTGCTGTATTAGTAACTTTAATTTACAAAGAAGTGTTTTAAGTTATATATGTTACTATTTTGGTGTTACTGACCTATTATGCGCGACCTTCAGTTTTTTTCTCAATTGTTTGTATTATATGACTTTTCTTTTGGATTCGTCATATTGTTTTGTAGTTGTCTAGTTCAATGTTTTTCTAGCTGGCTGTGTCCAGTACGCACAAGAATTATTTTAGGGAGGGTTTGAAGTAATGAAGTTACCAGTCAAACCGTTAGCCGCATAAAACAAATCCTTTTAACAAATTGGGGCCGCGGTGGCTGAGCGGTTGGCTTGCTTGCCTTCCGCCAAGGCGAACCGGGTTCAATCCCAGTTCGGGTCACTCCCGGATTCCCGCATGTGGAGATCGTGCCAGACGATGCCGCTGGTCAGCGGGTTTTCTCGGGTATCTCCCGCTTCCCCCTCCCCTTCATTCCGGCGCTGCTCCATAATCACCTTTAACACCCTCATCGGCTCTCAAGACCTCGCTGTTAAGAGCAGCACAGATATCTTCACCGACTTCTTAACTTATAACAAATTGCTTTACAAGGTGTTTTTTTGCCCAGTATTGATTAGTGTTGTGTACATATTTATTCAGTGCAATGATAAATAAACTATTTGTAGGGTGCAAAATAAACTACGAATTTGCCGCAGAGTTGTTACAAATTGAATTTTGCGTTATATTTCAGCTTTTCAGCGTCGTCAAGGATTTCCGGACAGGACGGTGCCCTTGAATGTAAGATAATATACTTTAAGTGCTGGCTATTAAAAATGTATTAATTATTAATTAACATAATAAATATAGTTGGCCTACAGCATAGACATTACCTGCGTCTCTGAGGCACTACCGGTTCGCACATACGTAGGTTAAGCAGGGCAGTTCGGCGGCCGGGCGGCGAGCAGTATTTCCTGCCAGGGAAACCTTGAACTAGGCACGTCTCTAGCTTCCTGCCGTGACTTCTGACACTCATGCGGAGACGGCCTCGACCCGTATTCGTGACTACGGGCTGTTCGCGGTAAACTGAGCACTTTTGAGGCCCTACTTACGTTTTCCTATCAGCCATTTTTTATACTTCCGCCGTTTTTTAAAACAAATATTGCCATGCAGACTAAGTAATAAACACTGTGTATACGTACACTTCACCACACTCGAATGTTAACGTCTAAAGTTACAATATAATATATTCATTGACTATTATCTCAAACGAGAGGGCTTCAGAAAGTACTCACTTTGCCGTGAATGGCACATAACTACACTTAAGGCTCTTTCACACTATCAGACTTTTCTTTAAATTACCTTCAATTCACTTGATGCTGTATGATGTCATACGAACGTCGCAATCGCCGTCATTTTCTCGTTTTCCTTCAAGATTTTCGTTTCGAACATGTTCTATATTTTCTTGAAACCAAAATTCCAATCGGCGATCGCAGCTTTTCGGACAGTATTAATGGAAGTAATCTCATAATAAGAGTCGTGTGCATACATTTAAAGTTATTACAAAATAAGTATGCATGTTTTTTTTAAAATAACATGTACGATAATATGAGGAAAAGATGTTCTGGTTTAACCAACTATTTTCGTGTCGTGCATGAGTAGTGGATAATTGTAAAAATTTACTTTTGGTATTTTTTAAACTGGTTTCATTAAAAAGGTTGTGATAATTTTTAATGTGAAGACTTGAAAGTTTAATGAATGCAATCCACCGAGAGGCAAATGGAGTTATTTCTTATTTCAATAAAATGAATTCATGTAATTCAGTTGAATAAATATTTGATCATGTGAAATGGCCTTTACTGATAGACTGTTCACAGTAAACTGAGAAATTTTGAAAGCCCTGCTCAAGATAAACTTGTATGCACGTTGCGTATTCTTCCAGCATGTGAAGATAAAATTGTCATGAGCCTGAATCACTTTATTCATACGTCGGTCACGTGAAACAATGATAATTTTATATAAGGAAATACATTCCAAATTTGCACATTTATAAACTTATATGTATTAAAAGAAATAGAAAGCAAAAGAAATAATTTCACTTCCTACAAATATTTACCTGACACTTTTAATTAAATGATAAAATGAACTACTTTCCTTCTATCTTTAGTAGAAGGATTATGTGAACTTTGGCACATCGGGACCTGGGACCGGAGCGTAGGAGCGGTTCGTGCTCTGTCATTCCGGTCGGCCAGCGAACATATTGTCCACCATATTAGATCAATGTGATCTTGACCCTGAACTTGGCCCCGGTAACCTTTGACCTTGTAAGCCAAGAAAATCCAGAAAAAATCTAAGAAATCTAAAAGAATTCCAAAAAATGTATTGAAAAAATTATTTAAAAATAACAAAAAATTTATTTAAAAAATGCATTAAAAAAATTAAATTTCCTGTGGTTCCCCGCAACTCCCTCTTCCAATACTCATTCAACCTTCTCAGTAGGTGCATTTTACTATCTTGGTAGGCATCACAGCCACCGTCCGCCATTTTGGTAGGCGTCACAACCACTGTCCGCCATTTTTGTCGGTGCAGTCCGCAATCTTGATAGGTGCAGTCCACCATCTTGGTATGCATCACAGCCACCGTCCGCCATTTTGGTCGGTGCAGTCTGCAATCTTGGTAGCTGCAGTCCCCGCCATCTTGGTAGTCGTCACAGCCACCGTCCACCATCGGGGTAGGTGCAGTCCTCCATAATCTTGGTCGGTGCAGTCCACCATCTTGGTCGGTGCAGTCCGCAATCTTGGTAGGCGTCACAGCCACCGTCCGCCATCTTGTTTTTTTTCGTTTGTCATTTGTTTATACATTACTGGAGTTTGTCTCTCACGTTCTGTATTAGATTCTCGTAAAATAGTAACGTGAGTTAACATTATCTAGGTGTGTGTGTGCAAGCTAAAAAAATATTAAAATTGGATTATTTATTATTTTGAGCCGGAGCTAGTTGTTATGGCAAGCGGTAACAAGTAAGAACTCAACCAAGAAGCTACCCTGTCATTCACCTGGAGTATTTTTTAAAATATAAATTTGGATCGAACGAGTCGAGTATCGAACCTGGGTCCCCTTGAACACGTGTTGTCCCTGGTGTTGACTTGTGCGTGCAGATATCTGTGTTTATTATCCTATGAATTAAAGTTGGCTTGTGTGAGAAATGAAACCAGCTGCTGGAGTGACAAGCCTCCCCCGGTGGCCAGTGCGCTTGGGTAAAGTCCAATTCAACACCTGGTGCAGCGCGGCTGGCTGGCAGTGTGCGCGAGCTCAGATTACGACTGCACTTGCCTCTCGTTTACTTCTGTAATGGGGCTCGTGAACACTGCTTTAAGTATGCTTTTGTCTTAATTGTTTTTTAATGAGTCTATCAGTCTCGCTTGTAATTGGGATATTTCGGTCTCTGTGTGTGTATGTGTGTGTGTTTTACACGTATAAGCAAGTGGAGAATGATCGTTTTCCCCCTTATTTCTTACTTTCACATAATTACAAAATATCTTCGGCTTCGCCGGAATTAACAAAAAAATTCACAATTGAATTTTTATACGAAAATAAAGAACAAACAAATTTGTAGTACGAGCAAGAATTTATTTACAAAAAAAAACTTGTACATATAATTAATTTTCTACATTTGAATGGTCTCCGTAATGCACTGGCTCCAATTTGCTCTAATTTTTTTTTCGCATTTGTGAAGGCTTTCCTTACATGTCTCGAAGAGGTAGAAGGGTGGTGAATGAGAGCTGTATGCGCGTGTCTTTGCTGGAATTCGTATTGTGGTATAAATCTTCTTGGTGGATTAGCATCTCGGGAATAAAACAATTTTTTAGTTCACGTAATTTATAAAGGATGAATACTATTGACACCTGCTGGATTAGAGGTCGCACAAATATACATACACATGTTTGCATGTCACTTTTCATTATGGTAAAGTCACGTAGCGGTAATGGGACTCTGAGGGGGGAGGGTGGGGGTGTTTTACCGTGGATCAGATATATCTCTTAATGAAGCGAGCGCACGCGAATGTATGAAAATACAGAAATTTTGTTTGCCGAATGTAACTGTTTTTTATGATTTTGTACTAGCGTCTCCTCACAGTATATAATTTTTTCCCTTCAAAACTTACTATATGTGCATTATATATGCTTATAAGGAGTTTTATATGCTGACAATGGCTCTAGAAAAATCGCCGCACGGGGAGTAACCAAATGGGTATTTTTTTCCCGCTGCCTAAATTTCATAATGTACTGATTTTTAAGTCGGGAGGAAATGTTTTTAATTATGAGCGTCAATGCCTGAGTTAGGGGGAATGCATGGAATACTTCACTGTGCGTATCGCATACCGTTAGAGGTAGCGAAGTGGGCTTAACTCTGTTTCTGGGTTTTTTGAGCAATGATTACTTTATAGAAAGCAGCATAACGCACCCCTATACGACACATGATTTTTCCAAATCCTTACTTTAATTTTTAAATAAATACTTTCGTACACGTAATATAAATATATATATATATATTCGTTATGTTAGTGACGTCTAAAGTCTCATTGAATATTTTTTTCTTTAAATAATACAAATCTGATATACTACATATTTTATTTTCTTTAAATTACAATAAAACTGATATACTAAATATTTTTTCTTTACTAAGAGTGTTTTTTAAGCCTTACGTAAGCAGTACATAACTTGAGATAAAATAAAAATTTATAAATTCTCTTAAACACATTTATTTATGCACACGCATTACAATATTATCCTTCTTCTGCATAATACGAGGAATACTTTTTTTCCGCGTGTTTTTGCTCTGAGTCTTGGAGGGCATTACACACGTAATACATTATTTTTTAAATGTACAATGGGTTTCTCATAGTCTTCTTCTTAAATGTGCAACGGGTTATCATAACTCTACAAAATTAGGGCTTCGGCGTTGCATGGGGCACAGCAATATCTTTAATTTTTGCACTCGTGAAGTCTTGTGGCGTACGTCTCGATGAGCTGTCGAAACGGCGGGCAGCAGCAATGCTTGTGAAGGTCTACAAAGTTCTTTCCGATGGGGCACGCATTGCGAATCGCCGACTCTTGGCGTCTTCCACACACATACACGTGTACTAGGGAATTATGGCCGAGTCCAGCTTTGCCGGAATTTCCTCGTACGTAGTATTCCCCTCGTCCCACCTTAGTCCGTGCGTTTCGTACGTCTGTGGGTCTTACTTCTGTTGCATGGTGCGTTCTAGGTACTGCCATGGACACGGAGGTAAAAAAGTGAAAACTTTGGTTTTATCGTCTTTGTCACTGTACGAGATGGCAATCTGCTTGATGGTGTACGAGTCCAACGAGGGGAAATAAATAGTCCGCACTCGCGATTAAAGTAGGCCGCCGATTGGTTGGAACAGAGGTTTCCGAAAACTCAAGAACAATTAGCAAATCCAAGAGATTGTCACGTGATGTGGCAAGTCAATGAAAATCAGGGGCGGGGGTGAAGGCCTACCGACTAATTGGTCGAACGAAGGTGAATAATTGTTGGAAGGGGTAATGGGCGTGGGGAAGAGTTTGAGTGAACGGCTCTAATTGGTCGAGCAAAGGTTTCAGAAAACGTACGAGAAATCAGCCAATGAGAAACACTGGCGGAGCAATTTAATATATTGGAAGAGGGTGGGGCAGTTGGCCAATTAAATATATTCTAAGGGGGGAGTCTGTTCGGCCCGGTGCATGGGACAGCACCAGCAATGTAAGACAAATGACAAACGAAAAAACCAAGATGGCAGTCGAACGAAGGTGAGGGACAAACTCCAGTAATGTATAAACAAATGACAAAAGAAAAAAAAAGATGGCGGACGGCGGCTGTGAAGCCAACCAAGAAGGTGGACTGTGACGCCTACCAAGAAGGTGGACTGCACCTACCAAGATTGTGGAATGAGTATGGGTGAAGCGGAGTGCGGAATCCTCCAAAAATTAAAAATTTTAAAAATCAATTTTTAAATAAAATTTTTTATAAATTTTTTGGACCTTTTGGATTTTTTGGGATTTTCTGGGCTGGTTTTCAAGGTAAAAGGTTACCGGGGCCAAGGTCCGGGTCAAGGTCACATTGATTCAAGATGGTAGACAATATGGTTGCCGGCTGACCGGAATGACAGAGCACGAACAGCTCCGACGCTCCGGTCCCAGTTCTCGATTGGCCAAACTTTACTGAGTTATGCCAGTCAGTGTGCCCGTCAAAATATATACAGGTAGGGACAGTAATATTTTTCAAATTTTGTCCCCTGAAGTGCTCAGTTAACCTTGAACAGCCTATACCAACATTTCTAAACTGCCACGAATAACTGGCATAAGTTCCAATTTATAACCAGTAGTTTTATGCAGAGACCAGAAAACTTCGCGGGCTCATTAACTTCTCAATTTTNTTTTTTTTTTTTTTTTTTTTTTTTTTTTTCCCAACTGTGGTCTCTCCCGATGTGTACAGAATTTTTCGGCACAACGCAGCGTAAACAGCGACTTAGAGTACTAAGTTGAACTATTTCAGCAGCACTGTGGTATTATCATCCAGGTAGCCCCCGAGAAGGAATATGTGACAACTTCGTGCTGACAACTTTAAAGGCGATAACAGCAAAAGTGGAACACACAAAGTAGGCCTACCCAGGGGGCGACGGCCAGGGTTTGAGTTTGGAATTTGCAACCACCTTCCCTGCTTTGACCGTTATGTTGTCAACGATTAGTATTAAAATAATTAATGCAAATTCTGTACACTACGATGCATTTTTTATTATACTGCGAAGTAATTTTCTCCTATAATTTGCCGTAATTAACACGTGTGTCAGCATAGCTGGTGTAGTTGTAACCTGCATACCTTCACTTAAGTCAGTCCTTGAGACATTTCCAACTACGGCAAGCGAACAAAGCTTCACTGAGTGTAGGAAATTACACCAAAGGGACAACGAACATAATTCGTGCGCACTCTCGCATAAGAACTATTTCTTACTAGGCATTACCAACACGCCTACATTCTCCCTGTTGTCATTCGTATTAATTATAAAGTTGGTAGTAACCGTGAATGGACTATATACCCTCAGAGAGACGTTTTGGAACGCAGCCCTGCGACGCCAAAAACAGAAATATTTTTTATATAACCAGCAGCACAAGCTCTCTGATAGCTTGTGGAGGGAGGGAAGGTGCGGTTGGAGCGAGTTGTTATCGTCGCGGCGGCAGACACGACCCCGCTGATAGAGCACTGGCGGGTCGGCCGGCCCCGNTACCGACGATGGCTCTGCACCGCACCTGCCACCGCGGTGTGGCTGAGCGGTTAGACTGCTTGCCTCCCACCCTCGCGAACTCGGCAGGGACACTCCCGGATTTTCGCCTCTGGTCGGCGGGTTTTCTCGGGGATCTCCCGTTTCCCTCTCCCGCCCTTGCGTTCGGGCGCTTCTCCTTCCCTCGCGTCGCCCTCGCAGGCCCTCAAGACCTCGTTAAGAGCCGCCCAAATCTCTCATCTCAGCCACCAAGTCCTTCTGAAGCGCTGCTTCTCAAACTGTTGTCCGTGGCTAGGTCTTGCAGTGTTGGGCAAGGTACATTTTCAAAATAATTTCAGTTAAGTTACTTTAGAAAGTATAGTAACTTTCGGATAAAATGTAACTGGGCGTTAATTTTAGAGTAACCTAACTGAACTCAGTTACTCACTAGGTGACTTTTATATGTGTAGGTCTCCTTTAGCCCAGAACAATGCTGAAAATGAAAATAAAGTGATGAAACATACAATATTAGTTAAAGTTGGCTGTAAATAACATTATTGTAAAAATAAAACTACCAGGTATACCAACAAGGAATCTGGAAATATTATAAATATAAAACTACTGAATTGTTATAAAACAATTGTTTTCTTAAATAGGATACCTCCTTAACAATTCGTGAAGTCTGTGACGCAGCAAGGCACATGCTTTTTCCACTAGAGGAATAACTTTTCAGTACTTTGATATTTTAGGTGTTACATTTTATCATAACTTATTTCCTATTATCGTAAATCTAACACCCCACTACAGAGAATTTTTTCAACTCTGTATATACTAAATGTTAAAAAATGTTATTGAACAAACTGTGTGTTTAACAATAAAGCCATTTCGTAGTAATTGTGTCAGTGGTATATGAAGAGTAATAAATGTATTAAGGATTATAATACAAATAATTTAACTCTCAGATTTAGTAATAATCGTAACAAAACGGAAAAACAAAACAAGAGAAGTTTCTTTTCAGTGGATATATCACTTGAAGTATTTAATCTGAACAAAAAATAGGAAATACTTAAAACTAGACAAAAATGGAGTGGCATCATTCACAAAGGTTTTTTTAAATAATTCCTATACAACAGATAAAATAGTCACAAAAAATGTTTTACTCCAAAACTGAATTTAATTTTTAATAATTAATGACAAACAGTTTTTTTTGGCATTTATTTCTAAACGCAAAAAAAAAAACCTATACATACCACGCGTTTGATATTGTCGTTAGCATTAAAAGTACCATGTATTTTATTTTAACGAAACTTACACATACCTATATGTACAACACTATAAAAATTTAGTAGTCAATATGAATTAAAATCACTGAATGAAGTGCTGTGCTGGCAGTAGTTTTCCTGTAAAATGTTTATCAAATCGATTTCTGGTGGGCTATATGTAAAACAAATGACACTGAAGAGTTAGTTTAATTTGCAGGTATCAAACATTTTAATAAAAGTAGTAGTGTTAAGTAATTATTTGCACATTTTACATAAAAAAAGTATCACATTGCTCACTTAGGGTACGAAATAATTTTATGTAAATTTATTAAATGAAAGTCAAACAAAAGAAACTGGTTTGCTAAATACTTACGGAAATTATAGCACGACCTCGACATTTTGCAGATTCGAAATAATATGTTATTTGTTTTCACTGTAACTACATCTAGGACCTTTTATTATAGCAACAGCTAAAACATTTGCGATAGTTCTTGTACAAACTACAAGAAGACATGTTGGGCGTGACTACGAAATTATAAATTTACCAGGTTTTCAAAACTTCGGCCACAGAGTATTATGGGCTGTAAGAGACTATAAGAAATTCCGTTCTGAAGAGTTTGATACCAATTTTGACCTAACTTTTTTTAAAAACAGCTTTCCTTACCTACAGCTTTTTTCCGCAGGGGGGCCCTTTGGTTCATTTGTGACATTAACTTATAAGTACAAAGGTAAAATAGCTACTTATTCCGCGAACTCCAGGTGCACACGCTTCCAAAATGGCGTCACTGACCAACAACACATCGGAACTCTTTCCCCTAATCAGCACCTGGTAACTAACTTGCCAGCCCGCAGCCCAGCCAATTGGAAAAATTTCGTAGCAAGCAGTAGCCAATCAGACACGAACCCCGTTTCCAGAGACACGCACAACCAATCAACGGAGGGATACGCCGATATCAAAGGAACCGCCGCGTTATTTCGTCTGTGCGCATTTTTCTACTCTGTTCGAATTGTTCAATAAGTAATTTATTAATTTGACATTAAGTAGCTTTCTCTCAATAGCCATTTTTTCAGCAACTGTAAAAACGCATTAAATGCCCATGTCTAAAAATAATGAATATATAAAATATATATGCCATTATAATGCTTAGAAATAAACGTGGCTTATTTATAAAATTCGTGAAATACTACATAGGTAGTTGTTACTATATTAAAAAATTTAATTCAGGCATGACACTAGTATGCGTTAAGAAATTTATTAATAAACGTTTGTAACCATTTAGTTGAATAAATCTGCCAGTTCGAACAACGCCTTATTGTGTGCGTATGATACAAACACAATCGCGCAAATTACGTACATTAAGAAAATCAAGTATTAAACTATCGGATGCAGGATTGTGCGTGTTCGACTACTGCACGATCTGTGACCCTGCTGTGCATGCTACTTGCCATACAGGACAATATACCGTGTTGCAGGATATCTGCGCAGGATACGGAAGTATTTCATTCGTCAATCATTTTCTTTTAAAATTCCCAATTATCTGCCGTTGCAAACGACGCGATTTTGAAACATATTCATTGTGCGTATGGAAAAAAAAGCAGGGACTATAAGATGTAATAGTGCTCCATAAATGGATGTTTTTCTTCTAAAATTATTAATATAACATTTTTTATTCATTCTTCCTGCCGAAGCTTATGTTAGCACCACAACTGCTGGCGGGTGAATTTTCGGTGAACGTGGTTCAAT